>OY992876.1:357666475-357701475 GCA_963921405.1 Cepaea hortensis | reverse complement strand
ATATTACAGTCATGTTATTTTATCTGGATAGGGGGCTGAGTGGTCTCGAGGTATGATGTCCGCCTCAAGTTCTGGAGGTCCCAGGTTCAAGCCCCGGTGAGGGCCGGGATTTTTTCACGTGGACTTCTAGAACAAACTTTCCTCTGGTCTCTGGGTAGTGAGATCGGACGCCCATGTTTATTGTTGCGCACCTAAAAACTCCCTTGGCATTTGGAAATCGAAAAAGAGTAGCCTAATAACGGCGCTCCCGGGGAACAATTTCGAGTTAAAAGTCTACCCAATGTATTTCAGGATCCTCGTCGGTGCTATGGAGTTTGTGCACTGAATTGAGATTACCTCGTTTTATCTGGGTATTATTTAACTTATTAATTACTGGATTAGAAAATGTTCAAAGCCGAGCTAAAATATTTCCATGAATTAATGTCACCGAGGTTCTCATTTGTTTACAAATTCAGTTCTGGTAATCTGGTTTCTCAGTTCCCACTTCCTGTAAAATATTTTAATTTAAATAATTTGATTAATCCGCCATTCAGTTTATCTGTATTTATCCATTACTCTGTGTTACGGGCACTTTGGTGTAATCGTTAGGGGTAAAGTAAAAGTAAAGTAAAAGTAAATGTAACCGTAATCCCGTATATTCTCGTGAGTAACGTAACCTGCGAGAGAATCGGTAGCGGTTCTCGCCGCGTTGGTAACTTAGGGGTATGTGAGCCGGTCGCTTAGAAAGCAATGGCAAACTACCTAGCGTAATCTTGCCTAGTACATCAACATCAGCTGAAAAAGCTGATGTTGACTGCATCGTCCTGTAAGGGATATGAAAAAAAAAAAAAATTAAAAGTCAAGTAACAGTAAATTAAAAATAAAGTAAAGTTAAAGTCAAGTAACAGTTAAGTAAAAGTAAAGTAAAGTAAAAGTAAAGTAACAGTAAATTAAAAATAAAGTAAAATAAAGTGAAGTAAAATAATAGTAAAATTAAAATAAATTTAAGTAAAATTAAAGTAAAAGTACAGTAAAAATAAAAGTAAAGTCAAAGTAACATTAAAAGTAAAAGGAAAGTAAGAGAAGGATATGCAATTTAAAAAAAAAAATAAAATAAATGGAAGTAAAATTAATGATAACACTGTAAAAGTAAAGTAAACATAGTTAATGATTTAACGAGGTCAGGATGGCCGAATGGATAAGCGCGCTTGCTTTTAAACTTCCGGTGCGCTGATGCCCAGGTAACGGGTCCAGCCCCTACACCAATCAGGTAGACTAAAATGTTGACCTCTCGTCCGTAACTTGGGGACGTGAATTACAAGTATCTCAGAAGTCGGAGTGGGCTCGTCTGATGGCGCGAATACTGGTAATAAGGAAAAGCTAATCCACACGCAAAATCCATTCCAGTGCACTATAAATTAATTTGGAACACATGTACTCACGTGCGTGTGCGCGCTGGCGCGTGTATCTATAGAACATGTGTAGACGTCAGACGATGTTACAACTAGTTCCGGGCTTTGATTTTTCAAGTGAAACGTTAACTCATGACTGATTATGCATCAGAAACATGCAGAACGGCTGAAACGAAAGACACCGCGAACTTTACTTAAATCATGCCTGTGCAGAAAAGAAGAGAAGTATTAAAATGGTATGATGGGATCATTAATGCGGAGCTTAGAGAACCAGCGAACTTTATTTTCATAGGGT
Source organism: Cepaea hortensis (assembly GCA_963921405.1). NCBI lineage: Eukaryota > Metazoa > Mollusca > Gastropoda > Stylommatophora > Helicidae > Cepaea > Cepaea hortensis. The sequence goes on along the minus strand of OY992876.1, from coordinate 357,699,789 downwards.
TACAAACTGGGCACGCAGGCCCCTTACATTCGACCCTTCAGGTCACTCAACTTTCGTAAACCAATGATTGTCAAGAATATTACAATTACTTTGGAATGTGGGGGGATAAAGATCGTAAAATTAATGCTGTAAACAAACACCAAACGTAAACAATGTATATTAGCGAACCAGAGAGAACTAGGAAGAGAGAACTATGGAGATAGAACGAGAGCGAGAGAGAGAGAGAGAGAGAGAGAGAGAGAGAGAGAGAACTAGAGAGAGAGAGAGAGAACTAGAGAGAGAGAACTAGAGAGAATTAGGGAGAGAGAACTATGGAGATAGAACGAGAGAGAGAGAGAACTATAGAGAGAGAGAACTAGAGAGAGAGAGAGAACTAGAGAGAATTAGAGAGAGAGAACTATGGAGATAGAACGAGAGAGAGATAACTAGAGAGAGAGAGAACTAGAGAGAATTAGGGAGATAGAACTAGAGAGAGAGAGAGAGAGAGAGAGAACTAGAGAGAATTAGGGAGATAGAACTAGACAGAGAGAGAACAGACAGAGAGAGAGAGAGAGCTAAAGAGAACAAGGGAGAGAGAACTAGATAGAACTACAGAGAGAACTAGGGAGTAAGAACTAGAGAGAACGAGGAAGAACTAGGGAGAGAGAACTAGGGAGAGAGAACTAGAGAGAATTGGGAAGAGAGAACTAAAGCAAACTAAGGATAACTAGAGAGAACTAGGGAGAGAGAACTAAATAGAATTAGGTAGAGAGAACCAGGGAGAGAGAACAAAGAGAATTAGGGAAATATAACTAGAGATAACTAAAGAGAACTAAAGAGAGATAACTAGAGAGAACTAAAGAGATGGAGCTACAAAGAACTAGGGAGAAGGAACAAGGGGGAGAGAACTATAGAGAATTAGGGAGAGAGAACTATGGGGAGAGAACATTGGAGAAAAAACTAGAGAGAACTAGGGAGAGAGAGAACTAAATATAACTAGGGAGAGAGAACTAGGCAGAGAGAACTAAAGAGAACTAGGGAGAGAGAACTAGAGATAATTAGAGACAACTAGAGAGATGGAGCTGAAGAGAACTAGGAAGTAAGAACTAAGAAGAAAGAACTAGGGAGAGAGAACTAGAGATAATTGGGGAGAGAGCACTAGAGAGAATTGGTGAGAGAGAACTAGAGAGAGACAACTAAAGAGAACTAGGGAGAGAGAACTAGAGAGAGAACTAAAGAGAACTAGGGAGAGAGAACTAGAGAGAATTATAGACAACTAGAGAGAACTAGAGAGAGGGAGCTAAAGAGAACTAGGGAGAAAGAACTAGGGAGAGATAATTTAGGAGAGAGAACTAGAGAGAATTGGGGAGAGAGCACTAGAGAGAATTAGGGAGAGAAAACTAGAGACAACTAGGGAGAGAGAACACTGGAGAGAAAACTAGAGTGAACTAGTGAGAGAAAACTAGAGAGAACTAAAGAGAACTAGGGAGAGAGATCTAGACGTTGAGAATCAGAAGTTGAGAAATATCGCTGAACAGAACAAGCCGCAGTGTGATGTACAGAGAGCCTGATTACAATCAGCAGAAAGTCCTTAGTGAACACACAGGACAAACAGCCGTTAACTGTGTGTCCTTTACCATTCGTCGCAACCAACCCCGGCATTGTTTAAAGCTGTTTGTGATTGTCTAGGCAATTTTTCGTTCAGCAGCTGCACACAAAACTGCGCTGTGAGGTTGGGGATGGTGAGACTCGTTTCATAATGCCTCGTTATACCGAGTCTAGGGTTCGAAATCAGCTGCGGGCTATTTGAAAACAGACCCCTTTGCGTTGATTTCGATGATGCGAGGTGTAATCCGTTCATACGCAAATGGCAAACTAAAGTTGTTGCATATCCTTTACAGGGCGTAGCAGTCAGCTTCAGCATTCTTTGACTGTGATTTCTTAGCATGTTCACGCTCAGTAGTTTGCCACTGCTTTCTGAACGATCAGAACTCATACCAGTTTATGAAAACCAGCGCACGGCGAGCTTCTTCCAAATCGCCCGTAGCTATGTTTCGAACGTGGTATGCGGGATTGCGAATTGCGTTCGTAACCCCTTCGTCACAGCACTACAGCAAAATGGCTTACATCACAAAACAGCCAATAGGGACTGGGGCTGATGGCACGTCCTGCAAATGACACCAGTTAAAGCCAAGGGTAATTCTAAGTTGTAGCTTTACTACGTATGCGCGTTGGGCAACGTTACAGCCAGTGTCCGGTTGTTGAGTGGATGGCTCCTTTCGTTTGTCCGATAACTTAATGGTTTTCCTTGCGTCATATCCAGGTTACGTCTCTCGCCTGTCATGTTACGTGTGACCTCGTTTAGAGCGTTACTTTCCTGGTCTTTGTGTCCAACCGCAATTTACCTTTTAATACTTCTATTCCTGGCAAGTAATAGTTAGCACAAACAACAGTGTATACCATTGTATAAGGTAAAAGTGTGTGGAACCATTCTGACAAAGTCAACGTATTCAAGTATTTGAGTACTTTAATAACAGTTGGGCTTTGCAGTGATGTATTCACTATAGGGAATGATTGGAATTCCAGCTGGCCGACATGAAAGATTAAAATCCCTGCCCTTGGCAACCACTTGTGGTTTTGCCACCATTATCACTGCATAAGAAACGGACACTCACTTCCTCTGATGATGTGAAGTTAGGCTTTGAATTTAGAGGAGTTAGACTGTAATCGAGGCAGTGCCAAAATCTGTCCACATGTATATACTCGGCGATTTTATTGCTCTTATGGGCAAGGACTCGATTTTATGGCCAGTGTGCCTTGGAAATTACAACATCGGCCACATGAATGACACTGGGCAAAGATTGTTGGAGCATTGCACCAGAAGCAACCAGTATATTATAAACTCCTTTGTTTTAAACAAAAGAGCGGCATAAGGTCATGTGGAAACACCCAAGATCCGGCCATTGGCATCAGCTAGACTTATCATCGCACAGAGACAACATTTGAATCAAACATCATTAAATCGAATTTACCACAGTGCTGATTGTGATACTGATCATTCTTTAGTTGTTGCAAGGGTTAGACTGAGACCAAAGAGAATCTACACGACTAAACACAAATTTAGCCCCAGGATTAATATTATTAACACCCAAGATCCTGATAAGTGCTTTGAGTTCCAACAGCAACTTGAAGACGCTTTCACTGATACACCAGAAAATTGTACAGCAAGTGAAAAGTGTGGTAAAATGACTATTGGATCACGTTTTGCGAGTACATTCAAAATGCAAGTGATAAGGGAAAAATCAGGAGCATATATGAAGGGATAAAGAAGACCTGTGGTCCAATGATCAAAAGAAGTGCACCACTGAAAACTTTGACTGCAGAAATCATAACTGATAAGAAACAGCAGATGGATAGACGGGTAGAGCACTATTTGGAGCTTTACTCAAGCGAGACTAAACTAGTGGATGATTCCCCCAACGCCATATATGCCCTGCCAACTCTTGACCACCTAGACACACTCCCCACCATAACTGTAAAGCGTGCTAGTAATGAACTTGCATCTGGCAAGGCTCCATGTAAGGGTGGGATTCCAGTAGAGGTTATCAAGAGTGGGCAAAACACACTCACTCTATAGATCCACCAGCTAATAAAGCTATGCTGGCGAGAAGGACAAGTCCCACAGGATTTCAAAGATTCAAGCATCATAGCACTGTACAATAAAAAGGGCGATCGGAGCGACTGTAACAACTATAGGGGTATCTCACTTCTGTATATTGTTGAAAAATATTTGTGGGGAGATAAAGTCTACCCCAAATCACAGTGTGGCTCTCGACGGAATCAGTCTACCATTTATATGATATCCTCACTGCTACAAATGCAAGAAAAAGGCCGTGAACAGATTCAACCACTGTTCATTGCCTTCATCGACCTCACAAAGGCATTTGATTTTGTCAGTCCGTGAGGGACTGTTCAAGGCACTAAAGAAGACTGACTGTCCACCAACTCTTCTGTCCATTATGGAATCGTTCCACACAGGCATGAAGGGTATAATCAAGTTTGATGGTGCAACTTCAGAAGAATTTGAAATCAAGAGAGGAGTTAAGCAAGGTTGTGTACTTGCTTCTACCCTCTTAGGAATATACATTTCACTTCTACTTAAATATGCCTTTCGTGATCAGGATGGTGGTAAATACATTCACTCACGCTCAGATGGCGGCCTCTACAACGCTCAGAGATCGAAGGCCAAAATTAGGAGGGTACTGATCAGAGAGTTGCTGTTTGCAGATGATGAAGCAATTATGACCAACTCTGAGGAAGAATTACAACGTCTACTATCTGCATTCTCCAATGCTTGCTCTGAATTTGGTTCAACAATTAGCAAAAAGAAGACACAGATTATATCACAGGGTGCACATAGGGTACCATCAATCTTTATTGATGACACCCAACTGGAGATAGTAGACCGTTTTACATATTTAGGATCAGAGGTAAATAGCAAATTATTCCTAGATTAGGAAAGCAACATCAGTATTGGTAAGGCAGCAACAACAATGAACAGATTAACAAAAACACTCTGAGAGTATACTTAGAAGCTTACTGTCAAAACAAAAGTCTAGGTCTATCAAGCCTGCGTCCTTAGTACTCTTATTTATGGCAGTGAAGCCTGGTAAACTTACTCACACCAAGAGAAACGTTTAAACAGCTGTCATTTGCGATGTCTGAGAAGAAAACTTGGTATTAAGTGGCAAGGCAAAATCACAAATACTGAAGTATTGGAAAGATCAGGTTGTGTAACGGTTTGTTCTATGCTCAGTCTTTGTAGACTTGGATAGGACACGTTATGAGAATGGATGATGGTAAAATACCAATGGACATCTTTTTTGTTTTGGTGAATTACTGATGGGTAGGAGATCTTGGGGATCGGCCTCTACTTCGATACAAGGATGTGTGTAAGCAGGACATGATTGATACAGGCATTGATAATGCACATTGGGAGCAAGTCGTCGCTGAACGTGTTGCATGGAGGGCAAATATCAGAAATGGAATAAAGACAAAGGAGAAGGTGATTGCAGATAAGTCACACACCGAGCGTACGAGACGTAAGATGGTGCTTGCTGATGAAAATGACCGTGTGTTCACATGCGTCCATTGTGGACGAATATTCACAGCGCGAATAGGTCTGATCAGTCACATTCGCTACCGCCGCGGGTTGTAATTATTATGCCTTTTTTTTTATAGCACGATGTAACAACTATCGTCTGTCAAAACGGCAATGTGCCAATGTAATGATTACCCACACCAGTCCGCAAGGGACTGGATGATGATTATGAGAAGAAATAAAATGGAAAACTTGGTGACAACTTGTTATATATACTATACTTCCCTTTGCCTTTCTTGACTATTATTTTCCCAAGTAAGGCTACTTCTCTGTTCCGCCTGTAAAGACACGTCCAATAAATCCTATGTCCTTTCCTGGTGGTTTTAATGAGATCTGGTCTACTTTCATGTGCGGTACTTCTGGTTATGTCTGCAGTAGGTGGGCGTTGCATCTGCAGCAGATGCTGATCGGTACCTGATGAGGCAGTTCTTGAGCTGCCCTTGAGGTAGCGATATTAGGAAAGTTAGAAGTGGGGAACGGCTTGGGAGTGAGCGTGGGACGATAGAGAAGATGCTGGAGAGTTTGACATCATGGCATGGAGGAACAAGAAAAAGAAGATGTAGAAGGAATGAGGGGGGGGGGGTAGGAAGAAGAGAAAGGAGGGAAGGAAGGAAGGAAGGAAGAAGAAGAAGAAGAAGAAGAAGAAGAAGAAGAAGAAGAAGAAGAAGAAGAAGAAGAAGAAGAAGAAGAAGAAGAAGAAGAAGAATCCCAGTACGCATGCAGAAGACCAGGCCACACATAAATTTTCAGTAAGCGGACTTAAAAGCTCTATCAGAACATTGAAACTCTACGCGCTTCCCGTGTATCATCATGATGATGTGCTCTGTAGGAACCACATCTCTGTTGCTTCTAAGTTCTGGATATAGGAATAAATAAAACAAATTACAATCCCACAAGGTTCGGTCGGTGTGGCCAAGAACTTTCTGCCCCTTCTGGTGAATACAAACTATAGCATCCTTGACCTTTCAACCTGTGCCATGACTGACCTCCAGTGTTGGTAGGCAATCGATATCGATGTTGTGTTCATGGTTCTGGCTGCAGGCTCGCTTGCCTTGGCACTCTAGGCATTCTTCACAAGAGATATACTTTCCTGCTTATTCTTCCAGCCTTTCTTCATGACAGGTCTACTTTTATTCGCTTTCACACAAGATAAACTAAAATAATTATAATAGATAAACTCTTCAAACTTAATTATACAACACACATATTCACACAGTAATTTGAATTGTCTTCGTCTGTATTTGTTTGTTTGTTTTTTGTTTTAAGCTCGCTCGCTTTGAACTCAAGCGTAGTCTATACACACTACTCCTAGTAGCACTGGATTGAATTTTCCGCGTGGATTGGCTTTCCCTGTTACCAGTGTCCCTCGCCATTAGGAGAACCTTCTCCGACTTCACAGGTAATTGTAATTTGCGTCCCCAAGTCAAGGACGAGAAGTCAACATGTGCATCAGCACACCGGGAGTTTAAGAACGCGCATTCTTATCCATTCGGCCATGCTGCATGTCTTTTTGTATGCATAAAGTTGGCTTATGTCAATGAATGGCAATTGCCTCTGCCAGCTATAACATGCGGCCATTTTGTGTGTTAAACAACACACGAAACGCAATGTCTCAATCAATCACGTAACAGGTTTACAAAATGTGCCGTCCAGTCGATGACGTTGGAGATATATCAGTGGCAAGAAATTTCAACAACAATTATCACTTTTGAATAACTAGGTTCACTGCCAACGGACTCTGCAAAACCGTTAGTTGCGTTTCCTTTACAGGATGTAGCAGTCACCTCCAGTACTTTAGACTGTTTATGATTTCTTGGAAAGTATACATTCAGTAGTTTGCCATTGCTTTCTGAATGATCGGAACGCATACCTTTGTATAGAAACCAACGTGGTATGCGGGATTACGAATTGCATTCGTAACACCGTCAACACAGAGCCGCCAATCGATCATAACTCCCTATTGATTTTCTAGGCAATGTTACGTACAGTAGCTTGCCATTGCTGTCTGAACATGAAGTCGACCTTGTTCAGCTGACCGGTGTAGGGATCGAAACCCTTATCCCTGCATTAGCGCACCGGAAATTTAAACTCACACGCTTGAGAGCTCGCAGACTTTTAATGGCATACTTCTGAACGTTAGCTTACCCAGTAAATCAACTTGGGCTTGGGGTTGATCGCACGTCCTGCAAAGGGCATGTAAAATTTAGGTCATGCACAGAAATATCAAAGATGTTCAAAGTGTGATGTTTTCAATATCAAGGATGTTCAAAGTGTGATGTTTTATATCAAGGATGTTCAAAGTGTGATGTTTTCAATATCAAGGATGTTCAAAGTGTGATGTTTTCAATATCAAGGATGTTCAAAGTGTGATGTTTTCAATATCAAGGATGTTCTAAGTGTGATGTTTTCAATATCAAGGATGTTCTAAGTGTGATGTTTTCAATATCAAGGATGTTCAAAGTAGGGTGTTTTCAATATCAAGTATGCTCAAATTGTAATAATTTCAATATCCAGGATGTTCAAAGAGTGATGTTTTCAATATCAAAGGTGTTCAAAGTGTGATGTTTTCACTATCAAGGATGTTCAAATTGTGATGTTTTCAATATCAAGGATGTTCAAATTGTGATGTTTTCAATATTAAAGATATTCAAAATGTGATTTTTTTTAAATCAAAGATGTTCAAAGTGTCACTATCAAGGATTTCCAATTGTGATGTTTTCAATATCAAAGGCGTTAAAAGTGTGTTTTTTAATATCAACGATGTTCAAAGTGTGATGTTTTAATATTTATTTATTAAATCACATGTCATTTAGTACTAACGCTCATAAGACACAACGAATATAATTTAATATGTTACATGAATAATTTAACAATTTATAAGGATGAAACTAAATTCACTCTTTGAACATCCTTGATATTCAAAGTGTGCTTTTTCAATATCAAAGATGTTCAAAGTGGGATGTTTTCAATATCAAAGACTATCAAAGTGTGATGTTTTAAATATCAAGGATGTTCAAAGTGTGATGTTTTAAATATCAAGGATGTTCAAAGTGTGATGTTTTTAATATCAAGGATGTTCAAATTGGGATGTTTTCAATATCAAAGGTGTTCAAAGTGTATTTTTAATATCAACGTTGTTCAAAGTGTGATGTTTTTAATATCAAAGATGTTTAAAGTCTGATGTTTTTAATATCAAAGATGTTTAAAGTCTGATGTTTTTAATATCAAAGATGTTCAAAGTGGGATGTTTTCAGTATCAAAAATGTTCAAAGTGGGATGTTTTCAATATCAAAGACTATCAAAGTGTGATGTTTTCAATATCAAGGATGTTCAAAGAGTGATGTTTTCAATATCAAGGATGTTCAAAGTTTTGATGTTTTTAATATCAAAGAAGTTCAATGTTTTGATGTTTTCAATATCAAAGATGTTCAAAGTGTGATGTTTTCAATGTGAAAGATATTCAAAGTGTAATGTTTTCAATATCAAGATGTTCAAAGTATGACGTTTTCAATATTACCGATGTTCAGAGTGTGATGTTTTCAATATCCTCATTGTTAATTGTGATCTTTGATTGGCATGTTGTTTTGTTCGTGAACACTATTCTATTTATTTATTTCTTAATATTTAGTTCTTTGATCCTGTCTGTCTTTGCAATCATGATCAGAAATGAACTCCCAAAAATTAGTTTCTGAGATCGGGTCAGAGCGCGTCAGCTTTGAATTGAGGATAGTAACATACCATGTTGTTCTCTGCTTTGTCCCGTTACTGTTCTCTGAATGCCACTCAATATTAGGGAATTTATTGATCGTGTCCTTTGGAAGGGATTTGATATCAACAAAAGCAGTTGTTTCTTGTCAAATTGTAACACTTTCATATGTGGAATTGTAACACTTTCATATATGGAGTTGTAACACATTCAAATGTGGAGTTGGAAATCTTTCATATGTGTAGTTGAAACACTTTCATATGTGGATTTGTAACACTTTCACGTGTTTAGTTGTAACACTTTCACATGTGCACTTAGTTATTTGTGAGGATCGTCATCGCTGCACTCCGAACAGGGCGATAGATGTTCCGCTCATCATCATCATCGCACTACGGACAAATCCACGGATGTCCGGTCCCCTTCTGAACATCCCCGCCGGCGTAAATCAGCTAATCGCACCAGGTTTATGTTTAATAATCAAGTGTCACGTGTCCTTGGCACCATCATATCATCATCTTCCTTGCTGACTGGTGTTGTCGACCAGGCCTCTCCACATCTTGCAATCTAAAACAGTATGGATCAGTTCGTGTGTTGACTCACTTCCGTACCATGGCACAAAACGGTCAAGAATTTTCTCCCGCTTTCTTTCCACAAATCTTTCCAGTTGTCACAATATTCTCTAGTTTTTGTCTTCTCTTAATGAACCCAACAAATGACAACTACCTTTTTCTGATGTTTGCGAACAGTTTTCTTTGTGTTTTCTTTTAGAGGTTCCATTTAGGGTTTTCAGTGAATGTCCAGCATTCTTCTGACACTCTTGCAAATATTAGTTTACAACTGCCCAGACATATTCTGGGCGCATGTGCCCGTGGATTCACGTCCTATTTCTAGAAGAAACATGGATTATCGACTAATAGGTGTTCTCGCTTCCAGCGACCAACCAATCGCCAGGGCCAACCTACTCCTTGTCAACTTATCGTCTCCATTTTGTTTGTGTAAAACTATTTGGTATTGGCAAGAAACAAAACATGAGAAATGGGTGATATACGAATTCACGTGCATCCGTTGTGTGATATACAACCTTAGTGGAACAGTTTGATTCTAAACGGCTGTCTTCTGTTTAGACAGCTCTTCGAAATGGCTCAAGGTAAGTGATGTTTACGTCTGGGAGTAGGGAATGCAACCGTTACTATTTCTGGTTTGTTTATTTCTATATCGACCGATTGTCGGTTTTCCGTCGACATTTACCTATTGTCGATAACGGCTATTTTATACCACGAAATTATCATTACTGTTTGTTAAAACTGCGAATATTTATTGATTTTGTCTTGTCATACTCCAACCGTTATATTATCTTTGATCAGTGTTCCTAACTTGTATTAGTTGCTTCGGAGCCCTGTAGCGCTTGCCCGTGGATCCGGTGGTCATAAGTTCGAATCTCAGTAACGGTGAGGAGTTTTGTAAAGCGACCTGGGCTCCCTGGTCGATCCAGCCCGAAATGGGTACCAGAAAATATTGTGAGAGGTAAAGGCAACTTGTGTCTCATTGATATCACATGCCAAACGGCGGTTAGCATGCACAATAAGGGACTAGCACCATATGTAAACCCAGTGCACCTGGCGGAGAAAACTGGGTCCTGTCCGTACTTATGAGATGTCCCATTGATAAATAATGTGAATTGTAGTGGTCATTCTCGACATAAATTGTGTGTGATGACAGACATCTTTCCTGCGGCAACGTACGGATGTGGGTCCTGGACAATTTCTCAATTACTAAAGAAGAAAATGGTTGATTTTGAGCTCAAATGTTACAGAATAGTTCTTAGAATATCGTGGGCCAAGAAGAAGAAAAATACTGGAATTCTTCAATATGTGGACTTGGAATAAAACAGGTCTCATAAACAGTATCGCGTCTGGGAAACTTAAATACTTTTGTCATATAAAACGTCACAGTAACTTGGAGAGAACAGTGATGGGAGGTGTGGTTACTGGGAGATGTGGCTGGGGGGGGGGGGGGGCAGCACGGAGATGGTCACATGACATTGTAGATATTTTGGGCATGAGTGTGCGTAAGGAATGAGAACTGGCCAGAGATCTACAGACTTGTCGACGCGCTGTATGAGAGCGCCGTGGCACCATGTTGAGAGCGCCGTGACACCGTGATGAGAGCGCCGTGGCGCCGTGATGAGAGTGCCGTGGCGCCGTGATGAGAGTGCCGTGGCGCCGTGATGAGAGCGACGTGATGAGGACGCTATGATGAGGGCGCCGTGATGATGGCGCCGTTCTGCGAAGGACCTGCTACATGATGATCTGATCAGTTTATTTCCCGGGCAAGTTAACCCGGTCAACAAATGCCCGAAGAAGTTGGATGTGTCGGCCGAGAGACGCAAATATCGCAGCTCTGCTGTAAACAGGCACAGCGAAATAACTTCCAAAACAAACATTTCGATCGATAGATGCCATTGCTCGGCAATGAGCAATGGAATGATCGGGAAACTGGTGGCAATGAAGATGTTGTGTGTGTGAATGAAGTCGGGAATATGGTGAACAGAGAACAAAACGAAACTTGAGTATTTCCATCTGAAGGTAATCACCGACCAGAACCGTACAGTACAGATAAATGCCATCTATGGCGATGTCAACAGACTTGATGAGATATACAAATCAGACTGGTGTGTGTGTGTGTGTGGGGGGGGGGGGGGATGCTACCAACATGGAGAAAGAAAGGAAGACAGAGAGGATGTGGGAATGTTTAAACTGGTGGGGAAAAATAGTACAGTATCAACGTAACTTCATTAAAATATCAGGAGACAAAGACAGACCTTTTGTTTTTCTTTTTTTTTTTTGCGCTCGCTTGCTTTTAACTCAAGCACAGTCCAGACACACTACTTCCACTAGTGCTGGACTGAATTTTTCGTGTGAATTAGCTTTCCTTATTAGTAGTGTCCCTCGCCATCAGGCGAACTCACTCCACTCAGAGGTACTTGTAATTTACGTCCCCAAGTCAAGGGCGACAGGTCAACATTTTAGTCAAACTGTCCGGTGTAGGGGTTGAACCCCTGACCTCGGCATCAGCAGACCGAATTTTTAAGAACAGGCGTTCTATTCCATTTGGCCATGCTCACCTGCAGATACCTACATAATGTGGGATGTTTAAACAGGTGGGAAACAAACAGTCGAAGGATCAACGTAACTTCATTAAAATATCAGGAGACAGAGACAGACTGGATGTGGGATGTTTAAACTGGTGGGAAACAAATGGTATAGGATAAACGTAACTTCATTAAGACATCAGGAGACACAGAGGCTTAGAGAGTACTCACGGTCAATGTCGGCCTCAGAATAGGCAGGTGAAGATACATTCTTTTATTGGTCTGTTTTCTGGTCTATATTATTGATCAGTTTTGTCTATATTATTGATCAGTTTTCTGGCCTTTGTTATTGGTCTAATGTTTTCGGGTCTTATGTTTTCTGGTCTATGTTATTGGTCTAATGTTTTCTGGTCTAAGTTATTGGCCTAAAATTTTCTGATCTGTATAATTTTTCTAATGTTTTCTGGTCTCTGTTATTGTTCTAATGATTTCTGGTCTATGTTATTGTTCTAATGTTTTCTGGTCTATGTTATTGGTCTAATGTTTTCTGGTCTATGTTATTGTTCTAATGTTTTATGGCTTATATTAGAACAATAAGATAGACCAGAAAACATTAGACCAATTACAAGATCAGAAAACATTAGGTCAATAACTTAGACCAGAAAAAATTCTAATGTTTTCCGGTCTATGTTATTGGTGTAATGATTTATGATCCATGTTATTGGCCTAATATTTTCTGGTCTGTGTTATTTTCTGGTCTATGTTATTGGTCTAGTGTTTTCTGGTCTATGTTATTGGCCTAATATTTTCTTGTCTGTTATTTTCTTGTCTATGTTAATGGTTCTACCTTTTCCATCTTTACTGATTTTAGTTTCATCCTTATAAATTGTTAAATTATTCGTGTAACATGTTAAATTATATTCGTTGTGTTTTATAAGCGTTAATACTAAATGACATGTGATTTAATAAATAAATATTAAGAAATTAGAAGTAATTTGACCTAGATCTTGGAGTTGTCTCTCTTGTAATGTATTTTTAGCACAAGTTAAGTCCCTTTGACCACTACCTGCGTTTCTTCTTCTTCTTCTTCTTCTTCTTCTTCTTCTTCTTCTTCTTCTTCTTCTTCTTCTTCTTCTTCTTCTTCTTCTTCTTCTTCTTCTTCTTCTTCTTCTTCTTCTTCTTTTTCTTCTTCCATGTACCTCAATGAAGTGTCGGGAGCAGATGTGTTATGCGCTCTTTCAAATATGCTCTTTGTAAGTTGGTATTCATTTCTTTCAGGTTGTTCTTGATACCATTATTCAAGCTTTTACGTGGTCTCCCCCTAGCTCTGTATCCATTATATTGATATAATGTACAGCTGTGTACAGTATATGTATTGTAGTGTATTTATATAAATATACAGCTGTGTAGATAGAACATCCAAGAAACAGAAGAACACATCTACAGCGAATGCAACACAATCATGCCAACAAGGAATCTCTTACAAAACATTATAAATACTCATACTAAACAAAGAATGAATATTTATGAAGCAATCTTGCTAAATTGCATTTCTCACTCCACACAAGACACCCACACAAAGCTACTTGTTCTATTGGCACAGTACAGAAATCTCACATGGACATTAAGAAACAAAGCATTATACAATTACAGAACTTTCAACAAAGAAATTGTCACACAGCTTTATCAACAAAAAGTCTCAATCATTATAATCTTACAGCCACAAGCGCAAATCCCGTGAGTGAAGTGCCTGAAGTCAGTACACATTACATGAGAACCAAAGAACTGGACTGAAACGTTACAGATCTCACAACTGGAAATGTGTTTATTGGCCGCACTATTATTATTATTATTATTATTATTATTATTATTATTATTATTATTATTATTATTATTATTATTATTATTATTATTATTATTATTATATGATTACTATTACAGTACTATTATTATGATTAATTCATTGATCAGTAGCATGTCACTTGCAGAACTTCGTTCCCATAGCAACCGTCCAGAAAACTTCTCGGTCATAAGCAAGATGTCCCGCATCCGATACACCAATCTGGAAACCATCTGCAACATCCTGCACCCATCTTCTCTTTGGCGTTTCTCTTCTTCTTTTCCCGGGCATTTACCCCTCCATAATTGTCTTATCCAAACTTTCATGACGTTTTATATATATTATTACTACTATCATTATTATTACTATACTGTTCGAAAGCCGGTCTCCCTGGCCTAGGTGTTAGCAGCTTTCTCCGTAGCCCCGAATACTCTCGTGGTTGACGTGAGCGCACGAGAATTGGAAGCGGTTCGAGTCGCGCCAGTGACTTATGAGAGTATGGAGCCGGTCGCTCAGAAAGTCGTGGTGTGCTGATGAGCGTAATCTAGCCTAGGAATCACCATACAGCTGAAAGATGCTGGTGTTGACCGCAATATCCTGAAAACAGGATGGAAACGCGGGGAGGGGGGGGGGGAATACTGTTCGAAAAAAAAGAAAAAAGAAAGAAACGCATAGCTGTCGAAGGCATACACATAGCCATAATTTTGATATTCAATAACGTTTTAAATGTAATGAGTTAATTGTTCAAATTACACACGAAAATACCTTGGGGTTCAAACAATCAATTGACAGTTGTTTTGCTTCTGGGTCACTAGCGGTTTTAGGTTACTAGGGCTTTCCTGTTAGCATGGTGTGTGGCTTCCTCTTGCATCGATTAGCGACTGGCATATCCTGGGCATGGATGCGATCAGACGTCTGATGTGGCCTGTAGGATTACTGTCGACTCTCCCTGGAGTACCTGGAACAGATAACGACGATTGGCTGGAGTAACGTCCCGGCGAAAAACACGTCTATGCAGCTCATCCCACAGTCGGACTCATGTCTGGAGACAGGGATGGCCAGGGAAGGGTGAGAATGTTGTTGGCAGTCAGGAACTGCGTGATCGACCGTGCGTAATGGGGTCTGATATTGTCCTGTTGAAACACAGACCTTTGGGTAGCCAAAAGTGGAAGGACGTGGGGTCGAAGAATTTCATTGACGTATCGTGGCGCATTAAATCCTCCTTCAATGGAAACCAATTGACTCCTTCCGCTGTATCTGATAATTCCCCACACTATTGCACCTCCACCACCGCGCGGCGGAAAATCACCGCATTTGTGGACAAAACGTTCATTTCACCCACGGCAGACCCTTCGCCGATTATCATGACGCTGCAACAAAACGAAATATTCGTGACTAAACCAGACACACCTCCATTGGTTGTCTGCTGCCCATGGACGATGCTGGTTAGCCTAAAGAAGTCGATTTTGGCGATCGATGGCGGCATGTAAGGACGGGTCCACGATGAGGTCGTTGTGCCCGAAGTCCAGCGTCATACAGTCTATTCCGGAGTTTGATCAGACACATGACGTCCTGCAGGTAATGGCTGGGCAGTTGAGGAAGATGTTGTAAACCTGCCTCTGAGGTGACGAAGCCGAATAAAGCGATCAGCCGCTGCTGTTGCCACTCTGGATCGTCCACTGCGATGTCGGTCTTCAACTGAGCCAGAGGCTTGGAACCGGTGCCAAAGTCGACTGATGGTACTCTGATGCACGTTTAGATGCCTGGCAACCTGACTTTGACTTTTCGCCTGCATGCAGTCGGCCAATAGCAATGTTCCTGACATTTATCGATGGAGACGTCATAGATGTTTGCTTGAAAATGAATTGAATTGTTTTGTGTAGCGTTATCCTTTCAGTTGCGTAGTCAGTGATTAGTGTTCACCACAAATATTGTTGCTTTCACGTGCGCGCATCATAAGCTATGGTAAAAATTTGGTCATAAGCACTATTGACCACTGCATTGTAATGGTTACAAAACTGAAAGCAATCCAGGTCAACATGTGCATTTGACACTGTAAAGAACATTTGAGGTTGTTTTTTATATACCCTAACACCAAATTTTACTTAAAACCTTATAAAAACGCACCCTCGGATAGCTATGCGTTTCTTTTTTTTTTGTTTTGTTTTGAACAGTATATTATAATCATAATTGAATTTGTAAAATGAAATATAGTGTAGAGGTGTGTCCGTGTGTGTGTGTGTGTGTGTGTGTGTGTGTGTGTGTGTGTGTGTGTGATATGTTGAACCGATTATCTCCGGGGGGGGGGGGGGGGGCTGGTCACGGGGTCTAATTGCTAGTTATAAATCTCAGCTTCTTGTCTCCCAAACAAACAGATTCCTGGACATTTACAAGGCACTAGAGCGTCATTCTGTATTTTGACATGAGGTCACCAACTGACATGGTCCAGAAGACATTTCCCTAGAAGCAAATAGAAAGATTTGGTTTCAATGCTGAAGAATACACCAGAACCTTGTTTCTGATAGACAGAAATGAATAACAACAAAAATGTGATCCAGTAATTATAGAGAAGCCACATTTTAAGGGAATGTTAATCTGTAGGTTATTGTCTAAGCCCACAGCGTTCAATGTGCTGCTATCTCGAGAAAGCGCTAGATAAAATCAAATCAAATCAAATCAACTTTATTAGGGTCACAAATTGGGCGCGCAGGCCCGTCTTACATTCGGCCCTTCCAATCACTCGTCTTTCGTTCATCAAGAGCTTTATACATTTACATAGGAAGAAAAATAAACATTGTGAAATGAATGTTGTAAACATAAGCAAGGCAAATTACCATGTTATGAGGCCCATATGCCACGTACCCATACATCACCCCACCCACACCCCCACCTACCCACACATACGCACACCAAGGGACACATACATACCCCACCAACCGACCCATCCCCCTCCCGCACATCCCCCACCCACACTCCACTCACCTGTTCCCCCAACCAAAACACACTCGCCACCCACAAACATTCCTCCACCAACCCACATATCCCATGCCCACCCACATACACATCCTAATCCACATATCCTCTCCCCATCCACACCTCAAACCACCCATCCCCCAGCCACATCTCCATTGACCACATATTTCCCACCCACGCACACAATCTCCTCTCCCCCTCCCCACACACACATCTCCCTAACCACCCATACATCCCCAATCCACTCACACCCCACCACCCACACATACATCCTCCACCCACCCATACATTCCTTAACCCAAATCCCCCACTACACAATCCCCCACCCGCACATCACATACATCCCCTACCACGCAATATTCCCAACCCACGCACCGCACACACACATATCCCTCACCAACACATCCCACACCCACATACCACCACACGTCCCCACCTACACACCACACACATATCCCCCACCTACATACCACACAATAATCCCACCCACACCCACACAGATACCCTTACCCATCCACCCCACATACCCCCACCCACACACCACAAAAATCCCCCATCCACACACACATACCTCACCCACACAATATCCCTAACCAACACACCACACACCTCTCCCTACCCACACACGCATTCCCTACCCGTCCACCAACACACACTCACTCACGCACACATCCTCCACTACGCACCCACACACCCCCACCCACCCATCCCCAACCAAACACCTCTCGATCACAATACCCCTACCCACACTTATCCTCCACCCACTCACGCATCCCACCCCAACACATGCACATCCCTCACCCACCTACACATCCCTAAGCCACTAACACACCCCCACCCACACATTCCCCATCCACGCACACATCTCCCACCCACACACGCCCACATACTTCCCCCAACCACCACACATCCCCTACTCACCCACACATATACCCCACCCATACACACATTCCCCGCACCATCACACACATCCCCCACACCACACACTATTCCACACCCACACACATATCCTCACCCATACCACCACACCCCCACCCACACACCACGCACACAGCCCCCACCAACACACCGTACACATATCTCAAACCCACACAACATACACTTCTCCCCACCCGCCCTTGCATCCCCAATCCACCCAACACAATCCCCTACCCACGCAACCCCGTCACCCACACATACTTCCTCAAACCACCCACACATCTCCACCCACATAAACACACACACCCCACACCCATCCCATACACATATCCTCCACCCATACACACATCCCCCACACCCATTCCCACACCCCTACTTTCACCCCCACACATCCATCCACACATCCCACCAACACCCACAAATATCACTACCCACAAAAACCCACACACCCCAACCCATCCAAAAGCATACCCCCACCCACACACCCCCACCCACACATATCCCCACACTCACACACATCCTCCACACACACTCACACCTCCTCACATCTAGACACATACAAAATGTCTCACGTTAGCATTGAAACTAGTATGAACAAACTCCCACCCTTTACTCACACACATACACTGACAATTGTCATGAGCAGTCTCATAAAAATGTTAAACATGGAGAAAAATGTGTACATAAAAAGTATGTGACGTAAACATAGTGATGCTCCCACACACAGAGATACACACAGAGAAGGCACACACACACACACACACACACACACACACACACACACACACACACACACACACACACACATTCACTCTCATGCTCACTCATTCTGTCTCTCATTCACACTCACTGACTCTCTCACTCAAACTACAGTAATGTACATAAGTTTATATTATACATGCTACAATCAAATGGTATTTAACTGATAATATGACAGATGAGAATACACAAACATACGGATTCGCGTGTTAAATAACATGCGTGTTACATGACATGCATCTGCTCAGCTCTCTCTCTCTCTCTCTCTCTCTCTCTCTCTCTCTCTCTCTCTCTCTGTATTCTTTCATATACACACACTCACACGCATGCGCGCGCTCACACACACACACTAACACATCAACTCTCGCACTGTCTCACTCTCACACACAATCCTTCACACACACACTCACTCTCTCAATCACACTCTCTCACACATACGCATGAATGCATGCATGCACGCACGCACACACTCCCTCACTCACTCTCACACATACACGTACGAATGCATGCACTGACACATTCCCCTACCATTTCTCGCTCAATCACTCTCTCCACACACACGCATGCACGTGCGCACACACGCATTCACTCTCTCCCTCTCTCTGACGCCCACTTTCTCTCTCTCTCTCTCTCTCTCTCTCTCTCTCTCTCTCTCTCTCTCGCTCACACACACACACACACACACACACACACATATATAGTGAACAATTATAGTTAAACAATTATAATGAACGATTATAATGAACAATTATACCAGTAAATGAATTATGGTGGCATATAGTCGGTATGGATTAAGTATTGAAAGAGTTTTCGGTTAAATGTGTAGGGACTCATTGGAGTTTTCAGATCTGGAGGCAGATCATTCCATAAGTGAGCACCAGAATAGGCGAAACATATTTTGTATAGGTCCAATCTAGGCTTTGAGACATGTAACAAATTTAGGCGCTTGCTGTTCATTGCATTAGATTGAATCAGCGGCAGAAGATACTCTGGGGTATTTTGAGATATAATTTTGTTCACTAATTTGGCTTTGTTTAAAAGGAAGCGCTTTTGAAGTGGTAGAAGTCTTAGATGACTGTACAAATTATTACTTTCAACGTGCTTTATGTCAGAAACCAGACGAATAGCACGGTTTTGTAGAGAACATAGTCGTTTTAAATTAGATTTAGGGCAACCATCCCAAACTATGGAACAGTTATCGAGATGTGATTGGATATAGCATGTATAGAATATTTTTCGTGTGCTTTCGTCCAGGAAGTGCTGAATTTTAGCAAGTTGGTAAACTTTTTGTGCTATTTTCTTGGTAAGAACTTGAACACGAGAGCTCCAGCTCAAATGGCTGTCAATTAAAAGACCTAGTGTTTTATGTTCAGTCACATTAACTATAGGTAACGTGCCCATGCGGAGTTCGAGCGGTGATCCAGTTATGGCTAGTGTCTGTAGTTTTTGTCTGGTCGTTATTAGCATGGATTTGGTTTTGTCGATGTTAATTTGCATGCGGTTTTCATTGCTCCATCTAGTAAGATTATCGAGTTCCTTTTGTAAAGAATTCTCTAATTCACTACGGTTTTCTTGACTAGTATATATTGTACAGTCGTCTGCAAATAGATCACAAGTTGTATTGATATATAAAGGAAGATCGTTAATATAAACTGCAAAAGGCAGCGGACCTAGTATTGAGCCCTGAGGCACACCAATATTAAGCTGTGTGGGTCTTGATAGACAGTTGTTGAAGGACACGACTTGTTGTCTGTCGGATAGAAATGACGTAATTATGTTCACCATGTTGGTACTTATCTTCATTTGTTTTAGTTTTCTAATTAAAATATCGTGATCTACCATATCAAAAGCTTTTTTAAAGTCTACAAACGCCGCTCCACAAATTCTACCGTTGTTGATGTTTAAGTGCCAGTTATCGGTCATTTTTGTTAGAGCACTATGGCAAGAATATTTAGGTCGAAACCCAGATTGACTGTTAATTATTAGATCGTTGTTAATTAAATGGTGTAACGTTATTTTATGAATGTGTTTTTCTAGTGGTTTTGATAGCGACGATAGTAAGGAAATAGGTCTATAATTACCCAAAACGCTATTATCGATTGAGCCATTTTTAATTAGCGGAAACACTTTAGCAATTTTAAATGCAGATGGAAAGTAGTTTTTGGCCAGGCACTGGTTATATATGAACGTTAAGGATAGATAAAGAGAGCATGAGAGAGAAAGAGAGAGAGAGAGAGAGAGAGAGAGAGAGAGAGAGAGAGAGAGAGAGAGAGAGGAAGAGAGAGAGAGAGAGAGACAGACAGACAGACAGACAGAGGAGGAATGGACAAGTGAAACATACATTCCGCGTAACCTTGTGGAGATGAAAGGAAACATATGCAAGGAATGCGTGTGTACATGCACTCTGCCATAAGTGCTATATTATCATAAATTTATCATAAATATATACAGTGGAGTCTGGATAAGTAGAAGTCACTGGGGCCGAAGGAATTTGTTCTACGTATCAGAAATTCTACTTATCCAGACTGCACACATTTACACTAATACCATGCAGCAGCATTGAGTAAAATGATTGTACCACTTAGGAAACACAGTTAGTGAACAAATAAATAGCAATACCCCCTCTGCTGGTGACGAGGTAGAGGGGCTTGCGCGTCCCAATGACCCCAAGAGCTATGCCGACGGTAGCACAGCTACTGGTAGGGCCACCCATGTCGGACAGGTCAAGGGAGAGGGACCAGACGAAGAGACACACAAACCTGCTGCCTTGTAGGTAGACTGGGGACAGTCAAAGGCTAGGGAAAGCATCCAGAATAAATGCATGTCGAAATCGGATGTACTGAGCCACAGGCTTGACAAAGCAGTGCAACGTAACTTAATTCATGATGTCACAAATCAAAATTAATCGTTATGGTGCTAATCCCGTGAAGTCCCATCAGGCGGCGATAGTGCCGGGCCCCCTGCCTCGAGGGGGTCCACCCATGACTACTGGTGGTCACCTTCCCCTGTGCTGTGGAGTCAAGGCACAGAGGAGTAGGTTAAGAGCTATTGACCAAATACCCCGGACACTCGACATACTACAGTGGAATGCCGAAGGAGTTTACAAGAAGAAAGACTCCCTAACACAGCGTCTTCATAAAGATAGAATAAATGTGGCATGCATTCAAGAGACACACCTCAACGCCAATCACAAATTCTCAGTCAGAGGATATCAGGCCACACGTTTCGACCGTGAAGGACACAAAGGAGGAGTTCTAATACTTACACGAAATACAATACCTTGCAGCGAAGTATCTGTGATCTCTGACAACCAAACGGAAATTATAGGTGTTGATATAATGACGTGAAAATAAGAATCTACAATCTGTATAGCCCAGCAGATAAGGACCTTACACTCTCAAACATGAAAATAACTGACACAAACTGCATTATTGTCGGAGACTTTAATAACCGTTCAGAAAGATGGGGATACCCAGATACTGACAAAAGTGGAGATGAATTGGAGGACTGGGAAATAGACTCAAATCTCCATCTACTCAACAAAGCGGATGACACACCGAGCTTCTACTCCAGAAGATGGCTTACCACTTCTACTCCAGACTTAGCTTTCTGCACAGGAGACATCCTCCACAAAATCGATCGCCATGTGCTGGACCAATTAGCAGGTAGTGACCACAGACCAATTAAGCTTGTAATGAATATGGAGTATGTTCCACAGGAGCAAAAGCCCTTGTCTCGCTGGAATTACAAACGAGCAGATTGGGACAGATTTGCCATACTAACAGACAAATATTGTGAAAACATAAATACACGATATGGCAACATAAAGCAAATGGTGGAAAGTCTAAACAGAGCGATAATACAGGCAGCCACTGAGTCCATTCCAAGAGGAGCGAGGAAAAATTACAAACCATACTGGACTGAAGAACTACAAAGTTTGGAGGACAAAGTTGAAGATGCCAGGAAGACAGCAGAGAGAGAACAAACAATTGAAGCGAACATCTCTCTCAAAGCCATCTCAGCAAAATATAAAAGAACAGTAAATCAAACAACAAGAGATTGTTGGAGGGAAAAAACAGAAAACCTGAATTTTGACAGGGATGGAAACAAACTATGGAAACTAGTGAAAGCCATGAACAATGAAGGACCTAGAAACAAAAAAAAATAACAATTAAACAAGGAACTGCCTTGCTTACAGGAAAAAATTCTGCAAATGCACTAATGGAACACTATGGAAATGCAAACCACATTGATATTACAACCGAACAGAAGAAAGCAATCAAAGACAAACAGATACATCATAGAAATACAGAGACAGCAGCAGAATATATGATGGCAAATCTAACAATAGAAGAAATGGAACAGGCAATGAATACCCTAAAAAAGAAGAAATCACCAGGAAAGGATGGAATCACAAATGAAATGCTAATAGGACTAGGCACCAAGGCAAAGAAGAAACTACTTGCAGTCCTAAATAACAGCAGGAAGAGAGGAATAGTCCCACAGGCATGGAAGGAAGCTATACTAATACCAGTCCCAAAGAAAGGAAAAGACCTGGAAGGACCAAATGGCTATCGACCTATCAGTCTACTTAGCTGTGTAGGAAAATTAAAGGAACGCATTATCAATGGCAGGCTAACATGGCATCTGGAAGAAAACAAACTCTTAACACCACACCAAGCAGGATTCAGAAAATACAGATCCACTGAAGATCAAATAACCTATATAGCTCAGGAAATAGAGGATGCCTTCCAAGAGAAAAAGCACACACTAGCAGTCTGGATAGATTTAGAAAAAGTATTTGATAAAGTATGGAAGGAAGGACTGAAAGTAAAAGTGCAAAAAATGCATGTTTGTGGAAAAATGTATAATTGAATCAGCCACTACCTTGAGAACAGAACTGCCAGGACAAAAGTACAAGGACAAACAAGCAAAATGATGCTGTTGGAGCAAGGTGTCCCACAAGGAGGAGTTCTTTCACCAACATTATTCCTAGCATATATAAATGACATCACAGAAAATTTTCCAGCCAGAGTACACACATCCTCCTTTGCAGATGACCTAGCCATATGGACATCTGAAGAATATATTAGTACAGCTAACAGCAGAATACAGCAAGCCTTATTATTAGCGCTAGGGGACTGGTCAAAATCATGGCTAGTGAAGATAAGTGAGGAGAAAACAACATGCAAAGTGTTCTCCCTCTCAAATAAAACTCAGCAACCTAAGCTGGTATTGAATGGAAAAATATTGCGCCATGAAGAAAATCCAAACTATCTAGGAGTCACCTTTGATCGTCGCCTGACATGGAAGACACAGGTTGAGAAAAATCGAACAAGAGCAAGGCAGAGAATGGCAATCATGAAAAAGCTTGCTGGTACAACGTGGGGAGCAGATGAGAAAGTTCTCAAGAAGTTATATACTGGACGGGTGAGGCCAGTACTGGAATATGGCATTGCAGCTTGGGCAACAGCAGCTAAGTCTAACTTTAACAAAATAAGTAGAGTCCAAAACCAAGGAATGCGAATCATAACTGGAAGCCTGAAGACAACGCCTATTAATGAACTAGAAAAGATCACTTGTTTACAACCAATGCAGGACAGAAGAGATAGCAGAGCCCAGCAACAAGCAGAAAAATTTAGAAGATTGACAGACCACCCTATGTATAACAGGTTTAATGGTTTTGGAAAAGGAAGACTGAAGCGTAGCAACTTTGTAGAAACTGCGAAACGAAAGATTAGGGCAGATCCCATACTTAACATATCAACAGTCAAGCCAAGCCCATTTACAATGCACACAACTTCCCAGCTTGGAGACACCAGCAACTGCCTGAGATGATAGAAAACATTCCTGGTATTGAGAAAAAGAACACTCAGAATGAAATCGAAAGAAGAAAAATAACCCTCAACTACATAAAAGAACATTACCCAAGCAGCAATTGGACCCATGCATATACAGATGGAGCGGCCAAAGATTCAATTAAAAATGGAGGAGGAGGAATTCTCCTTAATTTAAAAAACGGAGTGATAAAAACACAGTCAGTGGCAACTGGAAAATTTTCAAGTAACTTCAAAGCTGAGGTAGAGGCCTTGAAAACTGCAGCAGAAATGCTCTTGATGGAGGAAAATAAAGAGAAGCAAATAGCTATCTTCACAGATGCAAAGTCAGCTGTCTCAATACTGAAGAGCAAAAACAGCACAGAACTAGCTGACCTAAGAGCAGCACTCCATGCTCTATGCCAGAAATCCAAAAAAGTTGTAATACAGTGGATCCCATCACATTGCAGTATACCTGGAAATGAAGAGGCTGACAGACTAGCAAAAGAGGGTGGACGATTACCACAGCCTGACATAGACATAACCTATAATGAGGCAAAAAGGTTTATAAAAAGCACTTATAGAACCAAATGGGAATCAGAGCATCCAGGCCACCAGAAGGATGATGCATATTACAAACTCGACCGAAGAGAAAAAGTAGCAATCTTCAGACTCCGCACAGGACATAACAGGCTGAAACACCACTTGTTCAATAAACTAAAGATAGGAGATACCGATGAATGTAATTGTGGAACTATTAAAATGACAGCTAAACATTTGCTGCAGGAGTGCCCAATATATGCAGAACAGAGAAAGATATTTTGGCCCACGCCTGCTTCATTTGAGGACAAGCTCTATGGAGATATCAACAAGCTCAAGTTGACTACAGCTTACTTTAACTACATTCAGGTTGACATCTAAAGGTGCATGAAGATGTATTTAGACAGCCACACTTCATACCACAGGTATGTCGGTTACAAAAGCGTCCCAGACTCATGAAATGGAATATTGCTTGGATAGCACATCCATTACGTGGAAAGTCCGAATCAAAAGCTCACTGTGTGGGCTTTTTAAATGGTGGAAAAAGTGTCCTAGTGACACGAAATGGAATATTGCTTGGATAGCAAATCCATTACGTGAAAAGTCTGAATCGAAAGCTCACTGTGTGGGCTTCATAAAAGGTGGAAAAAGTGTCCTAGTGGCACGAAATGGAATATTGCTTGGATAGCAAATCCATTATGTGGAAAGTCTTAATCGAAAACTCACTGTGTGGATATCATCTGCAGACTGCATTCTTCTGGTTTCCGGAGGAACAGCCTATGGTGAACGGAAGGCCCAATATACGGAAGTGAGGCTAAGCAGCCATGTGCAGGACGTGACGATTCCTTGGGTGAGCCCAGTACCAGAGCGCTGTGTGATGGCTCTGCAAGTATGGAAGCCTCCTTGGATGGCGGGTAATGCCCATGGTCTGCCCCTGCCTTCCCTTGAGGGTTGACCAGGATGTCTTTGGCTGTTCTATATGGGCCAGCTAGGATGGGGGATAACACCACAACAGTGAGATTCAAACGTCCTAAGAAACCCCCGGGAAGGTTAACCCGGTCAACAAATGCCCGCAGAAGTCGGATGTGTCGGCCTGACGGCGCAAGAACGCAGCTCTGCTGTAAACAGGCACAACGCAGTCACATCCGGAAAAAAAAAATCCTGATGAACGCAGAAGAAGAAGAATAGCAATACAATATCAGAAATGTTGAAATATTTAATTATTTTAGAAAGCGGAACTTTAAAGTCATATGAAAATTTCCAAATTACTTAAAGAAAAAGTCTGCGATTTTGCTTTACTTCTTGACTTACGAAAAATGTCTTCCCATGGCCTGTTTAAAGGCACAAAATGGTGAGACTGCATCATCTGAACATCCAGTCTGCATCATGTAAATGTCAATTTTATCAATCCATGCCAAAATATCTGACTGCGATATTGCTTGCAGCCCACAGTCATCCTCATCATCAGAGTCAGGGCTGGAAGGGTCTGTTGATTGAATGAATGGCATACACAGCCCTATAATAGCAGTGCTTGAAAGAGTGGCACTAGTAGAAACATCATTGTCAAAGTTCACAAATTCCTAGTTCTGTGTTCAGCTCTTTATACAATCTAGCAAGTAATTGCTCCACTGAAATGTCAATAAATTGCTCTGACTGACTGTTTCTCTCCACACACATTCGTGTACGTGATGCAGTATCGTTTTTTGAAATGATCCAACCAGCCAGCACTACAATTCCAGTCTGTCTGACCTCCAAGACGTGCAAATCCTTCTGCTTTCGCAATAAATAAAGGATCATTTACTGGTACATTTTCCGATCTAATCACATTGAACCATTTTAAAAGGGCAGCATCAACAAAATCACACGCGGCAGTTCTAGCTCGCTGTCTATCACTGTCGATTTGACATTCAAAAAACAATATTCTGTAGCGGTCGTTATGCTTTAAAATGCCGGAAAATGTCGATGTTGGAATACCAAGTTTTCTAGCTATATTCACTTTCTTCTTCCCACTATTTTCAACCTCTTCCAACAGCTCAATCTTTCTTTTTTAAAGTTAAAGAAGTAAGCTTTCATCCACTAGCAGCCATTGTTGACATGTAGCGAGATATCGTTTTAACGGGCAGGATCACATTGAGAAAGAGAAACTGAGGATCCTTGATCTCTTTGGGGTTGAGCCATCAACTATTTATCCGACATGCAGGGTGGAATGGGGCATTAAATGGGGCAGGGTGGAGTGGGGCAATAGATGGGACAGGCTGGAGTGGGGCATTAAATTGGGCAGGCTGGAGTGGGGCATTAAATAGGGCATGGTGGAGTGGGGCATTAAATGGTGCAGGCTGGAGTGGGCAATAGATGGGACAGGCTGGAGTGGGGCAATAGAGTGGACAGACTGGAGTGGGGCATTAAATGGGGCAGGGTGGAGTGGGGCAATAGTTGGGATAGGCTGGAGTGAGGCATTAAATGGGACAGGGTGGAATGGGGCATTAAACTGGACAGGGTGGAGTGGGGCATTAAATGGGGCAGGGTGGAGTGGGAGATAGATGGGACAGGCTGGAGTGGGGCATTAAACTGGGCAGGGTGGAGTGGGGCATTAAATGGGGCAGGGTGGAGTGGGGCAATAGATGGGACAAGCTGGAGTGGGGCATTAAATGGAGCAGGGTGGAGTGAGGCATTAAATGGGGCAGGCTGGAGTGGGACAATAGATGAGACAGGATGGAGTGGGAAATAGATGGGGCAGGTTGGAATGGGGCAATAGAGTGGACAGACTGGAGTGGGGCAGAGTGGAGTGGAGCAATAGATGGGACAGACTGGAGTGGTGCATTAAATGGGACAGGGTGGAGTGGGGCAATAGATGGGACAGACTGGAGTGGTGCATTAAATGGGGCAAGGTGGAGTGGGGCAATAGCGTGGACAGACTGGAGTGGGTAATAGATGGGACAGGCTGGAGTGGGACATTAAATGGGGCAGGCTGGAGTGAGGCAATAGATGGGGCAGGCTGGAGTGAGGCAATAGATGGGGCAGGCTGGAGTGGGGCATTAAATGGGACAGGGGGAGTGGGACAAGAGATGGGACAGGCTGGAGTGGGACAATAGAAGGGATAGAGTAGAGTGGTGCAATAGATGGTGTAGGCTGGAGTGGGGCAGTAGATGGGACCGGCTGGAGTAGGGCAACCGATGGGACATGAAGGATCGATGCAATAGATGGTACAGGCTGCAGTGGGGCAGTAGATGGGACATGAAGGATTGAGGCAATAGATGGGACAGGCTTGAGTGGGTAAATAGATGCGGCGGGCTGGGGTGGGCCAATAGATATGACATGAAGGACTGCTGCAATATATGGGACAGGCTGAAATGGGGCAATAGATCGGACAGGCTGGAGTGGGACAATACATAGCACAGACTGGAGTGGGGCAATAGATGGGACAGGCTGGAGTGGGGCAATAGATGGGACAGGCTGGGGTGGGGCAATAGATGGAGCAGGCTGGGGTGTGGCAACAGATGGGATAAACTTGAGTGGGGCAATAGATGGGGCAGACTGAAGTGGGACAATAGATGGGCCATCATGCTGGACTGGGGCAATAGATGGGACAGAGTAGAGTGGGACAATAGATAGTACAGGCTGGAGTGGGACAATAGATAGTACAGGCTGGAGTGGGGCAATAGATGGCACAAGCTGGAGTGGGACAATAGATGGGATATGAAGGATTGAGGCAATAGTTGGGATAGGCTAGAGTGGGAAACTAGATGGGGCAGGCAAGAGTGGGGCAATAAATGGGACAAGAAGGATTGAGGAAATCGATGGGACATGAAGGATTGAGGCAATATATGGGACAGGCTGGGGTGGGGCAATAGATGGGGCAGGCTGCAGTGGAGCAATAGATGGGGCAGCCTCCTTCTTCTTCGGCTAGTGAGAGACAACTGCCTCAATTCATGGTTTCCCCACATCTACGGCCGGTCGGGAATAACTGCCCCAATTCATGGTTTCCCCACGTTTACGGCCGGTCCGGCACAACTGCCCCAATTCATGGTTTCCCCACGTCTACGGCCGTTCTCGCACAACTGCCGCAATTCATGGTTTCCCCACATCTACGGCCGGTCGGGCACAACTGCCCCAATTCATGGTTTCCCCACGTCTACGGCCGTTCTCGCACAACTGCCCCAATTCATGGTTTCTCCACGTCTACGGCTGGTCGGGCACAACTGCCCCAATTCATGGTTTCCCTACGTCTACGGCCGGTCGGGACAACTGCCCCAATTCATGGTTTCCCCACGTCTACGGCTGGTCGGGTACAACTGCCCCAATTCATGGTTTCCCCACGTCTACGGCCTGTCGGGCACAGCTGCCTTAATTCATGGTTTCCCCACGTCTACGGCCGGTCGGGTACAACTGCCCCAGTTCATGGTTTCCCCACGTCTACGGCCGGTCGGGGACAACTGCCCCAATTCATGGTTTCCCCACGTCTACGGCCGGTCGGGCACAACTGCCCCAATTCATGGTTGTATTTTAGCTCACGATATGAGCAGAATGGGGTTTTACAAAATAAGGAGATAATGGCACCAGCCCTCTCACCTGGACGTAACGAATTGGATGTCAAGCCATCTCGTTAGAAAATACTGCATGTCATTTGCAGGACGTTGCAAACAACACCAGGCTATTTCCAAATGCCGTGGGTTTTATATGAGCACACGTCCTCCTGCTTTTTGCCCTCAATTGAGAAGGTTTGGTGTCTGATAACCCAAGGCAAGAGTTCAGGAGGGCCTGTGTAGAGATGGGGGGGGGGGGGGGGGGGGTGTGTTGCCGTGTGTAGAGATGGGGGGGGGTGTCGTGTGTAAAGATCAGGGGGAGGGGGCGTGTGTAGAGATCAAGGGGAGGGGGAGCGCGTGTAGAGATCAAGGGGGGGGGGGAGCGCGTGTAGAGATCAGGGTTTGGGCGTGTGTAGAGATCAGGAAACCGTGTGTAGAGATTGGGGGAGCCGTGTGTAGAGATCAGGGGGGGGGTGCGTGTAGAGTTCAGGGGGGGGGGGCCGTGGGTAGAGATAAGGGGGGGGGGGGGTTGTGTGTAGAGGTCAGGGGGGGGGGTTGTGTGTAGAGGTCAGGGGGGGTTGTGTGTAGAGGTCAGGTGTGTCGTGGGTATAGATCAAGGGGCCGTGTGTATAAATCAGGGAGCTGTGTGTAGAGATCATGGGGGGGGGGGGGGGTCGTGTGTGGAGATCAGGGGGTCGTGTGATATAATTAGATATCAGTGCTTTTTTGGTTGGGGGGGGGGGGGTGGGGCAATCTTCAATTCTTCTCATTCTGTTATTATGCCTTAATGTAGTCACTGTAGTGCATTTCCATGTTTATCTATTGCATTTTCGTGTATTTGTTTGCCGAGGAAGGCCAGCCGCCGCAACATCCTTTGCTTTCCGTAATTGTGTATTGTAAAGCTGCATTATTTTATGTTAAGTTATCTTGTTGTAAAAGAGGGGAGTCTGGTTCCCTCCCATTCATGGCAAATCTGTCCAGGTTGAACATAACGAAATACTGACGAAGTCACCTGTGATTTCATTTCCTGTTGTTTTAATAGTATATATGGTAATCGGCATTAGTCTTTTATAAGTGTTCATCACCAATACCTTGAGAGTTGATTTCTCATGGTATTCCCCAACGACGACACCAAAGGATGGTGATGAATGAACATATCTAAGCCCACACGCACAGAATTGTTAGCACTGCGCAGTTCCCGCCTTGAATGCCGCGAGCAGGATTCGTGCGCTGGTGTCTCCTTCAGCACTCACCAACCACAGCCCTCGCAATCCCTTCAAGCCCCGCCTTATAGACGGATAACCCCGCCTCCTATTGCTTGCGAGCGAACGGAAACTACGCATTCGAAGAGGTGATCGGGGCTGGCTGGCAACGGAGTGTGTTTTTAAAAGATATTTTAGAACCCCTATCCTTCATGACCCCTATATGGCATCTTCCCCCCTCTATTGTTCTACTTGTGTTCTTGTAACAGCTGAGAAGCCACCATAGTTCTGTTCTTTATGTCCTGTACCTATACGCGAAGTGTACTAAGGCAGGGGAGGGGGAAAACCTTCCTCTCTCTCTCTCTTTCTCTCTCGCTCTCTCGTTTCTTCACTCGTGGATGACGAGGGGTTAAACTCGGAGGGTTAAGGAGTGGATGTGGCGGGAGTCAGTGACTGCCGTTTGGTGGAGGACAACTGGAGCTGGCGTTGCTCCTGTGTGGTGGTAGTCCAGGCTGTGTGTTTGTGCGACTGCTCCACACACCCCACCCAAAGAGGCCCACCAACGGCCTGGTTCATTGGTGGCCTCATTTCGGCGAATGATAATGGCAGATTTTTATAATTAGGACACGCGAGTCGACAACAAAAAATGTACAGAGGAAATTCTCCTTTCAAAGATTTCACAACATTTATGAAATAATATACACGTGTAGAATTCTGATGCAGGTTTGGGACTGTTCTTCGCGCGTGTGAAGATTGTGTTTATGTGTGAAAGCATTGCTGCGCTTCGTTCTCCAGCTTGGGTCTTCCACACACAGTGGACTGAATGTTGTACTTCCGTTCTTTCATTCATTCATTCGGCAATGTGTAGTTGGAGGATGCCGCCGTGTGTGTAGGCATACGCTGCACAGGTCATCTATTGATCCGAGCCCAAACTGTAATCCGACAGCGTGAATTGTTTATTTTATCCATCGCAAATGACTGCTAGACATTCCGTCTCGATACCTCCTTTATGAGGGAATAGGATAATTGCAGATCGCGAGTGGCGGGCTGTTTCAATGTCTCCTGTCAGTGTCAGCAACTGACCAACGGATTACTTCAAGGAATCACTGCTGACGTGGCCAGCTCTGTTATGGCCACAGGTGAGAATTGTGTTTTGTTGAAGTTAAACTTGTGTCACGTTCTGCAATCCTCTCTACGTGCAATCGTTGTTGTTGTTTGTTTTCGTGGTCACGTCTTCTAAATAAAAACATCAACGGTTTGAACAT
This sequence comes from Cepaea hortensis, assembly GCA_963921405.1. Lineage (NCBI taxonomy): Eukaryota > Metazoa > Mollusca > Gastropoda > Stylommatophora > Helicidae > Cepaea > Cepaea hortensis. Next base: position 357,668,016 of record OY992876.1, on the reverse strand, counting down.
TTCCAGACGTGTTTATGAACTTAAAACTGTATTCTTTCTGGTTTATTTTAACGTTTTGTTATTTGTCCGACTGACTTTCCATTCGACAGCTTGCCAATTTTATATCTTTTAAATTTCCACAACGTCTAATGCGCCCTTTTATCAGCGCATTCAGAAAAAAAGCTATTTATCGCATATGTAAATTACTTGTAAGTCAACCTAAGACTACAAATTTTACGGTCAATTTCATGGTTGTTTATTTATTCCATGTGGCAGTTCTATTTCACATACCTTACTTTACACCATGTCCTACTCCCACTCCCACAGATTGACATATTTCAGGATTAATCACCTATTTATAACTTAGTGTTATATTACAGTATTGTGATAGTAGGCTTCTACCATGATAATAACAACACCATTACTTTTGTTGTTAGCAATATTCCCTTGTTCTTGTTGTATATTAGTTTAGTTTACTTTTCTCTTACCAACTTTTAGGCTTTGATTTTTATAAAAAATAGTTTTGTATACTTCACTGCAGTATTATAGTTCCAAGCAATTGGTACACTTTTTAGGCAAATTTGCATGGGTGTTGACTTAAAAATTATTTTACGACTATTGCTCAATAAAATTAGCGAATTTATCAAACTTAATGAAGAACTTAGAAGAAATAATTACACCCTGTCGGCTATAACCTATTATCGAGTATGGTTAAGTACATCGGGTGATTTCGTAACCTATTTTCGAGCATGGTATTCTAATTTGTCAAAATTCTCAGCACTGTAACCGAACTTATTTTCCGTGCTAGATTCGAACGCAAACCGTTCATGTTTCGCCCCATATTGTATACTCTTGACACGTAATGGGATGGCTAGTCGACTGTTCATTTGCGAACGTAGTGGTGACGGAACGCGATCATGTAGGTCTTCCTATAAATTAAGAAGGGAAAGGATGTTCCAAGGCACCATGCGACAATAGAGACCTGATAATCGGCTAAGTAAGGCTCGCTGTTGTGCCCTATCTGTTAACTCCTTTGTTCCTTCTTGTCGCCATTTCTCAGGGCAATTTCCGCAAAACGGTTGTAAAATACAGTTTACCTTGGCAGCTGGGGCAGTCAGGCCTCCCCGAGAGTGAAACCTGAGGATGTGGTAGGTGAGTCTGCAGACGATGCAGGAGACTGTCTCCTATAGATCGGGCCCGAAATGCCTGCATAAGAAATCAGCGCCTGAAAGCCTGCTTAAACAAGTTGCGTTAAGGTGAACAATGGGCACTTCTCAGAGAAATCATCTGTCAAGAGAAAAGGGAATAAGATGAGGTTGGGGAAGACAGGCCATTTACCGGTTGTTCCTGGGGTTTTAAAGGATTTAAGGAGGAATGTACAGGGGAAAGTAGCTTAGAAGTTGCAGCACGATAAGGAGGAGAAGGAGGAGATATTGAAGAATAAGAAATGGAAGTAGTAGTAGCAGCTTCAGCAGCAGAAGGAGGAGAAGCAGAAGAATAAGAAGAGGAAGTAGTAGTAGTAGTAGCAGCATCAGCAGTAGAAGAAGAAGCAGCAGCAGAAG
>OY992876.1:357537259-357666275 GCA_963921405.1 Cepaea hortensis | reverse complement strand
GAGTGCAGTTCACATTTTTCTGGTCTTGAAATCTTAAGGCGTTGGAAAAATGTGAGTGAATGCCGGATAATTGTCAAAATATCCTAATTTAGGGAAATAGACGTGGAAAACAAACATACATACACGGATACCTTGGGGGGAAATATAGGATAACGTAAAGTCGAAAATAACAGTTGTAAAACACAGTGAGAATGAGACAAAGACAGGGACAAAACTAACACAGGCTGTCAGAATGTAAATGGACGTGAGCAACGACTGTTGTCTGGAAACAGAATGTTGTATATAAAATATACGCGTTTGAAGTTGCAATAAGGAGCAAATATATTGTAGCTAAATGCCCGTCTGTCTTTTGCTCTGATATGTTTAATATCTCTCTCTCTCTCTCTCTCTCTCTCTCTCTCTCTCTCTCTCTCTCTCTCTCTCTCTCTCTCTCTCTCCTTTTTTCTGTCTGCATGTCTGTCTCTCTGTCGTTCTCATCTGTCTGTCTGTCGGTCGGTCGGTCTGTCGGTCTGTCCTCTCATATATATGTTTATGACTGCCAGTCTCTCACACATCCTTTTTCTGTCTGCCTGTCGCTCTCACATGTTTGTCTGTCTCTCACTACCGTTATGTCTGTCTGCTTCTCTTGGTCACTATCACATGTGCGTGCGCGCGCTTTAGTGTGGGTATTCGATGATAGATTTGACATTGTTTACACCTCATATCTAGCCGAAAAAGCGGACTAGTTACAAACATATTTGGTTAAAGGTTAATGCAGAAACTTCATCATAGCACTACATGCAGACCCCATGCATGCCCAGTCTCACCCTGCACACATCACAAAATATAAACGCCGATTGTTCCACTAACACCCTGGTTATAAACACCAAATCACCACGCGGTCATCCTCTCATGCACCCCTCCGCGCTGGAACCACACTTACACACAAACTCGAGCATCCTTGAGCAGGATGTTTCATGTGTTGAAGTATAAGCTGATCAAGGACTCAGATGATCGTGTGAGATGGCAAAACATGACCGCCCACGCTTATCGGCATGGCACATGATGATGATGTATTGTAGTGTCTTTAGCTAGTTTGGTCCAGGATTCTGGCATGACCCTGACATTACATCCATGTCGGACAAGAAAGCGAATCCGGTGCAACATATAGCTGCATCTGTGAGTTATACAAAGATAGTATTTCGTACGTTTGGCATATGCTACTTACAACAATTGACAGTTGTAACTCGCGTCTTTGTACTCAACACCGTCATCATCATCTTCCACTTTTGCCGTAAAGCGGCGTGGGGAGGGATGGATGACGTCCAAGCGCTCAATGGGTGGCACTAGATAGTGTCATTCCATGTGATTGGACAATGTCTTTGATGTCGTCAATCCGTTTTCTTCTCGGTCGTTCTCTTGCTGTCATATCAGATCTTTGATGTAGCGCTAGTGCTGATAGTTAATGGTGTTGCATTCTTACGAGATGGCAGAACCATTTGATCTTTTACCTTTCAGTATGTTAGACACAAGGTGTTGATCCCACTGTCTGTCTGATAACATCGTTTCCTACTCAGTCTCGGATAGTTAAGTTGGCAGCTCTCATCAAGCATCTCATCTCGCAGGTGTTGATTTTGACATTGGCACATAAATCTAGTTTCATGACTCCTTAAAAAACCTGTTTTTGGGAATTCAGTGTGGTGGTTTCCTTTTGTCTTTCCACGTTCTGCATTAAGACAGAAAGCAGTTTTGAGGGAATATCAGGATTGACTGACTTTACAGTAAACAATACAATTTTGACGGTAAATAGCAGATCTGTACATAATATTTAAAATAATAAATAATATAAATATAATATAATAAAATAATTGTACACGTGTTATGGTGTTTTGAGTCTATAATCTTTTCTTATAATTGTTTAAATTATTCGTTTTCTCTCTTCCACCGTAATTTATTTATTTAAAAGTTAACATTTTGTATTTGTCTCGTAAATAAGATTTTTAGGTGATATATTCTCTATAGTGTTGTATTTATTATTTTTTCGTTTTATTATATTTGTGTTTTGATGTTTCATATATTGTAATATATTCTGATGGTACTTCAATTTTAATTCACCGCAAACAAAGAAGAATCCCTTCGAGTCTCATTTGCATCGGTCCGGCAATCATTTTCCGGTTTAGTGTTCGGTGGACTGCTAGACCGATCGATGGATGTTTTTAAGTTTTTGGGCCCGTAGGGCCCTCACTGTCGTCGATGTAAATGAGGCTCGAAGGGATTCTTCTTTGTTTGCGGTGAATTAAAATTGAAGTACCATTCTGATATATTTATTATTATTATCTTGCAGTTTCTGTTTATGCAAGTTTATTTTCTTTTGTTTTTCTTTTTAAATGCTGGAAGTTAGAAACGCGAGCGTAGAAACATGTAAAGTAAGAAATTATATTTGAAATTGAAATTTGAAAATTAAAATCTCTCTTAGAGGTAACTTCCTTTTGTAGAAAACACCTTTCCCTTTGACTGCCAATCCAGGTCATATATTTATCTTTAATGTTTTCTAAATGTTCTTGTTTTCCCTGTTTCTCACACACTTCCCGTCCTTCTTGTTTTGCGTGTGACCTAGATCTTTCTACTGTGTCGCATTGCAGATCAAATATATGGGTTTCTGAAAATATTTTTGTTGCAAACACGATTGGTGGAATGCAAAGGAAACATGGGGTATTATACTAATTTTATTTTAGACTACACAATTACTCGTCTGTAAATTAAAGTTACTGGCAATGTTAGTGTGGCTAAATTATCATTTCTAGCAACTAAAGTTTACTGAAGCGTCACTGTTTTTGGCAACTAGAAGATTACTAAAAACATCATTTTGCTAGCAATTGAATTATCACAATTTTAACAAGTAATATATACTTATTCTAGCATCAGAAATAGAATCAACATTGCACGTAAAATATCTCCTTTCTGGTAACTAAACTAAAACCAGTATACTATAACAGCTAAGATATGATCTTCCTGACACATAACTGGTTAACCTTTCTGGGAACATAAATGTTACCATTTTGCAATTAAAATATTGTCTGTTTTGCTACTAAAATGTGACAATTTTGCAACTAAATTATATGTTTTTGCAATTAAAATATGAACATATTTTAGTAGCTAAGATGTGACAGTTTTGCAACTAAATCATAACCACATTGGTAAATAAAATATGACATCTTTTGCAACTAAGCAACTGAAATATGACCATTTTGCAACTAAATCATAACCATTTTGGTATCTAAAATTCAGCATTTTTAGCAACGACCATTTTGCAATTAAATCACAAACATTTTGCAAATAAATGTTAACAATCTTAGTATCTAAAATATGACAATTTAACAACAAAAATAGACCATTATTGCAACAATACTGTGACCATTTTAGCAACTAAAGTATCAACATTGTCAGTAGCTTTATGCCACTATCTTACCAAATATATTTTTGGTTAACAGAAACACCAATTTTCTAAGAAATACATCATACTTAGATCATTTAATTGTCTAAATATTGAGAGATCTTACCACAGTATTGTGAGATAACACAATATTGCAAATAGTTTTCAGTTTTAATTTTTGTTTAAATTGCACATTTTAGATTCCCAAAAATATATATTCAATCCTTACAGCAATTGTTTATTCTTCTTTCATTCACTTGAAATGTGTCTATATCTGGAGTGTTGTCTCTTTTATGAATTTCCATTGTCATTTTTAGTTATTGGTCCATAGAGTTTATTTTTCACTATTGTTTATCTAGGCCAGAAGCTATTGTGCATTATAATTTTCATTTCTTTAACTAAAATAACATAGATAGTTTCACTATAAAACATATTCATTGAACCACTAAACATTCATTTAACCAGTGATGGTGCACATCTAACCACAGAACATTCACATTTAACTATAAAGTATATAAATATAAATACAACATATATCATTTAACCACTAAACAGGCAAGAGTACAAATGTTATCATTCAGATGTAAGCAAAAATATAATAAATGTAATCATCAAGCATACACATGTAACTAAAATAAGTAATTTAACCATGAAATATGTGAATAGAGCCGCAAATGTAGAGCAGTAAGAATACAGCTATATCCAGTCAAGGTGCAAACTTAATAAGTTAACATACTAAACATAAAAATGTATGCAAATGTAACAGTGAAATATTACAATTTAACAGCTAACAATACATTTAAGAAATAATCATATAATTTTAACTGTTAAATATCCTATTCCTAATTAATAAACATACATATTTACATAGTAAAGATGCACATAAAAACAGTAAACATAACATTTAGCCATTCCCAAAGAAGAACATTGCAGCAAAAGATGTAATGTTAATATCTGTTACTGTTAAAATCATTATTAGAACAAGCAAAGAGTTCAATTTACAGCTGTTAAAAAGACCACAGTTGCAAATTTTAACATCTAAATTTAGTAGTGCTGCAAGTGTGTACTAAATTTATTTATTTTTGTATTTGCAACTTTTTAAGTTAAAATTCTTGCTGCTGCAAGTTTTAAATCTAAATTTATTAATACTGCAAGTTTTCCACATTAAATTGTTGCTGCTGAAAATCTTATTGTTACAATTTCTGCTGCAAGTTTTACATCTAAATTTATGTTTGTTGCAAGTTTCACAGTTAGAATTCTTGCTGCTGAAAGTTTCACATCTCAATTTACTAATTCTGAAAATTTTGCAGTAAAATTTATTTTTGCTGCAAGTTTTAAACTAAAAATGCTTTTTGTTGAAAGTTTTACATCTAATTTTACTAGCAGCTGTAAAGATTTACAGCTAAATGTCTTATTCCTGCAAGTTTTACAGTTAAAATTCTTACGGTTGCAAAATTTTTCACTTCAAATTCTTGCTTCTGCAAGTTTCAGAGATTAAACAGTTGCTGCTGCAAATTTTACAGTGTAAATTATTACTGCTGCAAATTTTATTGTAAATTATTGCTGCTGCAAATTTTACAGTGTAAATTATTTCTGCTGCGAGTTTAATACCTGAGCTTAATTTTGTTACAAATTTTAAAGTTAAAATTCTTGCTTCTGCTGAATTTACATCCAAAATGACTAGTGTCGCAAGTTGCAGTTTGACTAAATCTGCATGTTGTATAGTCTAAATTGTTACTGTTATAAAAATTTTAATGTTACAATTCTTGTTGTATAAAGTTTTACATCTAACATTCTTAGTACTGCAACTGTTACAGCTAAATTGATTTGTCTTGGAAGTTGTCAAATTCTTGACACTGCAAGTTTTAGAGTTTAAATTGTTGCTACAGGAAGTTTTAGAATTGTAATTTTTGCTGCTGCTAATGTTACTATAATTACTTTTGCAGTTCCTACAGCTAGAATTACTACTTCCTAACTGTTGCTGCTAAAATTGCTAACATTTCTTATTGTGTATAGGAGAATTTTAGTGTTGAAAGGTTAAAGGTTACAGATATTTAATTTTAACATTACATTTATTTAATGTTAAATGTCAAGGTTATTAGTGGTTTAGTTTTGCAATTAAAATTAATACTTCTGCCTTTGCTGCAGCTAAAAGTGATTGCTGCTAAAATTGCTAATTTATCCTCTTGTGTACATTATATTATAAGTGTTTACAGGTTAAGATTATTTAAGGTCAAAGGTTAAGATTATTTAAGGTTAACAGTCAAGGTTATTAGTGTTTTGAAGTGAAATGACTAAAGCTATTAGTTTTGCAATAAAAATAGCTACTTCCGCTTTAGTTGCAGCTAAAAGTAATGGTGCTACCATGATATTGTAATATGTGACAGTAACCTTACTCTTACTGTTTCACTGCTGAAATTGCTAGTACAAATTTTTACTGTTACACTTTTTGAGGGGTTACAGCTGAAATATGTATTGCTGTAAAAGTTAAATTACTGCTGAAATGTTTACAGCCAAATTTAGTGCTGCTGAAATATTCAGAGCTTTAAATTGTGATCACTGAAAAATTTTTGCAGCTATGCATTACTGCAGTTTTTATACATTGCTGCAATTTTTACAGCTATGCACAATTGCTACTGTGTTTGCTGCTATAAAACATTACTACAAGTTTTTGTAGTTATTCTTTATATACATATGTTAGGGGAAAATTAAAAGTTATTTCATTTGTTAAAGAGAAAGCGCAACTAGTGCAATGTTAAAACCTAAACTAATTGAACTGTAAGTAGTGCAATTTTCACTGTTGCTGCAATCTTTACAACTAAAAATATTGTCACTTCTAAAGTATTTAGAGCCACAATTACAATTTCTGCAATTTGTGTAGCTCACATTTTATTGTATAGTTTGCATGTATAAACTATTGCGTCAACTACTGAAGATAAATAAGCTATTGTTGTAACTATTGCAGGTAAATAAGCAGTTATTACAACTAGTGCAGATAAATTAGCAATTATTACATATATTGCAGGTAAATAAGTAATTATTACATCTATTAAGTTAAATAAGCAATTATATCAACTATTACAAGTAAATAAACATTTATATAAACTATTGCAGGTAAATAAGCAATTTTATCAACTGTTTCAGATAAATAAGCAGTTATATAAACTATTGCAGATAAATAAGCAATTATATCAGCTATTGCTGGTAAATAAGCAATTATTACATTAACTGCAGATAAATAAGCAATTTTCACATCTTTTGCAGGTAAATAAGCAATTATTACAACTGTTGCAAGTAAATAAGAAGTTATTATATCTATTGCAGGTAAATAAGCTATTGTTACAATTATTGCAGGTAAATAAACTGTTTCTTCAGTAAACTATTGCTGTAACTATTGCAGATAGACTATTTATACAACTAATGCAGATAAATTACCATTGCATGTAAACATACATTTTATAACTAATGGAAGTAAATAAACTGTTTCTACAGCCAAAGCAGGTAAATAATTTGTTGGTGCACATTTTGCAGGTAAATAAACTATTGCTACAACTACTGCAGGAAAATAAATTTTCTACAGCTAATGCGGGTAACTAACTATTATGACAAATATTGCAGGCAAATAAACTTTCTACATCTAATACAGGTAAATAAACTATTGCTTTTAACTACAGCAGGTAAACAAATCTGTTTCTATAATTCATGCAGCTAAATGAACTATTGCTGCAACTAGTGCAGATAAATAAGCTATTTCTACAATTAAATGCAACTAAATGGAATAATTCTTCAGGTAATGCAGGTAAATTAACTATTGCAAGGAATTAAAATATAGGAACACATTTTGCAGGAAAGTAACTAATGCTACAAGTAATATGGATAAATTAATTATTTCTACAACTGTTACATGTAAATAAACTATTGATATAACTATTACATCAATTACTGGAGGGAAATTATTTCTGTAATTAACAAGTTAGTCTAAAGTTGTAGTGTCTGTATACATTAATGAAAAATTACAGTAGGACATTATATAACTAAACATTAAAACAATACAGTTAGTGTATCTTTTGCAGCTAAATTATGACTGCAGTATTTGCAGTTAAACAGTACAGCTACAGCATCTTCTAAAACTAAAAAAATTGCTATAGTTGAAATATGATTGTGTACAGAAATGTAAACAATTGCAGCAATGTTTACAGCTAAATGTTTGCAATATATTTACTGCTGTAATTTGTTTAACTCAACAGCTATTGCAAAAACTGCTGCTAAGCTAATATTGCAATATTTTATATTTTAAAATGATTACTAATGCAATGTTTACATCAAGACCCGTACTGTTTGCAGCTTATCTATGGCTTTAATATTTACATATAATTGAAAAATTAATATATCTTGTTGCAGTGTTTGCAAAATTATTTCTGCAATCTTAGCAGATAAAAGATTACTGTTGAAGTGCTTAAATTCCTTACATAATTTACTGCTGATATTTCTAGAAGTAAAATTGTTGCATATTGCAATTATTACTGTTTTAAAGTCACATTTCTTCCTTCATCAGAAAGTTTCACCTCACAGTTTATGATACATTTTTTCCTTCATCAGAAAGTTTCACTTCAGTTGATGATTTTCTCCACTCATCAGAAAGGTTTATACCACAGTGATGATATGTTTCCCCCATCTTCAGGAAATTTCACTTCACAGTTGATGCCATAATTTCTGCATTCATCATTCTGACAGTTGATATCACAATTTCTCCATCCATGAACAGTTTTGCAGTTGATTTCACCATGTCTGTATCCATCAGACAGTCTCACATTGGATGCCACTATTTCCCCATTCATCACATAGTTATACAATTTATGCCACCATTTCTGCATTCATCATATAGTTACATAATTTATGCCACTATTTCCCCATTCATCACATAGTTATAAAATGTATGCCACCATTTCTGCATTCATCATATAGTTACATAATTTATGCCACTATTTCTGCATTCATCATATAGTTACACAATTTATGCCACTATTTCTTCATTCATCAGAAAGTTCCACCATTGATGCCACAATTTCTCCAATACGAAGGTTTCACAGTTGATGCCACATTTTTCCAATATGGAAGTTTCACTGTTGAAGCACATTTCTCCAGTATGAAAGTTTCACTGCTGATGCCACATTTCTCCAGTATGAAAATTTTGATGTTGATGCCACATTTCTCCAATATGAAAGTTTCACTGTTGATGCCACATTTCTCCAATATGAAAGTTTCACTGTTGATGCCACATTTCTCCAATATGGAAGTTTCACTGTTGAAGCACATTTCTCCAGTATGAAAGTTTCACTGCTGATGCCACATTTCTCCAATATGAAAGTTTCACTGTTGATGCCACATTTCTCCAGTATGAAAGTTTCACTGTTGATGCCACATTTCTCCAGTATGAAAATTTTGATGTTGATGCCGCATTTCTCCAATATGAAAGTTTCACTGCTGATGCCACATTTCTCCAATATGAAAGTTTCATTGTTGATGCCACATTTCTCCAATATGAAAGTTTCATTGTTGATGCCACACTTCTCCAATATGAAAGTTTCATTGTTGATGCCACATTTCTCCAATATGAAAGTTTCATTGTTGATGCCACACTTCTCCAATATGAAAGTTTCATTGTTGATGCCGCATTTCTCGAACATGAAAGTTTCTCTGTTGATGCCACATGTCTCCAATATAAAATTTTCACTGTTGATACCACATTTCTCCAATATGAAATTTTCATTGTTGATACCACATATCAGCATTCATAAGACAGTTTAACAGTTTATGCCACATTTCTGCAGTAATACAGCTTAACATTTGGTGCCACCATTTCTCTATTCATCAGTAAGTTTTACAGTTGATGCCACCATATCTACATTTAGAAAGTTTCATGGTTGATGCCACTTTTCTCCAATAAATAAATTTCAGAGTTTAAGTCACCATTTCTCCAATAAGGCAGCTGCACAATTGATACCACAATTTCTCCATTCATCAGATAGATTCACTTCACAGTTGATGCCACCATTTCTCCAGTAAGAAACCTTCTCAGTTGATGTCACAATTTCTCATTCATCAGACAATTTCACTTCACAGTTGATGTCACAAGTTCTCATTCATCAGACAGTTTCACTTCACAACTGATGCCAATATTTCTCCAATAAGACATTTTCAAAAGTTGATGCCAAATTTCTCCAATAAAAAAGTTTCAGAGTTTATGTCATCATTTCTCCAATAAAACAGTTTCATAGTTAATGACAGACACCCCCCCCCCCCCCCAATTTCTCTATTAAACAGACAGTTACACTTCACTGTTGATGCCACCATTTCTCTATTCATCAGACAATTTCACTTCACAGTTGATGCCACCAATTGTCTATTCATCAGATAATTTCACTTCACAGTTGATGCCACCATTTCTCTATTAATCTGACAGTTAAACTTCACAGTTGATGCCATCATTTCTCTATTCATCAGACAGTTTCACTCCACAGTTGATGCCACTAGTTCTCTATTCATCACATAGTTTCACTTCACAGTTGATGCCACCAATTCTCTATTCATCAGACAGTTTCACTTTACAGTTGATGCCACCAATTCTCTATTCATCAGACAGTTTTACTTCACAATTGATGCCACCATTTCTCTATTCATCAGACAATTTCACTTCACATTTGATGGCCACCAATTCTCAATTCATCAGACAAATTCACTTCACATTTGATGTCACCAATTCTCAATTCATCAGGTAATTTCACTTCACAGTTGATGCCACCATTTCTCTATTAATCTGACAGTTACACTTCACAGTTGATGCCACCATTTCTCTATTAATCTGACAGTTACACTTCACAGTTTATGCCACCATTTCTCTATTCATCAGACAATTTCACTTCACATTAGATGCCACCAATTCTCTATTCATCAGATAGTTTTACTTCACAGTTGATGCCACCATTTCTCTGTTCATCAGACAATTTCACTTCATTTGATGGCCACCAATTTTCAATTCATCAGACAGTTTTACTTCACAGTTGTTGCCACCAATTCTCTATTCATCAGTTAATTTCACTTCACAGTTGATGCTATCATTTCTCTATTATCAGATAATATCACTTCACAGTTGATGCCACTATTTCTCTATTTATTAGACAATTTCACTTCACAGTTGATGCCACCATTTCTCTATTCATCAGACAAATTCACTTCACATTTGATGCCACCCGTTTTATATTCATCAGATTTCACTTCACATTTGATGCCACCATTTCTCTATTAATCTGACAGTTAAACTTCACAGTTGATGCCACCATTTCTCTATTATCAGATAATATCACTTCACAGTTGATGCCACCATTTCTAAGTTGATGCTACATTTCTCCAATAGGAAAGTTTCAGAGTTTATGCCACCATTTCTCCAATAAGACAATTTTACTGAGTGAGATGGCAGAACATGACCGCCCACGCTTATCAGCATGGCACATGATGGATAGATAGTTAATGCCCATCAACATTTCTCTATTCATCAGACAATTTCACTTCACAAATTTGTAAATATTAGGCTACTATGATAGACCAGTTTGTCTCTTGGTTGTCTGAAGGTAATATGGTATTCTATAGATATATAGATATAACTATTGCAGATAAACTATTTATACAAATAATGTAGGTTAATTACCACTGAACATAAATAAATAATTTTTACAACTAATGGAAGTATCATCATCATCATCAAGTACCATGCCAAGTGGCGTAGACATTCATGACTCTCCACAGATCTCTGTCTTTGGTGTTCTGGATACACTCTGCTGCTGATATTCCTCTATGCCATCGTCTGAATCCATCCAGCATCATTTCTCTTGGTCTGCCTCTGCCTCTCTTCCCCTTGATCTTTCCAGTTGTCACGATGTTCTCCAATCCCTCTTTTCTCATCACATGATCAAAACAAGTTGTTTGCCTCTTTCTTATTGTTGTATATAATGTTCTAGTTTCATTAGCCTCTTTCAGGCATTCATTGTTAGTTACTTTGGCAGTTTCGCAACATTCGTCTCAGGAACCACATCTCTGTTGCTTCCAATCTCTTCCTAATTTGTTCATTTACATTCCAAGATTCACAGCCATACAGGAAAACAGGTTCTATATAGCACCTTAGCACTCTCTTTCTTACATTCAATGATATTGACTTATTGCATAAGATATTCTTCATTTTCTGAAATGCAGTCTTTGCTTGCCCTATTCTGCTCTTAATCTCTGTTGTGCATCTTCCATCTGATGTTCTAAATGTCCCTAGATATTTAAAACTATCCACTTGATGAAAATGTATATATAGGAAGTCAATAAGGAAGTAGAAAAATAACTAAATATGATAACAACTTGAAAGCAGTTTATTTTTATACATACATTGTCCCTTTATTTCTCAACATAATCTCCACCAACATTGATGCACTTATCCCATAGTTTTATCAGTCCTCCCATTTTTCCACTAACCCATTTTTCTACTAACATATAAACTTTTTCAATTAATGTTTTGTCTTTTGTTGTTGAAATCTCAGCTTATCCGGCTTTGTCTTTGTTGTTGTTATTATTGTTGTTATTGTAGTTGTTATTTTTTGTTTAAACAAAGAATACATTAACATTCCTTAATAGTGAACAAAAGAAGAAGAAAAACATTAATTAATTGTGTGTTGTCAGTGTCTAATGAAACATGCTGAATTCCCATTGGTGTTTCAGCTCTGCAATGAACGCAAAAACACTTCTAAGTAGCATTTCACCTTTGCCAAAGAATTTATCTCCTTTCCCCAATGATATGTTGTCTTTCTCAATATCAGCATTTCTGAATGATATTACATCTGTAGTGATTATTCTTACAATTGTTGACATCTATGGTGATTATTCTTGCAATTTTTGACATCTGTAGTGATTATTCTTACAATTTTTGACATCTGTGGTGATTATTCTTACAATTGTTGACATCCATAGTTATTGTTGCAAATTTTTACACCCAAAGTTACTGTTGAAATTTTTGACATCTACAATTAGTAATCTTCGACATCTGCAATTGATATTGCTGCAAAATTTTACATCTACATTAATCATACATGCAATGTTTTTTTTAAAAAAGATTTAGAATTATAATTGCTGCAGTTACTGACATCTGTAATTATTATTGCTGCAGTTTTTGACATCTGTAATTATTATTGCTGCAGTTTGTGACATCTGTAATAATTTTTATAATTCCTATAGCTAAATTACCACTGCGGATTACTGTAAAAGCAGCACACCAAGGAATGAGATTTGTAGAATGACATGACAGCCTGCACCAACTGACAAGGCACTTGATGATTATCTTGGCTTTTGGCAGAGAAATATTTGTTTTGTTTAGTTGTTTACATCTTTCGCCTCCTTCAGTTCTGCTAACATCTATTTGCTTGAATCTTTTTATGATTCTTCTATTTTGTTTCTGCCCTCCCCCCCCCCCCCCCCCCTTCCCCTTCCTCACCCCTCCTGCCTCTGAGGCAATTAATCCTTATTTTTATCTTATACCTTTTACATCTTATATCTTTTATATCTTATATATCTTATATTTTTGTCTGCATTTCTCTACTCTGAATGATCTTCATTGTGCTTTTTCCTCAAACATGTCTTATATTAATTTTACTTCATCAAAGGTATAAAAAATGATGTTATTCTTATTATTGTATAAGTCTATTTCTCCTTATAGGCTACTCTTCTCGATTTCTGTTCTCTTTCTTTTCTTGTTTGCTTTCACCAAAATTCTTCTAGGATCTTTCTTCTTAAGTGTGGTTTAAATTCAGTGACTGAATTTGGACCATAGGTATGTTTATAGTGTGTGTTGAGTTTTGTGTGTGTGTGTGTGTGTGTGGTGTGTTTTAAATACACATTTCGTATTCTTAGATTTCAAAATTGTGATTGTCATGATTTGTTTTTGTTCTCCCCCTCATTTTTGTTTACCGATTGGACCATGTATGAGAATTCATGTGTTCAATTTTCACAATATTATTACTGATTCTTTTATTATTTATCAGTTTATTTCACTTTTCATTGTTTAAGATTTTGTGTAGTTCATCTCATTAAGTTTTATATAACTATTGACTTTAAAAAAAATATTACTTATTCATGTTGTTTGATACACAATTGTTTTCATTTTTATCATTCTTGATGTAACTCAATTGTAATGTGCTTTTATGGCTATATTCTAAGTGCCATATTTTTGTTAATTTCATTGTTGATTTCTGCTTGTCATTTGTATTAAACATTTTTAAAAACCAAATATGGTTATATTTTAAGTGCTAGATTTTCTAGATTTTTGTTTATTTCCTTTTTTAATTTCTGCTTGTCATTTGTATTAAAAATATTTTTTCATCAAATATTCCAGACACACACTTACAAGCCTAGATATGTTACTGTGTGTCCTATCATTGCTTTTGGGAATGTAAATTTAATGACAAGAAATCTAGTCATACCCAGCTGTAATCCAATCAAAACATTATATGCTCGTTTTTCTGTTTGATTTTCTTACTCTTGTTTTCATTTTTTGAAAACAAAACGGTTAAAAGTAAAAGGACACTTGCAGTTGTGGTTAACTTTTGCAAGAAACTGTCTTTTATTTGCTAACACACACACAGAAAAACGTAATGAAGTAACTTTTGCAACAAATCATACACACACAGTGAAACATAATGAAGTAACTTTTGCAACAAATCATGTATTTTCTTGCTAAAACACACACAGAAAAACATAGTGTAGAAAATGTTACAACAAATCATGTTTTTTTCTTGCTAAAATAGACAGAGACAAACATAATGAAGAAACTTTTGCAACAAATCATGTCTTTTTTTTTGTGTGCTAAACACACACGTAGAGAAACATAATGAAGTAACTTTTGCAAAAAATCATGTATTTTCTTGTTAAAACACACAGAAAAAAACACAATGAAGTAACTTTTGCAAGAAATCATGTATTTTCTTGCTAAATCACACAGCAAAACATAGTGTAGAAAATGTTACAACAAATCATGTTTTTTTCTTGCTAAAATAGACAGAGACAAACATAATGAAGAAACTTTTGCAACAAATCATGTCTTTTTTTTGTTGCTAAACACACACGTAGAGAAACATAATGAAGTAACTTTTGCAAAAAATCATGTATTTTCTTGTTAAAACACAGAAAAATACACAATGAAGTAACTTTTGCAAGAAATCATGTATTTTCTTGCTAAATCACACAGCAAAACATAGTGTAGTAAATTTTACAACAAATCATGTTTTTTTCTTGCTAAAACACAAAGAGAGAAACATAATGAAGTAACTTTTGGAACAATTCATGTCTTTTCCATGCTAAAGGACATACAAAGAAAGATATATATTGTAAAATACAGGAACATAACTTATTGTTGTAAAATTGTTATAAGCACCCACTTGATATGTTCACACATGCATGCACACACACACATACACTTACATTCTCTCTCTCTCTCTCTCTCTCTCTCTCTCTCTCTCTCTCTCTCTCTCTCTCTCTCTCTCTCTCTCTCTCTCTCTCTCTCTCTCTCTCTCTCTAACTTTTTCACACACACAATGATTACCTATTATGTGTGTGTTATCAGTGTGTGTGTGTGTGTGTGGGGGGGGGGAAGAGACGGACAGACAGACAGACAGACAAGGAGATTGACATCTAATATTATTTCTTACCACTTATTCCTGTTTTTTTTTTTTTAAACTGACACCAGTAATCTACCATATTGAAATGGTGAATGTGTAAGGCAGACACAGTAATCATCCCTCAGCCAGGCCTGTCTCATTTGTTGTTATTGATTACTTCAAAGTAATCCCTCATGTAATCATATGCAATTTAAAAAGAAGTATGTTGAATTAATTATTCACTAGAAATGTACATGCTCAAAAAGTGCCTCTACATCAATTTTTTGGATTAAATCGAATGTCATGATTCATCATCACTTAGCAGATGGTTTGCAGATCATGTTTTATCACAGCCCGCCTGAAAGACAAGAACTAGTAGCCCATAAGGGGTTAGATCCTTTCCTCACTACCTCTTCTGCAATTTTACTCTGACTCATGTATTTTTGCTGTAAAGTCTTGGGAACCATGTTTATGACCATTTTTTTTAAAAAAAAGTTCCGTTAGCTAGTTAGTTAGTCGCGGTTCCAACTTCACGGCAACGGGTCGTCCCCATTACCCCATTATGCTCCATTCCTGTGCCAGTGAATATCTCACAAAATGCTCCTCACTTCCCAGTGTGAAAAGTGGAAAAGACAGGAGTATTGACAAGCCAACGGTTCTGTAGTTCTGTTTATTTCATTGTTTATTTCTGCTTGTCATTTCTATTTTTTTAAATATTTCTAACCTATATTCCAGACACACAGTTACAGCCTATACATGTTGCTGTTTGTCGTACAATTGCTGTTGGGAGTGTAAACTTGTTAATGACAAGAAATCGTGCCATACTCAGTTGTAATCCAATCAGATGTGTTTAATTTGTTAGCCATTCGTGTGCCACATGCCTTCAATAATATTTAATTTGTTGCCAATGTTGTGCCATAGGCCTTCAGTAATGTTTAATTTGTTGCCAATGTTGTGCCATAGGCCTTCAATAATGTTTAATTTGTTAGCTAATGTTGTGCCATAGGCCTTCAATAATGTTTAATTTGTTAGCCAATATTGTGCCATAGGTGTTGAATAATGTTTAATTTGTTAGCCATTGTTGTGCCATAGGCGTTAAATGTTTAACCTGTGCACTGCTGTGTCTAGTTTCCTGTCTTCTTCATGTCATTGGTGGTCATGTGAATCTCATTGCCTCACATCATATTATGGAGGCCAGCATGGCCCTAAAGAATAAGATAAAAATTCTAGTGTGCTGATAGCAAGGGGGTGGGTTTAACTCCTACACTAGTCAGCTGGACTAAAATGTTGACTTCTCGTCTTTGACTTGGGGAGTGTATGTGCAAAATGTATGTGCGTGTATGTAATATATCTCTCACAGGATAAGTGTGGAAAGACTTAGCAAGACTGTAAGGTGCCCCAGTAACCCAAGTTACGGGAAAACAAGACTAAAGAAGGCTGTAAGGTACCTCAATAACCCAGGCTAGGGGAAAAACAAGACTAAAGAAGGCTGTAAGTGCCTCAGTACCCCAGGTTAGGGGAAGACAAAGACTAAAAAAGGCTGTAAGGTACCTCATGAATCCAGGTCAGAAGAGAACAGAAGACTGTAGGGTACCCTAGGGTAGGAGAGAGGAAGATTAAAGTACCCTAGGAGAAGAGAGTGAGCGAGAGAAAGAGAGAGAGAGAGAGGACGACTATAGTACCCTAGGGTAAGAAAAAGGGGAAGGCTAAAGTACCATAGGGTAAGAGAGAGGAAGGCGAATGTAGCTTAGGGTAAGAGAGAGAGAGAGAGAGATGAAGACTAAAGCACCCTTGGGTAGGAGAGAGAAAGTCTAAAGTACCCTAGAGTAGGAGAGAGGAAGACTAAAGTACCCACAGGTAAGAGAGGGAGAAGAAGACTAAAGTACCCACAGGTAAGAGAGGGAGAAGAAGACTAAAGTACCCACAGGTAAGAGAGGGAGAAGAAGACTAAAGTACCCCAGGGTAGGGGAGAAGAAGACTAAAGTACCCAAGGGTAGGAGAGAGGGAGACTAAAGTTCCCCAGGGTAGGAGAGAGGAAGACTAAAGTTCCCCAGGGTAGGAGAGAGGAAGACTAAAGTGCCCAAAGGTAAAAGAGAGAGGAAGACTATAGTACCCTAGGGTAGGAGAGAGAGAAAGATTAAAGTACCCAAGAGAGAGAGAGAGAGAGGAAGACTAAAGTGCCCAAGAGTAAGAGAGAGAGGGGGAAGACTAAAGTACCCAAGCGTAAAAGTGAGAGGAAGACTAAAGTACCCTACGGCTAGAGAGACGAAAACTAAAGTACCCAAGGTTAAGAGAGAGAGAGAGAGAGACTAAAGTACCTCAGGGAAGGAGAAAGAGAGGAAGACTAAAGTACCCAAAAGTGAGAAAGAGAGAGAGAGAGAAAGTACCCAAGAGAGAGAGAGAGAATGGCTAAAGTACCCTAGGGTAGGAGAGAGGGAGGAAAGTTAAAGTACCCAAGAGAGAGAGAGAGAGAGAATGGCTAAAGTACCCTAGGGTAGGAGAGAGGGAGGAAAATTAAAGTACCCAAGAGTAAGAGAGAGAGAGAGAGAAAGGCTAAAGTACCCTAGGGTAGGAGAGAGAGGAAGACTAAAATACCGTATGGTATGAGAGAGAGAGGGGGAGACTTAAGTACCCAAGAGAGAGAGAGAGAGAGAGAGAGAGAGAGAGAGAAAGGCTGGCTAAAGTACCCAAGAGTAAGAGAGAGAGAGAAAGGCTAAAGTACCCTAGGGTAGGAGAGAGAGGGAGGAAGACTAAAGTACTCTAGGGTAGGAGACAGAGAGGGGGGAAGACTAAAGAATACTGAAAGTACCCTAAGGTAGGAGTGAGGAAGATTAAAGAAGACTCTATGATGATCTAGGGTTTGTCCAAGAATTGAGATACTTAATTATGATTGGCAGGCCTCAAAACTGTACTTCATCATCATCATCATCATCATCATCATCATCATCATCATCACCATCACCAGGTTAGTCAACCAAAGACTAGTGATGAAGTCGACTGACCAGGTAGCTCTTCTATCGCCAGTACTCACCAATTCCCTTCAGCTGACCGCTAATCTCGCATGCCAGGGGATGCACTTTTTTTCAGATTCTCTCTTCCCGCTTGGATTCAATCTATACTGAATTCAAAAGCAACATCCACAAACCTCATCACCCACCAACCCACTTCACCACTTCAGCTTGACACCCGGATCTACCGTATCAATAGGGCAGAGTTATGACCGCTACGCCACCGTGAAATCATCTGGTTCTACGATCATAATGTGACAGTTCCTTTGCACAACCATGCGCATATCACTGCTCGCAGAAAAGTATCTCGATTCCTAGCCAATTCTCCCGCCTCATGCACTCTCATGTCCAAGGTATCTTCAACATCCCGTGTCCGTCTTTGTGCTGGTCCACATCGTCTTCCAGCAACCAGGCCTCCCTGCACCGTTCTCTCGAAGCCATTGTGGCGTTTCATATCGCCACAGTGTTTCAGTTTCCGTTACACCATAACGTTTGTGAGCCAGTTTTCTCCAATATTCAGCCGTTGTAGAATGTAAATATCTTTCAATTCGTTCTATATGCAAATAAGGAGGACAGCATGGCCGAATAGATAAGAGCGCGCGTTCATAAACATCCAGTGTGCTGATGCCGAGGTAGGGGGTTCAGGGTTCAGCTCCTATACCTGTCAGCTCGGAGTGGGTTAGTCTGATGGCGAGGTACACTGGTAATAGGGAAAGCTAATCCATACGCAAAAGTCACTCCAGTGTACCGGAAGTAGTAGCACGTGTATGGACTACGCTTGAGTTCAAAGCGAGCGAGCAAACAAACAAAAAACTATACACATAAACACCAATAAAATATAGACATAAACAACAAAAAACTATACACATAAACACCAATAAAATATACACATAAACAACAAAAAAGAGTGACGTGTCCAGGAAACTAAGCTGCTTTGGCCGCATCAAAATTCACAATGGTTTAGTAAAAATAGCAGTAGAAAGCATGGTTTCTGGGAGAAGAGGCAGTGGTCGAGCGACAATATAGCGGACACTGGGACATTAAACCACCCTGGGCATGAATATACACAAGGCGGGTGAACTAGCGAAGGGTGGAGAGTCTTTCCGGCAGATTGTGTGGAGAGCGAGTTTCTTCTACAAATGATTTACAGTCCGAAGAAACAAATAAAGTTGACGGGTTAAGTAATATGAAGCTTCCGATAGCATTTCTAGAGTAAATATATCGGAGTAGTATCGATTAAGCTATTCCAGCCGTTGCTATGCAAATGGAAGGACTTCCTGTTAAATCTTAGACTTCCGTGGTGGTAACATACTCCACATTCGAACAATATCTGTGGCTATGCACTTAGTATCTCAGCCAGAGTATTAGTAATGTTCGTTCATTCAATAGCATGTCCGTTGCAAAACCTCGCTCCCTTAACAACCTTCCGGAAAATTTCTCGATCATAAGCAAGATGTCCCGCGTCCGATACACCCGTCTGGAGATCACCTACCACATCCTGCACCCATCTTTTCTTTGGCCGTCCTCTTCCTCTCTTCCTGAGCATATACCCCTCCATTATTGTTCTCTCCAAACTTTGATCACGTAATGTATTCACTTCATATGATATATAACTCTGCAGTATGCACCTGGGGAGATGCAGCGAAATCTCTCTCTCTCTCTCTCTCTCTCTCTCTCTCTCTCTCTCTCTCTCTCTCTCTCTCTCTCTCTCTCTCTCTCTCACACACACACACACACACACAAATCGTGCAATATGTTGAGTTGAGTTAAGAACCGACATCACTGCACTCCGGAAATTCCCATATATGCTCCGTCCCCTCGTTCAACAGCCAGCGAAGAGTCATACTACTAATCGTTCACACCGCTATCTGATTTAAAGTTCTCCTGGTCTTCTCTCTCAGTTTTGATATTCTTCCAGAACCCCTACAGATCCCCCGCAATCTCATTCTTTCCACATACGGGTTCTCAATATCGTATCGTGCAATATATTATTTAGGGGGTCTTTATTTACATGTCTAGAACATTCGGCACAGTTCTTATATGGCAGTTATATTCAACCATGATTTCTTCTAGCCAGCGCATTTTTGTAACGGCGATCAGTGTGCGCTGACAATGCCATGAGCGCAGTTGGGCAAGGTTCGATTCTCGGGCTCTCCGCTTGATATGGGAGGAAAGAAACCTGCCACCTTATTCCTCCGTGCACTCAGCCCTACAAATTGTGATGGTTCTAGCACAGTGGTTATCATCCGGTGGGGAATTCCCCCCCCCCCCCCCCGAAGGGGGGAAATTAAGATCGCGTTAATAAAGAACAGATTACTTGATATTGTTTTTCCCTCCATACTTTACAGTTATGTACTTCTCGCCCTTCTAAAATTTGTTTTACGTAAGTAGACCCGCAAATCACGTTTATGTAGACGTCTAGACTTGTTCTAGTATATTTTGTTAAATTTAGCTTCCATTTTTACGTATACCGTGTAAAAAGGGGGGGGGGGCGGGAATTTTTTAGGGAGGGAATACGAAAGGGGGGGGGGGGTGACGTTCTGAACATATGGTGAAGAGGTGCATGGGCCTAAAAGGGTTGAGAACCACTGTTCTAGCACACGACAAACCCAGGGGAGGGTCGGTTCATGCTTCGGACTTTTTTATTTTAAATGACTCTTTCGACTTTGTCTTTCTCCATTTCAGTTCATCGCAACGCGCACTGTGGCTTGGGGCATAGTGAAAGGTGCAGTTTCGTTATTTCTCGTCATACTGAGTCGAGAGTTCCAGGTCTGCTGATTTAGAAACAGACTGCTTTGCGTTGGTTTCAATGCTACGAGGCGTCGATCGTGCAGAAAGCAATGGCAAATTACCTAACTAATATTGTACAGCAAATAAAGATTAAAAAAAACAGCAAATAATAAACAGTCAGTGCATGCTAAGGTTGATCCTGTAAATAATATGCAGCTAACTATGTTTTTTTTTTTTTTTGGTGTTGTTGTTGTTGTTGTTGTTGTTGTTCATTCGAAGTCGCATATACTTAGTGCGAGGTCAGTGTCAGTTTTGTGCAAACAGAAAGATTTCATTTGAAATTTGAAATTATCGAGAGGATAACTGATGCTCCACATTTGAACAATGAATGTGCCTATGTGTTTTAAGTATTTCAGCGGATGTATTATTTATGTATGCTCTTCATATGATTTATATCTCTACTGTGTGCACCTAGCTAGTTAGGTAGTCGCGATTCCAACTACACGGCAAAACCCCATTATGCTCCGTTCATGTGCCAGTGAATATCACACAAAATGCTCCTCCCTGGCGAGATGCAACGAAATATTCCAGGCTATAAATCGTGCAACATATTGTTTGGTGTTTCTGTGTTTAAATGTATTTAGTTGTCTTGTGTGTCCTCTAGCATCTGCTTCTGGCCTAGTCCCGAGAGGCCATCAATCGGGACAAACATGGGTGGATCATGTCACATTGAGATCATGATGTTTACTACGAAAATACGCGGGAAAACCCGGACAACGCGTACCCGGATGGAGTTAGATGTGTCGACAGTCAGGAGCTTATATCGCAGCTCTGCCGTAAACAGACACAACACAAAGGCTGTCTTTCGTGGGCTACTTCTTTCCTCTTTCAAGGGAAATGTGTCACACCTAGCCCCCTCTCCTCAAAGGTTAGTGTGTCCGACTTGAACATGCATTTGTGTGAAGTTTGCTTCATCTAGGTCAGGGGTGGCCAACACGAGGCCCGCGGGCCGCATGCGGCCCGCCGGGAGTCATGTTGCGGCCCGAGGAGTGGGAAGCGACGATGCGGTCGAGGCTGTAGCAAGCTTGTTTGCTTAATTTAATAATAATAATAAAAAAATTAGGTGAGTGGCCCGGCAGGAAATATTATTTCTGAAATTTGGCCCGGCAGGAAATATTATTTCTGAAATTTGGCCCGCCTGCTAAAAAGGTTGGCCACCCCTGATCTAGGTAGATTCCATTCAAGGTGACAGGCTTGGTCTATCCGTGGGTAGATTGTCTTTCCTTACAATTTTACCAGGGTAGCGACTTTATGGCCTACTCTTTGCGATTTCAAACTGCCGTGATATTTAACATGCACAAAATGCATACGCGGTCTCCTGTTTTTCGCCATCGCCCCAGAAGGCTTGGTATTCAATCTTACTACCCAAGAGGTCAGGGGGATGTGTGAGATCATTAGATACCATTGGTTATTGGACAAGTTCGCGGCCCTGTGCTGGGATCGAACCTGGTCTAAGACGGACAGGAGTACAAGGATTGTCCATCAATAACATACATATACCGGACGTAAGAAGAAGACGAAGAAGAGGAGGAGAAAGAGGAAGAAGAAGAAAATGAATAAGAGGAAGAGGAAGAAGACGAGGAAGAAGTCGTTACAGAAACATCAGTCTGTCCGGTTTTTATAAGGCAGAGAAGATAGTTTAGTTTAGTCGATGGATCAACATCACGGCACACGGGTGTAACCCATAAGTGCTCCGTTCTCCTCCTAACTAAAACCTCAGTCTGGAGAAACTCAGCTCAGTGCACGAACTCCGTAGCACCGGCGAGGATCCTGAAATACTTTTGAAAGATTTTTAACTCAAAATGTTGCCCGGGCAGCGCCGTTAGGCTACTCTTTTTCTATTTCGAACTGCCAAGGGATTTTTTTTTTTACGTGCTCAGCAATACACACGGGCGTCCGATCTCACTATCCAGAGACCAGGGGACATTTTATTACTCGAAGTTCACGTGAAAAAGATCCCGGTATTCACAAGTCTGCAACGACAATCCGCAAATGTAGCGACAATGTAGCAAATGTTCATGGCTGATTCGCCAATTTTACATTTTGTACACATATGGTTCCGTAATCGATTGTGTGAGGCGCAAAATCATGATGTGTTCTTTTTCTATTGTCCACTCTTCCCCAATAGAGACTACCCCTAAGTAAATTCACTCCAAACCCCCATATCCTTAGCCTCCCATGCAGCTCTGGCTAGGTAGCTCCATATTGTTCATTTCTGCTCCCACTTTTCTTCTCCATGAGATGTTAGAACTTCCCCTCTTTTGTCCTGTGGGTTCCAGACTAATTATATTGCATATTCAGAAAAATGGCGGCCGGCCGGTCGCTGAACAAACTGGGTATTCCTTATGCAGTAATGTGTGGTTGCTGGTTTTCTAGTGACTGCCGCTTCCATCGACGATGAGCTGTATTTTTCATGGCGGACGTTTTGGCATTCTGGCAGGAGTATTATGCATAGTATACCTGTGCGGGCTGTTGGTTTGTCGAGACTCCTGTCGGTTCCACTTTTCACAAGGGGCAGTGAGGAGCATTTTGTGTGATATTCACTGGCACAGGAACGGAGCATAATGGGGGGGGGGGACAATGAGCGTTTATAGTTATTTGTAATCGTTTTCATTATTCTTCGTGTTTCTGATCCACATAGCAGAACTGATTGAAAGTTAGAACTGAATATTCTCAGTTTGGTGCTCTTCAATTTCCACACATTTCCTGTTGTAAAAGCTCGTCTGGCCTTCTGTATTCTTATTCTGATATCTGTACCCGTTCCACCCTCTTTGTCTGCATTGCTGCCTTTGTCGATGTATAATTCTGTCCCTTGAAGTGAGGTTTTCCCAAGGGAGATCTGCTCTAGCGTGTACAAAACATGGTAGAAGCAAGAACATTGTTCATTCCGACCAACCTCATGGTGATTTTATAGGCAAGTTTACGTTCAGTAGGTTGCAATTGCTCAATTAGGGAGAGAGTTTACCTTATTGTGAGGAAATGCAATCTAAAGAAAAAATGTCAAGGCAGAGCGGACCAGGCTCTAAACCTTGGCGGCATCTGGTCAAGGACCAGAGCTCCGACAGACTGACAGTAAGAGCATTGCTTTGCTGATCCGACAGCTTCTGCAGCTTGTGTTGTTCCAGACGTATTGGCATTACCTTTCCACAGGAGTAAACCAGGCAGGCCGAGAGAGGGATCATGTTGCACGGGTAACACATGGTCTCTAAACTCAGCCCAAGCTTTGTGCTATGGAAAGGCATAACTCCATTTTACACTCTATCGTCTTCGGGAACCTGCCAGTTAATTAGTGAGTAGGCAACGTTTAGTTCTAACTTAATGCCATCAACGAACCGGAAGTTTAAGCTTAAGAGCGCTCGTTCTTTAACTTCCGGTTCGCTGAAGGCGGGGTAGGAGAGGAGGTTCATGGCTGAAACAACAATTAACAAATAAGTTTATTGAATGATCACCAGACGTCCTCATCTCTTAGCTTTCCCCCACAGAATGACCATTGTTTTGCCCGGATTCAGAGAATCATCTTTTCGTGAAATGATCTCTTGCAGAGCTTGACAATCCATTTTCTTAGACGTCCATTTGTATTCTTCTCATTTTATCGATACACTATATTTGTGTGTGTGGGTGGGTGGGGGTATTTTCGCTCGCTTTGAACTCAAGCGTAGTCCATATACTTGCTACTACTTCTAGTGCACTGGACTGATGTTTTGGTGAGGATTAGCTTTCCCTATTACCAGTGTCCCTCGCCATCAGGCGAATCCACTCCGACTTTTAAAAAAACAACATCTACGTCTATGGGCGGAATTGAACACATAACCAACGGACGGAAAGGCACGCGTGCTTTCCTGAGTTGTTGCCTTGCATATGCGAAGGCCTCATTCTTTACACACTCTACGACAGTTTCGGCCGTGTGACGACTACCTTTACACACATTCTACAGCAATATCGGCTGTGTGACTACCTTTACACACATTCTAAGGCAGCATCGGCCGTGTGACTACCTTAACCTTTCACCTTATCTGTGCAGACCAATCAGCTCTCGATGGGTGCTGTGGTAGATATCACTCCGCCCGCTTTTACTCCGCCCGCTTTTACTCCCCACGGCATTTCCTGGAACCTATTTTAGGCTGGGCGACCTCGGAGACAAGATTATTTAGTTGCATATCCTTTATAGGACGTCACAGTCAACCCCAAGATTTTTTGGCTGTTTGGCAAGTTTACGTTCATTGGTTTGCCATCGCTTTCTGTGCGACCGGTACCCATACCATTGCATGGAAACCAACGCAATGCCTTCTGCTGCCAAATCGCCCGCATCTGTGTTTCGAACGCTGTATGCGGGATTACAATGTGTGTCCGTAACCTCTTCGCCACGGCGGAGACAAGGTTAATACCATAATCCTCGTGTCAAATGGGACTCGAATACATGACTACTGGCCGGTTAGCCACTGTGCTACCACGGATTCCCTGTATCACCGACCACAGCCTGAAGAAGAAAACAGGGGTTACAATTGTGCACCCTGCGTCATGCCGTGACCTAGTTTATGAAGCTGTCCCTGGTTTAACCCATCTGTTGGTGAATTTAAGAAAACGGGGACAAGGGGAGGAAACGAGAAGCGTAGAGGAGAGGAAAGCTGATGGGGAGGGTAAGGAGAGACAGTGAGTGTTGGTGTGGGGCAGCGAGCGTGTGTGTGCTGCAACAGTGAGTGTTGGTGTGGGGCAGCGAGCGTGTGTGTGCTGCACAACTTAGAGCGGGTCATTCAGGAGACACTGCCGGAGACCTAGTTCTTTGTCGCGTGCGAGACTGAGTGTGTGTGTGGGTGAGTGTGTGTGTGGGTGAGTGTGTGTGTGGGTGAGTGCGTTACAAAAATCAATTCTGACTATCGACTTCCCAAGAAATGCTACGTTTGATGGGACACCAGGCATCTTGGGCGGCCTTTCTGCTTTCTTAGAACATCTTATCTCCTTCATTCTCCTTCGGTTTTATCTGTCTGTTTCCCTCCGTCAGTCCGTACATCCCTCTGTCTGCCCGTCTGTCTGCCCGTCTGTCTATCTGTCTGCCTGTTTGTCTCCTTCCGTCTGTCCATCCCTCTTTCTGACTGTGCGATCGACCGTTCTTCATACTCACCTTTCCATGCATCTCCACATCAATTTCCATGTCTATCCATCCATGTATCCAGCTACCCATCTTTGTCTATCCACCCATCTATCCATCAATGCACCCACCTACCCATCCTTCACCTATCGACCCAGTTGTCACTACATCCAGCCACCCAACTACCACCCACACACTTATGCATTCATACACACATCATCATCCTGCAGTGCACTTACCCATTTTCCCATGCACCAACTCATCCGCCCATGCACCCACCCACCTTCTTCTACATATCCAGCCACCCACCCCCATTTTAACCATCCACCCACCCATACATAAAACATAGTCACCCACCCAGCTATAGCTCAACGCACCCATCTATCCTATCATGCACCCACCTATCCTTCCATGCATCAATCCACCCAACAATAACGCCATCCACCCAACAGTAACTTCATCCACCCAACAATAACTCAATCCACCTAGCTATAACTCCATCCACCCAGCTATAACTCCACGCACCCAGCTATAACTCCATGTACCCAGCTATAACTCCATGCACCCAGGTATAACTCCATGCACCCACACACCCAGCTATAATTCCATGCACCCAGGTATATCTCCATGCACCCAGCTATATCTCCATGCACCCACACACCCAGCTATAACTCCATGCACCCACACACCCAGCTATAATTACATGCACCCAGGTATATCTCCATGCACCCAGCTATATCTCCATGCACCCACAAACCCAGCTATATCTCCATGCACCCAGCTATAACTCCATGCACCCACACACCCAGCTATAACTCCATGCACCCACACACCCAGCTATAACTCCATGCACCCACACACCCAGCTATAACTCCATGCACCCACACACCCAGCTATAACTCCATGCACCCACACACCCAGCTATAACTCCATGCACCCACACACCCAGCTATAACTCCATGCACCCACACACCCAGCTATAACTCCATGCACCCACACACCCAGCTATAACTCCATGCACCCACACACCCAGCTATAACTCTATGCACCCACACACCCAGCTATAGCTCCATGCACCCACACACCCAGCTATAATTCCATGCACCCACACACCCAGCTATAATTCCATGCACCCAGCTATATCTCCATGCACCCAGCTATAACTCCATGCACACAGCTATAACTCCATTCATCCACACACCCAGCTATAATTCCATGCACCCACGCACAACTCCATGCACCCACACACCCAGCTATAACTCCATGCACCCACACACCCAGCTATAACTCCATGCACCCACACACCCAGCTATAACTCCATGCACCCAAACACCCAGCTATAACTCCATGCACCCGCACACCCAGCTATAACTCCATGCACCCACACACCCAGCTATAACTCCATGCACCCACACACCCAGCTATAACTCAATGCACCCACACACCCAGCTATAACTCCATGCACCCACACACCCAGCTATAACTCCATGCACCCACACACCCAGCTATAACTCCATGCACCCACACACCCAGCTATAACTCCATGCACCCACACACCCAGCTATAACTCCATGCACCCACACACCCAGCTATAACTCCATGCACCCACACACCCAGCTATAATTCCATGCACCCAGCTATATCTCCATGCACCCAGCTATAACTCCATTCATCCACACACCCAGCTATAATTCCATGCACCCACGCACAACTCCATGCACCCACACACCCAGCTATAACTCCATGCACCCACACACCCAGCTATAACTCCATGCACCAACGCACCCATATACCCTTTCATGCACCCATTTACCCTTCCATGCACCCATCTACCCTTCCATGCACCCATCTACCCTTCCATGCTCCCATCTACCCTTCCATGCTCCCATCTACCCTTTCATGCACCCACCCACCCAGCTATAACTCAATGCTTCCACCTATTTTTCCATGCACCCATCCACCCAACTATAACTCCATGCACCCACCTATATCTCCATGCACCCAGCTATAACTCCATGCACCCACACACCCAGCTATAACTCCATGCACCCACACACCCAGCTATAACTCCATGCACCAACGCACCCATATACCCTTTCATGCACCCATTTACCCTTCCATGCACCCATCTACCCTTCCATGCACCCATCTACCCTTCCATGCTCCCATCTACCCTTCCATGCTCCCATCTACCCTTTCATGCACCCACCCACCCAGCTATAACTCAATGCTTCCACCTATTTTTCCATGCACCCATCCATCCAGCTATAACTCCATGCACCCAGCTATAACTCCTTGCACCCATGCACATATCTACCCTCCCATGCATCTATCCACCTTCCATGCACCCGTCTACCCTTTTAAGCACTCATCCACTCAGTTCACTTGTGTTTCGACATTCTCCTTCGCCAATATCCATAAAGTCATTTGTGGTTTAAAGTTCTTGTTTTGCCAATATCCTTACTAGCGTCTATCTCAGTGGTTCTCAACCTTTTTTGGCCCATGCCCCCCTTTACCATATGTTCAGAACGTCATCCCTTCCCCTTCGAATTTCCTCCCTATAAATCTCCCCCCCACCCCACTCTTACACAGTATACATAAAAATGGAAGCTAAATTTAATAATACATACAAGAACAAGTCTAGACATCTACATAAAACGTGATTTGCGGGTCTACTTACATTATAAAACTAATTTCATTAGGGCGAGAAGTACAGAATCGTAAAATTTAGAGGGAAAAACAACATCAAGTAACTGGTTCTTGTATTAATGAGGTCTTGAAATAATCTTAATTCTCTCTCTCCCACCCCCCCCCCTCCCTGGAAACCCTAAAATTCCCCCCTGGGAGGGGGGGGGGTGGGAATTCCCCACCGATTGAGAACCACTGGTCTATTTTGTTTCGAAGTTCGATTTCACCAGTATCCATACAAGTGTCACTTGTGTATCCAAGTCCTTGTTACGCCAATGTCCATCGAAAAGTCGCCGTGTTTGGATGTTCTTTTCCCACCAGTATGCACAGAAGAGTCAAATGTAAGTACTCTTACTATAGGGTATAATTTTAATGACTGCAGTTTTTGAAAATATTGCCGGTCCAAGTTTTGTATTTACCTATTATGTTGCATGAACTTTACAGAGGGTGAATACAAAACTTGGACTGGCAATATTTTCATACACTGCAGTCATTAAAAATACACCATGTATAATAGCAAGTGCTCAGTCTTCTGTCGATGCTGTGGCGAAGAGGTTACGAACGCAAATCGTAATCCCGCATACCGCGTTCGAAACAGAGCCGCGGGCGATTTGGCAGCAGACCTCCTTGTGTTGGTTTTCACAAAACGATATGAGTTCCGGTCGCTTACAGCGCAATGGAAATGTACTGAACGTAAACCTGGCAAGAAATCACAAACAAGCAAAAATTCTGGGGTTGACTGTGATGTCATGTAAAGAAGTTGCCACTATATTTTTTTTAAAGCCATAACATTACTGCAAGTTTTGACATCTATGGTTATTATTCTTGCAATGTTTGACATCTGCAATTATTATTGCTGCAATTTTGACAACCACAATTATTCTTGCAATGTTTGACATCTACAATTATTGTTGCTGCAGTTTTGACAATCACAATTATTCTTGCAATGTTTGACATCTACAATTATTGTTGCTGCAGTTTTGACAATCACAATTATTCTTGCAATGTTTGACATCTACAATTATTATTGTTGCAGTTTGGCAAACCATAATTATTCTTGCATTGTTTGACATCTACAATTATTATTGCTGCAGTTGTACAGCTACATTTATTCTTGCAATGTTTCACATCTACAGCTATTATTGCTGCAGTGTGGACAACCACAATTATTCTTGCAATGTTTGACATCTACAATTATTATTGCTGCAGTTGTAAAGCCACAATTATTCTGGCAATTTTTGACATCTACAGTTATTATTGCTACAATTGTACAACCACAATTACTCTTGTAATGTCGGTGCATTCGGGCCTACGGAATGTGACAGACCTATCATGTCACGGACCCATAGCAAAAAACAACGGAACAAGGTCACAGCCTCCAACTGAATGCTCAGAACGAAGACTGATGGTGTACGGAGAAATGAGCGCTGAAGAAACGAAAATCAGCGAAGCGCAAATTTACAAATTTCACGAAGTCTAAGATACTTTTATAAAGATGTGAAACGTGGACAATGGGTAGACAAGCTGAGAAACATATAATGGCAGTGGAAATGTAGTTTCTGAGGAAAATGCAAAGAATACCGACAGAAAAACCAATGAGCAAGTCCTACACGAAAACCGTAATCTGAGAAATTAGTCGTAGACATGGGCACGCTATGAGAAGAAATAAACTGGGGAAAAATGAGGGGAAAAGAACAAGGGGAAGGCAGAGAAGTAAATATCTAAATCGCTTGGCCACGTGGCACTGTAGAGACAAGAACACAGAGCTGAGCCACGGTGATCGTGTGAGATGGGGAAACATGACCTCCACGCTAATCGGCATGGCACATGATTATGAAAAGGGAATATGTGATCTATAAACTGTAATATGAAATTGTACGTATAATGAAAATGTTTGGGGAAAAAAAATGCGTAAAATGAGGGAAAACATTTGTTGCAACAAAATATACGGAACCAATGAGCTCGGCTACATAATTGCTGTTCAAATAAACCATGACAGTAAATCAAACAGAGCGGTTGTTAAGGCTGCATTAGCGTTAAGCGAATAGATTTTTGCAATGCACAATAGTGATCATCAGTATGTGCCATGCCGATAAGCGTAGAAGGTCGTGTTTGGCCATCTGACACCATCACTAGAGTCATGGCTCGGGTCTGCTTTCTTGTCCCGATCATGTTATGTGACCAAGCCATCCGTGTATCTGTCTGTATGTTCCCTATCGTCGTTTCTCTTCCCCCCCCCCCCCCGTTAATTTTGCCCTCTGTTGCTGTTTTCAATTTTATTTGGCCTCAACGCGCTCAAAACATCTGGAAGTCTTGTCTGATTTCTCTGATCAGTTTACGGTTTTCATGTGCTTCTTTAAGGACGGTCTCGTTACCTTTTCTGATGCCGAGGTAGCTTGTTCAACCTCTACACCGGTCGGTTGGACTAAAATCTTGACTTCTCGTGCTGTGACTTCGGGACGTGAATTAAAAGTAGCTGAGAAGTCGGAGTGAGTTTACCTGATGATGGGTAATAGGGAAAGCTAATCCACACGCAAGAATCAGCCCATTGCATTAGAAGCAGTAGTACAAGTGTGGACTGCGCTTAAGTTCAAAGCGTGCACACGCACAGTTTCCGTGCGTCCATGGTATTCTGTGCATTTCTCCTAGCAACCGCATGAGCATCGCCATTAGATGTTTTTTTTCCTTTTTTTTAGCTTTTGTGTGTATTGTCCATGTTTCTATTGTCTATTATGTTGCCCGATTGATTGAAAGACTTACCTTATTGCTTTAGTTTATGTTTTGTGATTCTTGCAGTATGTATCTGACGAGATGCAGCGAAATATGCCAGGCCATAAATCGTGCAGTCTATTCTGTGTGTCTTGGTTACTCAAATTCATTAAGGGAAAACATTGCTTTGTATTTTATTGTCAATTTCTCACTGTAACATACATCTTTTTATTGGTATGTTTTCCATCTAGCAAAAGGCGGTTGTTATAATCTCTACCCGGCACCTTCCATCACATGTTCTGACTATTCCAGATAGTTGTACAGAGTCACCTGTTTAAGAATATTCCCATTTACTTGGTGTTACATTGTGGTATATTTTCTTCTTGGAGACGACCGCAATTTTAGTTTTCTTACAATGTAATTGTAATTCTAATCGCTCACTGTATACAGTAACTACATCCACTAAATGCTTCAGATCAATATGTTGCACGCTTTATTGTCTGGCATATTTCGCCTCTTTTCCATCCATCCATCATGTGCCATGCCGGTAAGCGTGGGCGGTCATGTTTTGCCATCTCACTCGATCACCAGAGTTGTGGATCAGCTCCGTGTTTCTGTCTCGACCATGCCACGAGGCCAAGCCATCCAGGTATTTGCTTCTAGGTCTTCCTCTTGGTCTGTTCCCTTCGATCTTACCAGTTGTCATCAAGTTCTCCAAGTCATTTCTTCCCATAACATGCCCAAAAATTTTTGACTGTCTGCATCTAATGTCTCTAATCAGTTTACGATCTTCATTTGTTTCTTGAAGGACTTGTTCATTGGTCTTTCTGGCTGCCCATGGTATTCTTTGCATTTTCCTCAGAAACCACATGTCTATAGCCATCAGATGTTTTTCAGCCTGATGCTCATTGTCCAAGCTTCACATCGATATAAAAGTACATCTTTTCGCCAGGTGCATAATGCTGAGTTATACGTCATATGTAGTGAATAAATAAATTATAATTTAGCTGAAACAATTAACACGCATAATCACAGGTATTATTATTCGCCACCGTAATTTCAAATGCAAAACTAACTCGTTCTGTTTGCACAAAACTGGCTGGAACTGCCTAATTGCTAAGGCTTCACTATAATTGAGTAATCGTTTTATTGTTCGCCGAATACAGTATTCGAAACAGCTTTTTTGTTTGTTAACGTTATGACCATGGTTTATGAAGTGTTGAGAAATCGGCGATGAGGGCATGACGCCTTTCGACTGCACAGCGATTCCCGAAGAGTGATTTACTCTTAATTCTACTCAAAAACTGGGTTTCGTGTTAAATGTGCAATTACCATGTGAGTAACAAATGCGCCACATTCGTACAATACCTGCCACTATGGGTTTTAATTGTTTCAACTAAAGTATTATTAATTTATCCATTTCATATGATCAATAACTCTGCAGTATGCATCTGACAAGATGGGGCAAATATACCAGGCAATAAATCGTGCAACATTTTGTTTGTGGCTTCTGTGTTTAACAATTCACTAAGATAGTGCATTGTTTTGAGGTTCAAATACATTGTCTCGAGGTTCAATTACAATTTCTTGAGGTTCATTCAGATCATGTGCATTGTCTGGATTTAACGCTATCTTACCGCAACAAGCACTGTCAAAGCAAAACAGTAAAGTGAAATTAGCCAAAGTCAAAAGTGGTAAAGCGGTAACGAATAGCAGCCAAAAACGCCTGCTTTAAAAAAAAAAAGTCGACCGGTAGGAGATCCTTACCCAGCGTGACCCAGTGAACTAGGCGAGTGAACCCTGGCCGTCCCTCACTCCTCCATCCCTCCCTCCTCCCAGCTCTGACCTTTTGATACTCTCTGACCGCCACATACCAGGGCAGCCTCACTGTAGGGATGGTTCACATAGTCTTTAAGAGGGAAGGGACACGCTGTTTTCCCTCCCGATCCCCACTGGCCTGCCCCTCCCCCGCCCAACAATCCTTCCCAAAGTTCAACTAAAACTTGACCTTTGCAACACACCGAGAATTGTGTGCTCGTCTCCGCGCCCGTCCCCAGCCGTCAATACGGACACACACTAGACTAGGTTCTCTCACTTGAACTGCCCAGTTGCCCCGTCACCTCTTTTCTCTCTCTCTCCCCCCCCCCCCCCCTCCCAGCTTAAACTTGGTGACTGAACGCAGAGTTTTGGTGGTTGCCGTAATGTATAACGGACATTATTATAGGGGCGTGAAGTATTGTGGTGGAGGAGGGGTGAGGGGGTGAAATGGCTAGGGCAGCATGACCAGTTGTGTTCCCGCCGGCCGTTGACCTTCGTGACTCAAGGCCAGGCTTCTAATGTACGACCCGTTGTGTCCAGGCTTCCATTGTACGGCCAGTTGTGTCCAGGCTTCCATTGTACAGCCCGTTGCGTCCAGGCTTAAAAAGTCCCTTAAGTCCCAGGATCGACTTCATTGCACCGGGTTTTATCCCATATGGCTCAGTCTCTTTGTGCAGCGCCGAAAGCGTCGCACAAAGTACGAACTCCGTAGCTCCAGCGGCGAACCCCGGGAGTCTCCGAAAAAATGCTCTCGTTAACCGAAGGACGCGGCCCGGAATCGAACCCACAAACTTCGGAGCCCAAGTAAGATGACTTGACTACTTTGCCACGGAGACTGCCCAGGCGATGCAGCTAACTTGTTTTAAACTGGTCCGCATAGCCACAATAGCCAACCTTTCAGTTTGCACGTCGGCCAGTTAGTCATTATCCAGAAATGCTAGCCAACTGTATGACCGTTTTTGCTTGTAGGTCAGTTAGTAATTATCCAGAAATGCTAGCCAACTGTATGACCGTTCCTTGTTTGTAGGTCAATTAGTAATTATCCAGTAATGCTAGCCAACTGTATGACCATTCTTACTTGTAGGTCAGTTATTAATTATCCAGAAATGCTAGCCAACTGTATGACCGTTCCTTATTTGTAGGTCAATTAGTAATTATCCAGAAATGCTAGCCAGCTGTATGACCGTTCCTTACTTGTAGGTCAGTTAGTCATTATCCAGTAATGCTAGCCAATTGCATGACCGCTCCTTACTTGTGTTGTGTTGTTGTTTGTCTATCAAGAATCGTGATGACCATTCATTTCATCCAGTGGGGTTGAAAGTGTGGAGCCGTGAGTTCTAAGATGGCTGATAAGGCCTATTTTGCATCGAAATGTTCTTTGACAATGTGGGCAATGAATGCTTGACGTTCCAGGAGGGGGATCTCCTACAATGGTTTTTCTGTCCAGCCTTTTCTTCACAGCTCTTGCAGTCCTGTTTGCTTCACAAGTGACTGCACCCTTGCGTAGTGACGTACGCCACGAATTTCTATCTTTGGCAGCAGTCTCCCAAGTGTCATGACGAATTCCAAAAAGCTTTTAGTGGGATCTTCAGAGTGTCTTTAAAGCGTTTTCTCGGGACGCCTTGGGAGCACTTACCACAACGCAGCTTGCCGTAAAAAATCCGTTTAGTGAGCTTGTGATCTGGCATGCGAGTCAAGTGACCAGAAAGGCGAATCTGATTCTTCATTAGTAGAGTGTGGATACTGGACATGGATGCTCTTTCTAGGACTTCAGTGTCTGGGATCTTGTCTTGCCATTTAACCTTCAATAGCTTCCTAAGGCAGACTGTGGAAGTTGTTTTAATTTCCTAGAGTGTCGCTGATAAACAGTCCAGGTTTCACAAGCATATAGCAGTGTGAGTAGATCTTACTTGTAGGTCAGTTAGTAAGTAGCCACAAAAGTCAACCCCTACATTTAGCAAACTTCATGGCCGTTAAGAATCATAATGACAGAAGTAGCCTTGTGTAAGATGGAATCCATACTCAACCAGTTAAAAGGACAGATGCGTTTTCTACTAGATGACATATCGGTACCGTAAGAGAAAATCGTGCTTGTTATTTCTGATCTCTCAAATTAAAGGACTGCCCATAACCATAGCTGACCCTAGTTTCTGCAATTAAGGCTCTGATACGTCTATGTAGCAAAACATGTCTCGTCATTCGCCAATGAAAATTTGCCGCTGTCGCAAATTTCTGGGGTGAACATTCTACCCCGAACACACTGCTTTGGATCAAAATGTACGTGCCCAAAGCGAGTTCAGCTTCCACCAAAAAAAAAAAAATAAAAAAATAAAATGATGCTGTCTTTAGTTTTTTATTTAACAGTTGAAATCTGTCTGGAAAGTGCCGCTCTTTGTCAACACCAAGCAGAAGTTATTAACTAATTCAGTGCCGAAGAATAATATATCGCCAAATTTGACCTCACATTTGGAGTGGATCGCCATACTAGGGTCATCGTGTTACTTGTTTTGTTTCGTGATATCTTCCACAATTTCAGTGTTCAGTGAATGGAAATTGACATTATAATACTTGTTCATTTGATTGCGTACCATGTTTCGTCCAAACCTACTTTTTGTTGGATACTGAATTAAACTGTTTAATTGCCGTGGGATGGTAAATCGTATTATTCAAACTTCCCGTCATTGCCATGGGCTTTAAATTTCTATATAATACATCGTCTGCTACCACACTGATCAATTTTAAGTCGTAACTGTGACACGCTCCTACGTCCCATTTTCCGCCATCCACTTTTGTTTGGTCCAACCCTACTTTTTGTTTGTCACTGAATCAGTTAACCGAGATACAAGAAACAAACAGCGCATTGAAACATCGTTGGGAGCGGCAAAATGCCACCCGCCATCTTGTTTGACCGGTAGGTGAAAGGGTAGGTGCCGGTAGGACAGTATAAAATAACACAAAGTAGTGCATCTTTACAGAATACAAATACGGAAAACACAGGACATGGGTCGACTAGTCTTCATCTCCAAACAAATACATACACAAAACACAACATATAATCACTGAGAAGACACTAGGATTAAGATCACTGCATTAAGGCATAAGAACGGGATGAGAAGAATGAACAAATGAGAACAATGAAGAGAAAATTAAACATTGAAAAATAAAAGTGCTACTTATCTCAGAATCTTAGGCTGTGATACAGGCTGTGAAGCGGCGAGACAATGAAATGTTGGTGATCTACACACACCACAACTTGTGCAAGAACCGGAGATCTACACACCACAACTTGTGCAAGAACCGGAGATCTACACACCACAACTTGTGCGAGAACCGGAGATCTACACACCACAACTTGTGCGAGAACCGGAGATCTACACACCACAACTTGTGCAAGAACCGGAGATCTACACACCACAACTTGTGCAAGAACCGGAGATCTACACACCACAACTTGTGCAAAAACCGGAGATCTACACACCACAACTTGTGCAAGAACCCGAGATCTACACACCACAACTTGTGCAAGAACCGGAGATCTACACACCACAACTTGTGCGAGAACCGGAGATCTACACACCACAACTTGTGCGAGAACCGGAGATCTACACACCACAACTTGTGCAAGAACCGGAGATCTACACACCACAACTTGTGCAAGAACCGTTGATCTACACACACCACAACTTGTGCAAGAACCGGAGATCTACACACCACAACTTGTGCAAGAACCGGAGATCTACACACCACAACTTGTGCGAGAACCGGAGATCTACACACCACAACTTGTGCGAGAACCGGAGATCTACACACCACAACTTGTGCAAGAACCGGAGATCTACACACCACAACTTGTGCAAGAACCGGAGATCTACACACCACAACTTGTGCAAAAACCGGAGATCTACACACCACAACTTGTGCAAGAACCGGAGATCTACACACCACAACTTGTGCAAGAACCGGAGATCTACACACCACAACTTGTGCAAGAACCGGAGATCTACACACCACAACTTGTGCGAGAACTGGAGATCTACACACCACAACTTGTGTAAGAACCGGAGATCTACACACCACAACTTGTGCAAGAACCGTTGATCTACACACACCACAACTTGTGCAAGAACCGGAGATCTACACACCACAACTTGTGCAAGAACCGGAGATCTACACACCACAACTTGTGCAAGAACCGTTGATCTACACACACCACAACTTGTGCGAGAACCGGAGATCTACACACCAGAACATGTGCAAGAACCGGAGATCTACACACCACAACTTGTGCAAGAACCGGAGATCTACACACCACAACTTGTGCAAGAACCGTTGATCTACACACACCACAACTTGTGCAAGAACCGGAGATCTACACACCACAACTTGTGCAAGAACCGTTGATCTACACACCACAACTTGTGCAAGAACCGGAGATCTACACACCACAACTTGTGCAAGAACCGGAGATCTACACACCACAACTTGTGCAAGAACCGTTGATCTACACACACCACAACTTGTGCAAGAACCGTTGATCTACACACACCACAACTTGTGCAAGAACCGGAGATCTACACACCACAACTTGTGCAAGAACCGGAGATCTACACACCACAACTTGTGCAAGAACCGTTGATCTACACACACCACAACTTGTGCGAGAACCGGAGATCTACACACCAGAACTTGTGCAAGAACCTGAGATCTACACACCACAACTTGTGCAAGAACCGGAGATCTACACACCACAACTTGTGCAAGAACCGTTGATCTACACACACCACAACTTGTGCAAGAACCGGAGATCTACACACCACAACTTGTGCAAGAACCGTTGATCTACACACCACAACTTGTGCAAGAACCGTTGATCTACACACACCACAACTTGTGCAAGAACCGGAGATCTACACACCACAACTTGTGCAAGAACCGTTGATCTACACACCACAACTTGTGCAAGAACCGTTGATCTACACACACCACAACTTGTGCAAGAACCGGAGATCTACACACACCACAACTTGTGCAAGAACCGGAGATCTACACACACCACAACTTGTGCAAGAACCGGAGATCTACACACACCACAACTTGTGCAAGAACCGGAGATCTACACACACCACAACTTGTGCAAGAACCGTTGATCTACACACACCACAACTTGTGCAAGAACCGGAGATCTACACACACAACTTGTGCAAGAACCGGAGATCTACACATCACAACTGGCTTTGAACTCAAGCGTAGTCCATACAAGTGCTACTACTTCTAGTACACTGGACTGATTATTGCGTGTGGATTAGCTTTCCCTATTACCAGTGTCACTCGCTATCAGGCGAATCCACTTCTGCTTCTGAGGTACTTATAATTTACGTTCCCAAGTCAAGGACGAGAAGTCAACATTTTAGTTCAACTTATCTCGCGGTAGGAGTCTTATCCGCTGCGTCTGCATCAGCACAACGGAAGTCTAAGAACGAGCGCTTTTATCTATTCGGCCATGCTGACCTTCACACTTGGAGATGCTCTGCTGGGAATGATCTTGACCTCCGTAAAGGGTGCCTTTTGTTGGAGAATGCTAGACAAGGAAGATAGAGGAAAATGTATGTCTTCACAATAAAGGTTGGCTGCAAGGGATCTCAAATACTGTCTTGTCTCTCGCCATTACTGAACATTCTGTCAGATTGATGTTCGTCCATCTCTTGATGTTATCTTCCCACTTGTATCGTTGTCTAGCTCTTCCTCGCTTGCCCTCGACCTTGCCCTCCAGTGTGGTTTTTATAAGAGTAGTATGTCTTTAAACGTGGCTGAAATATTTCATTTGCCTCTTTTTTTATTTCTTTCATTTTTCTCTTCATTCCCAGTTTTTCTAGAACCTCTGTATTTGATTGTTTTATATAAGCAACATATAGAACTATACTGGCACCTTGCCGCCTTGAAGGACGATACTGTGTTACATTATGCTTAAAACAGGCATAACCTCTCCATAGCATAAAGCCTGGGCTGAATTGCAGAGACCATGTGTTGCACATACAGCATGATCCCTCTCTCGGCCTCCCTAGTTTACTCCAGAGGAAAGGTAACACCAATACTTCAGGGACAAAAGAAGCTGCCGGATCAGCAAAGCAGACTCTAACTGTCCACCTGTCAGAGCTTCGATCCTAGACCAGTTTTCGACCAAGGACCTGGTCTCCCAATTGCGCTCCTCCGCACGAAGCCGTTGGCACAATGTGGGGTGTCGGATCTGGTAAGCGCCACCAAACATTCTGCTCTAACAGAAAGCAGGTAGTACCGCCACATAAGCAACATAAGCTTCAGTAAAATATTTGGTCCAAGATATGAGTGGGGTCATAATCGCCCATGTTTTCTCCATATTAAGTATGAGAAGAAAGAGAAGAAAAAGTATAAGAAGAAAAAGGAGAGGAGGGAGAAGGAAGAAGATGTAGGATGAGGAAGAGTAATACCAAGTTACTGTAGACGACAAAACGGCATAGATATTATTCACATCAGGACTAGACAACCATCATCATCTGGTCTCCTTGTGAGAAGAGAATGTGGGGAACTTTGTGGGAAGAGAGTGTGGGAACATTGTGAGAAGAGAATGTGGGGAACTTTGTGAGAAGAGAATGTATGGAATTTTGTGAGAAGAGAATGTGGGGAACTTTGTGGGAAGAGAGTGTGGGAACATTGTGAGAAGAGAATGTATGGAATTTTGTGAGAAGAGAATGTGGGGAACTTTGTGGGAAGAGAGTGTGAGAGCATTGTGAGAAGAGAGTGTGTGGAACATTTGTGATAATTGGGAGTACTGAACGTGGCAATAGTTGAGAAAGCTGGATCACTAGAGAGATTCGCATGTAGTAATAACTGCGGCTGAATTGCTGCAATTTTCTAAGAAATAGAAGCTGCTGAGTTTCCAATGCACATGATGGTGGTATTTTCAGGAAAAGGGGGAAGGAGAAGGGCAAGAGAATGGATTGTAACTTAAGTAGTTGTAGCTCTAGCGTCTTCTGTGTGGTTTTATGAAGATTCTCATACTCAAGTGCCATTTTGGTTTTGAAGGGCGGATGTAGTGTATTCAGTATCTCTTTGCTGCGGAGTTCTGCTGGCTGGAGGACAAAAAGCACACGCTAGTGATTGTAACAGACTCATAGAGCAAGCCCAGAAGGATGAAGACAGGCATGCTTCTATTTTTAAACAAAAACAATCAAAGAAAGGGAGCATTTGTTGCATCTTTCCCCCAGGACATGCTGGTGTGGTGGGAAACCAGCAGGTGGATAGATTGGTTGGGTCTGCTCCGTTGGGCGGGGTATTGGTATATGATAATGCAGATATAGTCAGGACCATTTGGGATCATGTGAATAGTGTGGAAGAACAGATAAATCATCATACCCTTGAGATAGTGTGCGACAGGGAGTGTCCAAAAGATATGGCCGACACTCAGTTCTCCGAGGAAAGTCCAGACGGTCACATAATCAGGACTAGTAACATCAGTATTGGGACTATTCACTGATTGTTGAAGATGACGGAGCACGAATAGGAATATCCACAGAGCTGTCTTCTCTTGACTGCTAACTTCAATTCACCTCTCCTGTCTTCACGATGCACTCATTCAGGTTCCAGTTCTGCATTTAATGCTATCTCACCATCTTCTTCTCCATTCACCTTCAGAAGTCAATATGAATAAATTCAAAGAAAGCAGCAGTCAACTTGAGCTTGTTGACACATCCATAGAGCTCCATGTTAATGGAGCTGGTGTGGGCCAAAATACTTTCTGTTCTGCATAAGTCGGACACTCCTGCAACATATGTTTAACTGTCATTTTACCAGTTCCAC
Organism: Cepaea hortensis; assembly: GCA_963921405.1. Lineage (NCBI taxonomy): Eukaryota > Metazoa > Mollusca > Gastropoda > Stylommatophora > Helicidae > Cepaea > Cepaea hortensis. Next base: position 357,625,247 of record OY992876.1, on the reverse strand, counting down.
AATTACATACATCGGTATCTCATATCTTTAGATTATTAAACACATGACACTTCAGTCTATTGTGTCCTGTGTGGAGTCTGAATATTGCTACTTGTTCTTTTCAGTACAGTTGGTAATATACATCATCTTTCTGGTGGCCTGGATGCTCTCATTTCCACTTAGCTGTATACTTGCTTCTGACAAATCTCCTGGTCTCATTGAATGTTATGTCTATATCGACCTGAGGTAGTCTTCCACCTTCCTTTACCAATCTGTCGACTTCTTCATATCCAGGTATGTTGCAATTTGAAGAAATCCAATTTTGGATCCTTTTGGATTTCTTGCATAGTTCACGTAGTGCTGCTGTTAGTTCTGATAGTCCATGTAGTGCTGCTCTTAGTTCTGATAGTCCATGTAGTGCTGCTGTTAGTTCTGATAGTCCATGTAGTGCTGCTCTTAGTTCTAATAGTCCATGTAGTGCTGCTGTTAGTTCCTGTTAGTTATTCTAGATCTGAGCCGTTTCTACTCAACTTCATTAGGTAACTCGCCCTTTGTAGAACGACAATCTCTCCATAACCCACCGGAAAGATCCTCGATCAGTCCACAGCTCACGAACTTAATGTCCAGAGTGTCTATAATGACTTGTGCCTTCCGTCGTGTTGTTCGACCTTCTCCTCTTTCTCTGGGAGCTATGCCTTCCATGACTTTTCTTTCTCAACGAATTTGACTTTTAACTTGGCCAAAGTTGTTCAGTTCCTGGAACATGATGTTGTTTATAAGTCAAGTTTCTTCCACGTTGAGATCTCGTGTTTTCTCTTTTATCCGCGATATTTTAAGATACATGAAGCCCATTCAGGGGCACCCTCCCGCTAGTTATGCTTCACCTAGACACCGCAAGGCACAAGAGAAACCGGAAGGGATGAGATGATGATAAGATATGAGATGATTCTAAGAATATGTCTAACATTTAAGTCCACAAGCTTCCATTTTCTTGTTTAGTAATTGTAAAATTTGCCCATGATTCACAGCCACAGGAAAGATACATGCTCGTAAAATTCCGTTGCGCTGTTGACGTGTTAGCTGGATCAGCCCCTACGCCGGTCAGTTGACGTGTTAGCTGGATCAGTCCCTACGCCGGTCAGTTGACGTGTTAGCTGGATCAGTCCCTACGCCGGTCAGTTGACGTGTTAGCTGGATCAGCCCCTACGCCGGTCAGTTGACGTGTTAGCTGGATCAGTCCCTACGCCGGTCAGTTGACGTGTTAGCTGGATCAGTCCCTACGCCGGTCAGTTGACGTGTTAGCTGGATCAGCCCCTACGCCGGTCAGTTGACGTGTTAGCTGGATCAGCCCCTACACCGGTCAGTTGACGTGTTAGCTGGAACAGTCCCTACACCGGTCAGTTGGCGAGTTAGCTGGAACAGTCCCTACACCGGTCAGTTGACGTGTTAGCTGGATCAGTCCCTACGCCGGTCAGTTGACGTGTTAGCTGGATCAGCCCCTACGCCGGTCAGTTGACGTGTTAGCTGGATCAGTCCCTACACCGGTCAGTTGGCGAGTTAGCTGGAACAGTCCCTACGCCGGTCAGTTGACGTGTTAGCTGGATCAGTCCCTACGCCGGTCAGTTGACGTGTTAGCTGGATCAGCCCCTACGCCGGTCAGTTGACGTGTTAGCTGGATCAGCCCCTACACCGGTCAGTTGACGTGTTAGCTGGAACAGCCCCTACACCGGTCAGTTGACGTGTTAGCTGGAACAGTCCCTACACCGGTCAGTTGGCGAGTTAGCTGGATCAGTCCCTACACCGGTCAGTTGGCGAGTTAGCTGGATTAGCCCCTACACCTGTCAGTTTGATTTAGCGTTGGCTTCTCCTTCAGAAGACAATGTCGTGCTTTTTTTCTCGCATATCCTATTACAGGACATCGCTGTCAACACTGGCATTTTGCCGCTGTTGTTCATTTCTTGGCAAGATTACGCCCAGTAGTTTTCCATTGCTTTCTGAGCGGCCGGCTCACATATCTCGTAAGTTACCGACGCTGCGAGAACCGCTACCGATTCTCGCGCAGCCGCGTTTGCTCACGTGGATAAACGGGTTTACGGAGAAAGTCGCTAACTCCTAGGCCAGGGAGAGACTGGCAATGGCGTGCTCCTGATCTAAATTTGTCTAGAAAACAATGGCGTGCTACTGAACTAAATTTGTCTATAAACTCAACTTGGCGTTGATGGCAACGTCTTGCAAGAGGATCTTTCCGGCGGGTTATGGAGAGATTGACGTTCTACAAAGGGCGAGTTACCCAATGATGTCGAAACATCTAGAAACATCGAAACTTTGTAGGTGAACATATGGTTGGGAAAGTAACTGCCATTCCATCAAGGATGAACGGTATGGTTCCTGGAGGACTTTTGTGGTGACATTCTGATGGTGGCGTTATGCACAGTGTGCCTGAGCGGGCTGTTGTTTGTCAAGACTCCTGTCTTTTCCACTTTTCACATGGGGCAGTTAGGAACATTTTATGTGATATTCACTGGCACAGGAACGGAACTTAATGGGGACGACCCGTTGCTGTGATGTTGGAACCGCGACTGAACTGTCCTGTGATGTTGGAACCGCGACTGAACTGTCCTGTGATGTTGGAACCGCGACTGAACTGTCCTGTGATGTTGGAACCGCGACTGAACTGTCCTGTGATGTTGGAACCGCGACTGAACTGTCCTGTGATGTTGGAACCGCGACTGAACTGTCCTGTGATGTTGGAACCGCGACTGAACTGTCCTGTGATGTTGGAACCGCGACTGAACTGTCCTGTGATGTTGGAACCGCGACTGAACTGTCCTGTGATGTTGGAACCGCGACTGAACTGTCCTGTGATGTTGGAACCGCGACTGAACTGTCCTGTGATGTTGGAACCGTGACTGAACTGTCCTGTCCTACAAAGGACATACATTTTCTTGAGCTCGCTGGCTTTGAATTCGAGCGTAGTCCATACACATGCTACTACTTCCAGTGCACTGGACTGATTTTTGCGTGTGGATTAGCTTTCCATATTACCCAGTGTCCTTTGCCGTCAGGTGAAACCGCTTCGACTTCAGAAGTACTTGTAATTTACATCCCAAAGTCAACATTTTAGTCCAGCTGACCGGTATAGGGGTCGAACCCGCTACTTCGGCATCAGTACACTAGAAGTTTAAGAGCGAGCGCTGTTATCCATTCAGCCATGCTGACCTCTACTTGATTCTTGAAGAAGACTTCGTCGAAACTTTCGTCTGTTTGTGTTTTCCCTTTTGTCGGGCGTCCTAGTCATTTGTTGTGTTTATTTAATTCCTGTTTTTGCTAGTCGTTTTATTACCAGTCGTGTCTGAGAATGGAGGTGGAAGCAATAACAGCGGCGTTCCGTTGGTTAGAGGAGACCACTGCAACACACATTGTCTTCATCACGGACTCAAGGAGTATGCTTAGTAAAGTGGAGAAAGGAATGTTTCGTGTGGAATGGCTCACCTCGCTTCAGTGGTCACAGATTGTGAGAATTATATGGGTATTTTGCCCTGGCCACGCGGGAGTGCGGAAAAAAAAGGGGGGGGGGGGAATGAACAGTCTGATAAGCTGGCAAGGAATACACCTCTTTGTGGTAGATTACAGATGGACAATGGAGAGGTAGTCGTCCTCCTGTGTGACCAGGTGGGGAAGGCGGGGGAACAGATTGACAACCCGTATGTGGAAAGAATGAGATTGCGGGGGATCGGCACGGGTTCTGGAAGAATCTCAAAACTGAGACGGAAGACCGGGAGAACTTTCAATCAGATATAAGTTGGAACGATTAGTAGCATGACTTTTCGCTGGCTGTTGAATGAGGGAACGGAGCGCGTATGAGAATGTCCTGAGTGCAATGATGTCGGTTCTTAGCTCAACTCAACATAACTTAGTCGTTTCATTACCAGTTGTGTCTTCTGCCAGTCGTGTCTTCACCTAGTTGCCGTTTCGTCTTACACGATTCTTGAAGCAGATTTCGATGGAAACGTTCGTCTGTTTGTGGTTTTCCTTTCGTCGAGCTTTCTGGTTATATGTTGTGTTTATTTAATTCCCGTATTTTGCTTGTTGTGTCATTACTAGCCGTGTCCTCTACTAGTCGTGTCCTCTACTAGTCGTGTCCTCTACTAGCCGTGTCCTCTACTAGTCGTGTCCTCTACTAGTCGTGTCCTCTACTAGTCGTGTCCTCTACTAGCCGTGTCCTCTACTAGTCGTGTCCTCTACTAGTCGTGTCCTCTACTAGCCGTGTCCTCTACTAGTCGTGTCCTCTACTAGTCGTGTCCTCTACTAGCCGTGTCCTCTACTAGTCGTGTCCTCTACTAGTCGTGTCCTCTACTAGCCGTGTCCTCTACTAGCCGTGTCCTCTACTAGTCGTGTCCTCTACTAGTCGTGTCCTCTACTAGCCGTGTCCTCTACTAGCCGTGTCCTCTACTAGTCGTGTCCTCTACTAGTCGTGTCCTCTACTAGCCGTGTCCTCTACTAGTCGTGTCCTCTACTAGTCGTGTCCTCTACTAGCCGTGTCCTCTACTAGTCGTGTCCTCTACTAGTCGTGTCCTCTACCAGTCGTGTCCTCTACTAGTCGTGTCCTCTACTAGTCGTGTCATTACTAGCCGTGTCCTCTACCAGTCGTGTCCTCTACTAGTCGTGTCCTCTACTAGTCGTGTCCTCTACTAGCCGTGTCCTCTACTAGTCGTGTCCTCTACTAGTCGTGTCCTCTACCAGTCGTGTCCTCTACTAGTCGTGTCCTCTACTAGTCGTGTCATTACTAGCCGTGTCCTCTACCAGTCGTGTCCTCTACTAGTCGTGTCCTCTACTAGTCGTGTCCTCTACTAGTCGTGTCCTCTACTAGCCGTGTCCTCTACTAGTCGTGTCCTCTACTAGTCGTGTCCTCTACCAGTCGTGTCCTCTACTAGTCGTGTCCTCTACTAGTCGTGTCATTACTAGCCGTGTCCTCTACCAGTCGTGTCCTCTACTAGTCGTGTCCTCTACTAGTCGTGTCCTCTACTAGTCGTGTCCTCTACTAGTCGTGTCCTCTACTAGTGGTAGAGTAAATGGTCTACTACAGGTCAGAGTACAGGTCTACTAGACCTGCTTGCTGTGTTGACTTACTTGATTCTTGATACAGATTTCGATGGAAACGTTCGTCTGTTTGTGTTTGTTTTTTCCTTTCGCCGAGCTGTCTAGTTATGTATTGTGTTTATTTGGTTCCAGTGTTTTGCTAGTCGTGTCGCTAAAAGATTCAGGCGGACAGGCCAAGATGTCATCTTGCCCAATGGTAAGTGCCCCCCCCCCCCTCCTCTTGACCGATTCAGTGCTCAACAAAATGTAGGTTTGGGCCCAACATGGCGCACAATCAAATGAACGAATATTATCATGTAAATTTCAGTTCACTGGGTTTTTAAATTGGGGAAGATACCACAAAACAAAACAAATAACCATAGTATGATGATATATTGTCATTCTGTCCTAATGGGAGTTGACATTTGGCGATATATTATCCTTCGGCATTGATTTGGATAAACAATACGAGGTTTGTTAAAAACGTTAACACCGCCTGTCTCGCGCTGCGAAGGTTGTGAGTTCGTTTCCGGAACACGTCGTTTTGTTCATCAGTGCAGTTTCCTCCAAGACTCCTAGGGATTGTTGCTGGAGCTACGGAGTTCGTGCTTTGTGTGACGCTTTCGGCAGGGCGCCCTGCAGAAAGAGACCAGCCATATGTGATAAAACCCGATGTAATGAAGTCGATCCTCTTGTAAACCCTGTTATCTGCTGGTGATCAGTATTGTTAGACCTAGTGCATCACTGTGATACATGGTGTATTTTTAATGACTGTGCAGTGTATGAAAATATTGCCGGTCCAAGTTTTGTATTTACCCATTATGTTGCATGGACTTTACAGATGGTGAATACAAAACTTGGACCGGCAGTATTTTCAAACACTACACAGTCATTAAGAATACATAATGGCCAGGAATTTACTGTAAGCGGATCCTACTGGAGCTGTGATGTGTGGCAGTCTTTTAAGTGCTCTTTGTCCCACTATGTGCCTTTTGGTCCATTGTGGTCCACCAAGGTCCGTCTGGTGGACAGTGATTTAGTGATTCGGGTTTGCAATTTGGGTGACCGTCTCTGCACTCTGGCCGTATCAAGTGCAGATTCTACACTTTGATCATAACCAAAAGGCCTAGAAGCGATGTGTGGCAGTCGGGTCGGGGCTGTCTTTAGCGTTATCTTGCAAAGTACAAAACAATTCTCCCTCCCTGCGCCCTAAATATAGAAACGTTCACACATTTTAGTGTCACATGTTTGTAAACACACACAATACAATACTCCCAAACACTAAAACTTGAGCGCAATTTCTCTTGTGTTTGCAGCGTTACATGCACAAATATCCTCTCCCCTCTGTCCCTTCTCTCTCCTCCCAGGTCAGTCCTGTGGAATTAGCACTATTTCCCAGTGTGCGCGCGTGTATCTGTGCGCTGTGTCTCTGTATCGCGGGGGAGGGGGAGGCGGGATCTGGTATATGGAGTGGCGTGACCTATTTCTGCAGTGTGAAATCCCATCCTGCAACTTTTTCTTTAGTTAAGAGAGTGGTAGAACGCTGAGATGGAATGAGGACACGAGGGGAAGGAGGAGGGAGGGTATTTGAATTGAGGTTAAGTAACAACTATCCACACAGATACACTCACACACTACACACACACACAGCCCTAACATACACAAAATCATGGATCATTTCACTATTGCAAAAGAAAAAGAAAACGAAGCTGTTCAACTGAAATATTACAGAGACATTCTTAGGATAGGGCAGTTCTCGACGAATAATCCTGCCATTCTACCAGATCTGAACATCCAACAACACTGGCTCATGAATAGCAGTGTGTCGGGAACTGAAGTACCACGACCGTTTTAAACACCACAGTAGCTTTGAAAGACCACGCTCGCTTTGAACTCAAGTGTAGTCCATACAAGTGCCAATACTTCTAGTGCTCTAGATTGATTTTTGCGAGTGGATTAGCTTTCCCAATTACCACTGTCCCTCGCCATCAGTCGAACTTACCCCGACTTGTGAGGTTCTTGTAACTCACGTCCCCAAGTCAAGGATAAGTCGACATTTTAGTTCAACTGACCTATGTAGGGGTTGAACCCGCTACCTCGGCATCTCCCATTCTCTCGATGTGCCACTCGTATCTGGCCGTGCCAATTCTAACTCCCGAGTCTCACATTCTGGACAACGAAGTGGATTTCACTGGCTGATGGCCTCGCGGGTTTCCCGCTGTTGGATATGTCTTTCGTTTATCACTTCACACTGAGTGTTGGACAATATGGATAATGGTTTTGACGTTTATTCACACAAACGCACACACAAACATTCACATGCACACGCATACACGACCACACAAAAAAAAATGCACTTTCTCTACCCATCCCAGTTTGGCACTGCATACATATATACACACTCGTACACACATACTACATACACAGGTGGTAAATCATAAGTCCACTCGCCTTTTCGCACATACTCTCGCATACACACGCGAAAGACATGTGCGTCCGTGCTCTCCAGGAGCCGGACACACACACACACATGCACATGTCCTCACACGTATTTATACATGAGGCTATGCACACGCAACTCGCACATACATATACACCCGTTCAACATACACATACAAATGTATACGTGCGACAATGGACGCGTATAACCCTCACACACATATACCTATGTGTGTGTATATTCGTCTGCACATACACACACCGCCCTCGCATACATGCACCGTACACATACATACTCGCACATACACATAAACACGCACTCCAGTGCCCACACTAGCATCCCCACACATGCACGCGACCTTACACACATGCATGCGCCCTTACACACATGCATGCACCCTTACACACATGCATGCACCCTTACACACATGCACCCTTACACACATGCATGCACCCTTCCACACATGCATGCATCCTTACACACATGCACCCTTACACACATGCATGCACCCTTACACACATGCATGCACCCTTACACACATACTGGCACAAACACGCAAGCATGAGCACACCTACTTTAGCGCCTCATCGATTGAAGACTTAACAACATGCGCGCGTAATCTCCCTTGCCTTGCTAGCTTTGTGCTCTACACACGCAACTCTAAGGTCGAGTCTGTTGTCATTTCCAGGATACAGGCGTGCGATATTCATGCACATACATAACAATCAGAAATTGGCTTGGCCGAGAGGTTTCTTCTTTTTTTTCTTCTTCTGCGTTCATCCGGAGTTTTTTTTCCGGACGTGATTGCGGTTGTGCCTGTTTACAGCAGAGCTGCGTTCTTGCGCCGTTAGGCCGACACATCCGACTTCTGCGGTCATTTGTTGACCGGGTTAACCTTCCCGGGGGGGGGGGGGCGAGAGGTTTAACCCCCTTAAACTTTCTGTTGTGACGACAGCATAGTGAGTTCCTACCAGATGCCTGTCACCTGAGCATAAACGTTGACCTCTTTCAGAGAGCACGTAGATATGTCTATAAAATCACACAACCAATAGGGACCGGGAGACTGCAGCGCCCTGTACCGGATAAGTACATTGATTAAAACATAATAGTCGTAGTTGGACCTTATTAATGGGGGTGTCCGTCTCGTTGTCGTTCAGCCGCCAGTCTCGCTTTCTGAAGGTTGTCAGTTCGATTCCAGAATCCGCCATTTGATTCACTAGTGCAGTTTTCTCGGGGACTCCTGGGGGTCGTCGCTGGAGTTCGTGCTTTGTGCGACGCTTTCGGTAGGTCGCATTGTGGAAAGAGACCGAGCAATATGGGGTAAAACTAGGCGCATTGAAGTCGATCCCTTCGCATTGAAGCCGTTAAACCTGTTTTGTATTACAAACGTGTTGAATCTTTACATATTCTCTGTCATCATCATCATGTGCCATGTCGACAAACGTGGGTGGTCATATTTCGCTATCTCACTCGATCACCAGAGTCATGGATCAGCTCAGTGTTCTTGCCTCGACCATGCCACTTGGCCAAGCCATCTAGGTATTTACTTCTCTGCTCTCCCCTTGATCTCTTCCCCTCGATCTTGCCAGTTGTCACCAAGTTCTCCAATTTATTTCTTCTTATAATGGGCCAAAAAATTGTAAATCAGTTTACGGTTTTCATTTGTTTCTTGTAGGACTTGGTCATTGGTTTTTCTGCCTGTCCCTGGTATTCTTTGCGCTTTCCCCAGAAACCACATTTCCACAGCCATCAGATGTTTTTCAGCTTGTCTGCTCATTATCCACGCTTCACATCCATACAAAAGCACAGGTTCTATGTAGCACCTCAACACTGTTTTTCTCGTTGCAAATGGCATCTTTGTATTGGTCAATATGGTTTTCATCTTGCAAAAGGCTGCCTTCGCCATGGCGATTCTTGTTCTAATCTCTTCAAGGCATCACACATCAGATGTTATGACTGTTCCGAAATAATTGTACCGATTCACGTGTTTAAGAGTATTCCCAGTTATTTATATATTACATTGTGGTATTTCCTCTATGTACCACTATAACGGTCCGATATGTTTATGCATATCTAGGGTTGCTAGACGTCTGGCAAAAAGAGGACATTTCCTCCTTTTTAGCCTAATAGTCTCCGTCCGGCAGGCAAGGATAAAAACCTTTAAAATGCCCGGCTTTTCTCATAAAGTACACTTTGAAAAATTTTACCTGAGAACAGTTTTATGCATATGTGATTGCTAACGAGGATTTTCTACGAAATGGCTCCTCCGATAAATATGTTGTGCAATTAATAAAGATTATAAGGTGATAATTGTACAATCGGCTGTTTAAATAATGTTTTTTAGCATTTATTTTTTAACATGATTGTTTCTTGGTCGATTCACTAAGAGTAAGATACACTTATTGGCAGCTATTGTAATAAACTGTACTGATTGTGGGTTTAATCTGGAACGATTCAAATGAAACATTCAATATGTCCTCCTTTGTTCTCTTTTTTTGTCTTATTATGTCCTCCTTTTGGCCCACGTATCTGGCAACCCTATGCATGGCTAAATCAACCTATACATGATGGGGAGTACAGCACACCAGGCGTATTCGGTTTATGGTGCTAGCCTCGACTATTTTTTTATTTAGACAAATCGGTACTCAGTGGGTGAATGTTGTGGTTAATATCTCTCCGGTCGCTTTTACTTCCGATACAATTTCCTGGTACCCAGTTGGTCGTACTCCATACTTCAGTTTCAAGAAAGTTGCCGGGGCTTTCATGTCACTCCACGACCCACTCTTTCTGACAATATTTCTTTTTTATCTGTTACCTTTCCACTTCACGATGCTACATGTCCAGTATTGTGTTCTTCCGCCGTTTTCTGTTTCTTTCTCCATTCATCGCACCATTTATCAAACGTGCTCCGCTTTAGCCCCTCTCTCTCTCTCTCTCTCTCTCTCTCTCTCTCTCTCTCTCTCTCTCTCTCTCTCTCTCTCTCTCTCTCTCACGTCAACACACTTGGCAAATGTGCAACCCTACACGAAGGCAGGCAAGCAGGCTCCATTTTTTTTTAAACATAAAAGAGCACACGGTGTTCCATAAAAAAAAATCTAGCAAGACTTGACCTTTTGCCCACCCCCGACCCCCGTATTCAGTTCGTGTTTTATGAATGAACACCGCTAGAGCTCTTTTCCTGGGATGCCACCTTCTCCCTCCTATCCCCTCTCCTCCTCCATTACCTCCCTGTTTTCTTTTCCAGGCCTTGTTTCCCCGGTTTTTTTTTTTTTTTTAAGGCTTGGTTGGGGAGGGGACTATTTTTTGTTGTTGAGGATATGAAGTTTAAGGGGTTAAAAAATTTCTCCAGGCTTCTCATTCTTGCCAGGAGAAAGGGGAGGAGGGGGGATGCGTGGGGGAGAACGTTGAATAGAACCTGCATTAAAAAACTAGGCCAACACACCACACACACACACACATATACGCACAAGCACACACACGCTTTCACACACCAGGCCTGGCGTTGTGTGTAACTAAGGAGCGTGTGCGTTTGTATTTTTGTGCGTGTTTCTCTATGTGTGTATATGTGTTTCTGGTGAATTCGTTTGAATTCTCTCACAATCTGTGTGTGTGTGTGTGTGTCGGGGTTATGCCCCTGTGCCTGGATGTATGTCTCTATGCCTGGATGTATGTCTCTATGCCTGGGTGTATGCCTCCATGCCTGGATGTTTGCCTCCATGCCTAGGTGTATTCCTGTGTGCCTGGATGTATGCCTCTATGCCTGGGTGTGAGCTTCTATTCCTGGATGTATGCCTCTATGCCTGGATGTATGCCTCTATGCCTGGATGTATGCCTCTATGCCTGGATGTATGCCTCTATGCCTGGATGTATGCCATTATGCCTGGATGTGAGCCTGTATGCCTGGATGTATGCCTTTATGTCTGGATGTATGCCTTTATGCCTGGATGTATGCCTTTATGTCTGGATGTATGCCATTATGTCTGGCTGTATGCCTTTATGTCTGGCTGTATGCCTTTATGTCTGGCTGTATGCCTTTATGTCTGGCTGTATGCCTTTATGTCTGGCTGTATGCCTTTATGTCTGGATGTATGCCTTTATGCCTGGCTGTATGCCTTTATGCCTGGCTGTATGCCTTTATGTCTGGATGTATGCCTCTATGTCTGGATGTATGCCTTTATGCCTGGCTGTATGCCTTTATATCTGGATGTATGCCTCTATGCCTGGATGTATGCCTTTATGCCTGGATGTGAGCCTCTATGCCTGGATGTATGCCTTTATGCCTGGATTTGAGCCTCTATGCCTGGGTGTGAGCCTCTATGCCTGGATGTATGCCCCTATGCCTGGAAGTGAGCCTGTATGCCTGGATGTGAGCCTGTATGCCTGGATGTATTCCTTTATGCCCAGATGTAAGCCTCTATGCCTGGATGTATGCCTTTATGTCTGGATGTGAGCCTCTATGCCTGGATGTGAGCCTCTATGCCTGGATGTGAGCCTCTATGCCTGGATGTGAGCCTCTATGCCTGAATGTGAGCCTCTATGCCTTGATGTATGCCCCTATGCCTGGATGTATGCCCCTATGCCTGGATGTATGCCCGGATGTTTGCCTCTATGTCTGGATGTGAGCCTCTATGCCTGGATGTGAGCCTCTATGCCTGGATGTATGCCTCTATGCCTGGATGTAGGCCTCTATGCTGGATGTATGCCTCTATGCCTGGATGTATGCCTCTATGCCTGGATGTATGCCTCTAAGCCTGGATGTATGACTCTAAGCCTGGGTGTTTGCCTCTATGTCTGGATGTGAGCCTCTATGCCTGGATGTGAGCCTCTATGCCTGGATGTAGGCCTCTATGCTGGATGTATGCCTCTAAGCCTGGGTGTTTGCCTCTGGGCCTGGATGTGGATTTGTATACTGACTGTCACAGACTGAGGTAGCGGTACTAATTACAGCAGTAGATGTGTATACTAACTATGACAGATTGAGATAGAGGTACTCATTACTAGAGTGTATTACACTCTAGTAATATGTACCTCTATCAACTTACTACAGTGGGTTTGTCAATTTGACAGTGGGTTTGTCAATTTGACAGTGGGTTTGTCAATTTGACAGTGGGTTTGCCACCTTATGACAGTGGGTTTGCCACCTTATGACAGTGGGTTTGTCGACTGACCATGTCAAGCAGCGCTAGGAGTATTAATTTCGCAGAAATTGGCTTCAGATTTCAAAGAACACATTGACAGTTTCTCTATAATCATTCAAGCCAGGAACTTGACACACTACCAACGGATTTACTTGTCGGACTGCCTGCCATATCAAACTCTCTTCTCTTCTTAGTTCGTCCGGTAATTTGTGCTTTGGGCGTAACTGCGTTGTGCCTGTTTACAGTATAGCTGCGATATTTGCGTATTTCGGCCGACACACCCTACTTCTTCGGAAATTTATTGATCACCTTCCCATGAAAGTATGACTTCAAGAATCAGCACCATGGCGCTTGGGATATTCCCACACGTGCTCCGCTCTCTTTCTCTCTCTTCAGTAGCCAAAGAAGAGTCCCCATCCGTCTTGATAGACGATAGTTTGTCAAATGGAGCTATACCTCTCTATAGCACAAAGCCTGGGCTGAATTTAGATATTATGTTTTGCCCATGCAGCATGATCCTTCTCTCAGCCTGCCTAGTTTACTACAGAGGAAAGGTAACACCAATATGTCAGGAACAAGACAAGCTGCAGCAGTTGCCGGATCAGCAAAGCAATGCTCTAGCTGGAGCTTCGATCCTAGACCAGTTTCCAATCAAGGCTTAGGGCCTAATTTTCCCTGCCATGACATTTAGCCTTAGCTTACATTTTCGCATAATAGGGTAAGAGTAATACTTGTATTTTCCCAACTGCGCACCTCCACCCGAAGCCATTGGCACGAATGTAGGGTGTCGGATTTAGTGAGCGTCGCTCAACATTCGGCGCTAACAGAAAGCAGGTAGTACCGTCTACTGTCATACGCTAGCTCAGTCATATCTGAATTTTGACATTATATAATGGCTGGAAAAAAAAAATAGTCCTCAACTTTTGATTCATTCAGCGAGACAGATGGTCGGGTTATCTCAACTAGGTCATGTTCACCACAACTCGATACATTGCTACTCAAGCGAAGGTTGTCGCTTGCCGAAGGCCACACGTGACAGTTGATGGTGTTGTGAATGATCACCTGTGTGCGTGTGCCTGTCCGTGTGGTACTCACGCACCATGGGACAATTTATGTGGTAGCTTACAACCGGACCCCACAATCTATCACTTTATATGTTCTTTGCTTACAACCGGACCCCACAATCTATCACTTTATATGTTCTTTGCTTACAACCGGACCCCACAATCTATCACTTTATATGTTCTTTGCTTACAACCGGACCCCACAATCTATCACTTTATATGTTCTTTGCTTACAACTGGACCCCACAATCTTTATATGTTCTTTGACGTCAGGTAAACTGTGCTAGTCAACAGTGCGGGTGTTTGTAGTTTTCTTCTCCTCTTCTTCGTCTTCTCCTCATACTCCTCTTTCTTCTTCCTCTTCTTCGTCTTATCTTTATATTCCTTCTCCCCCTCCTCTTCTTCGTCTTCTCCTCATATTCCTCCTCCTTTCTCGTTCTGCCCCTCCTCTTCCTGCCTTGTATCCCTAACAGAGCGTACACCCTCAACCAACTCACACCAAGTCCGTTTTTCGCCACCTTCTGCAGCTTCCCCCTTGTCCTCCCCACATTATTTATGTCTGTCTAATTATATTCTAAGCAATGGCAAACTACTGAGGGTAATCTTGCCAAGTAATCAACAATCATCTGAAAGATGCTGATGTTGACAGCGATGTCCTGTAAAGGATATGCGGAAAAAAAAATCTTTCTCCATGTGTCTTAAGTCTCCTTATATGTTTTTGGCTCCGTGGTTACCCGTGAAAAGACTTTCTAGTGAAACTATTACCAGGTTTTCGCCATGTGCGTCCTAGTCTGCGCAAATATCTTTTCCTGACCTCTTGGATCATGGACACGGTCTAGTGCTCCCTTTAGCTCCATTTTAATGATTCTGTCGTACCATGTTAGTCTCTTCTATTCTGTATTTTGGTCACTTGAAACGTCATGAAAGTTTGGAGAGAACAATCATAGAGGGGTAAATGCCTGGGAAGAGAGGAAGAGGAAGGCCAAAGAGAAGATGGGTGTAGGATGTAGCGGATGATGTCCAGATGGGTGTATCGGATTTGGGACATTATGCTTATGACCGAGAAATTTTCCGGAAGGTTGTTATGGGAGCGCGGTTCTGCAAAGGACGTGCTTCTGAATGAATGAATTCTGTACAGACACTAGTCTGTTCATACCATTTTAGTCATATTCTGTACAGACACTAGTCTGTCATACCATTTTGGTCCTTCTGTTCTGTGCAGGCACAAGTCTGTCATAAAATTTAGTCTTTTTGAAGTCAGCTTTCACGAATAAAGATGTAATTATTTGCTTGATATATTCATATTATCATTGTCTATCCCTATGGATTGTTTGACTCTATTGTGAAGCGCTGGAGCAGTGTTTGTCTATTGTGATAGAAGTTATAGAAGTATCTGTGTGGCCCAACCGTTTACAAAGATGTACTTACAGGGCTACATTCGTCCAGACAATCCCATGAACGTGCAACAGAAAATCGTCACCTGCAGCTTCGGCTCGGAATGGATAGACAGTATTCGGAAGTCGGGTTTCACATCGCTCATCTGGGTGTGCGCACCGGGACATACTGGAGTCAAGGGTATCGATCAGTCAATCAGGTGCTGTCGTCTCCACAATGAAGGTTGGCTGCAATGGATCTCCAACACTGTCTGTCTCTCGCCCTGACTGTATATTCTATCAGATTGATGTTCGTGAATCTCTTGATGTTGTCTTCCCACTTGTATCGTTGTCTACCTCTTGCTCGATTGCCTTCAACCTTTCCCTCCAGTATAGTTTTTAGAAGAAAGTGTTATGTCTTATAACGTGGCCGAAGTTTTTCAGTTGCCCCCTTTTTATTTCTTTCATCAACTCTCTTTTCATTTCCAGTTTTTCTTGAACCTTTGTGTTTGATTGTTTTTGTTTCCATGAAATACGGCATTTGTTTTTAAATATTAACATTTCCAGGGCCTTTATTCAACTTTCTAATTGCTTGTTCACTGTCCAGGTATCGGCGCCATGCAGTAGTGTTGAATATACATAACATTTGACAATTCTCGTTTTTAATGCGATAATCTCTCTAGATGTTAATACTGATTTCATGCTGTTGAAATCATTTTTGACCATTCCTATTCTCTTTTTGATTTCTGTTCCACTTCTGCCATCTTCTGTCAAGGGTAACTAACTCGGAGATCAGCTGGTAAATTGTGAACCACTACATACGGTACGAAGTATGGACAGGGCTGATATAATCAATGCAGTGCGGTCTCAGTTGAAGGCTAGTGAGGAGACTCCGATTCTAGTCCGATCACGAGACCTGGGGGTGAAACCTGGCCAGCCACACCAATGTCGCCTTCGAGGAAAAGAGAGGTAATGTCCTAACTTCTCATGGCAACAGCGAGCAGAAATACCTTGGGATCGCTGCTGCAACCGAGGACTAAGCACGCATGGGGATGCCCAATGTTAGTGACTTTTTTCGACAAACCATTTTCCCGGATAGAACTGGGCCTTAGCTTGAATAATGGGAAGACCGAAGTCATAGTGATATCAGATAAACAGATCGTACCTAAAAGTAAAGGATGTGCCTAAAAGTAAAGGACGTTATTTCGGGGGAAATATAGAAATTAAAATATCTAGTCACGTGGATGACATCGATGAAAGATGCATCACAGAGATGAAGAGAATAGGACAAGCCAAAACTGCATACTATCAAATGAACATGTTATGCAATAATTCCTTGCCATTGAAAGCTAGAAAAAGAAGTCTTGCTCGTTACATAAGACCTGTTCTAACATCTGGCTGCGAATCATAGACAATTAGTAAACAAGCGAAAACATCCGTGGAGGCTTTGGAGGTGTGGTTTTATAGAAGATTGTTAGAAATTAATTGGACAACTAAACTGAGAAATCTGGACATTTTGAGGGAGGTTAAGCCGCAAAGACAACTTATTACAAACAGCAGAAAGACGCTGTCATCATTTTTGGCCACATACCGAGAAAACAAAATCTGGAAGATGTAACGACTGGAAATACTTGTTGAAAGAGAGATATGAGGAAGACTGCAAGAAAAATGATTGACAGTCTTGTGTCATGGCACGGAAGGGGGTCAGCGCACGAATTGATCCATGTCGTTGGGGATCGCAAGATGTGAAGAAGCATGATCGCCCACGTCAGTAGGCCGGACATTTAATGATAACTACTACAGCCAAACGTATGGAAGGTTGTTTTTTTTTTTTTTACCCTGCCATCTACTGCCTATAATACCAGGTGGTGTAGGACAGGGAGGTCTTGAGTCTGATGAATTAAGGCTGAATACCTAGTGCAGTCGCAGCGAACTGTGCAGGTTAGGGTTTTCCTTTTGCACCCGACAGAACAATGATACACACCTTACGGAGGATTCGAACCCGGGTCTTCAGAAGGGGAAGCCCAGCATTTTACCCACTCGACCAGTCGCTCTTCGACATATGGAAGTAATGATGAAAAATAAAACAGTCTGGAATTCGTGAGGAGATGGACGCTAGGTATGCAGTGTGTGCAAGCAGAGAGAAATAAACAACGTTCATCCGCTTGGGGCTTACCGCAGAGATTTTGATCTCATCTGATTAACTGATCGATTGAGTTATTAAGCTGTTGATTGTCTGTTTAAATGTTTCTTTCTTTCTTTCTTTCTTTCTTTCTTTCTTTCTTTCTTTCTTTCTTTCTTGCTTTCTTTCTTGCTTTCATTCCTTCTTCTTCTTCTTCTTCTTCTTCTTCTTCTTCTTCTTCTTCTTCTTCTTCTTCTTCTTCTTCTTCTTCTTCTTCTTCTTCTTCTTCTTCTTCTTCTTCTTCTTCGTCGTCGTCGTCGTCTTCGTCTTCTCAATGTTTGCTATCCGTGATGCATAGCATCTATTGCAGTGCGTAGATATCTGCTTTCTAGCCCCATTCCACTTGGGTCAACATTTTGCCACTTCGACGGTTGGGGTTTCTTTTCTGGATGCCTTCTCCAAGGGCAGATTGCCTTCCCGGGCTTGTGGGCTCTGCCTGCCTGCATTTTCTGTCGGGCTTTATTGCCCTAGCCTTTGTTCTTACAAAACTTCCATGGGACAGTGGTGGTTTGGCATTCGGTGTGTCCTTCACGTAGATGGATTTCCTTCCAAGATTTTGGTTATGATTTCTATCAGCTCATTTTGTTTGTTCCCTTATTTTGTCCTGGTTAAATTATTGATAGACCGAATTTCATCCATCCATCATGCACCATGCCGATAAGCGTGGGCGGTCATGTTTTGCCATCTTACTCGATCACCAGAGTCGTGGATCAGCTCCGTGTTTCTGTTTCGACTATGCCACGTGGCCAAGCCATGTCTCCAATCAGTTTACGATCTTCATTTGTTTCTTGAAGGACTTGTTCGTTGGTTTTTCTGTCTGTTCATGGTATTGTTTGCATTTTTCTCAGAAACCACATTTCCACAGCCATCAGATGTTTTTCAGCTTGTCTGCTCTCTGTCCACGCTTCACATCGATACAAAAGTTCAGGTTCTATGTAGCATTTCAACATTCTTTTTCTCGTTTCAGATTATATCTTTTTATTGGTCAGTATGTTTTTCATTTTGCAAAAGGCTACCTTCGCAATGGCAATTTTTGTTCTAATGTCGTCAAGACATATCCCATCAGATGTTATGACTGTTCCGAGATAATTGTACCGATTCACTTGTTTAAGAATATTCCCATTTACTTGTATATTAAATTGTGGTATTTCCTTCTTCCCAGTGACGACCATAATCTGTGTCATCTTACGATTCAATTATAACCCTAGTTGTTCACTGCGGGCAACAACAGCATCTACTAAATGTTGCAGGTCTTGTTCGTTTTCTGCAATCAAGACTGTATCATCTGCATATTTAATGTTATTGATGTATCGGTCCCCAATGTTGATTCCTTCCATATCTTCTATATTTCTGAAAATATTTTCACTATACAGGGGAAAAAAGATCTGGAGACATTACACATCCCTGTCTCACACCTCTCTTAATAGGCTGATATTGACCTACTTCTTTATCAATTCTTATGGCAGCTTGTTGTTTCCAATATATGTTTTTTTTTTTTTACAAGTCTAAGGTCTTTTCCATCAATTTGTAGATCTTCAAACATGCTTATCATGTAGACATGTCTCACTTTATCGAAAGCCTTTGTGTAGTCAATAAAGCAAAGGTATAGATCTTTGTTTACTTCTATAGAACGTTCAGTTACTGCTCTCAGTATATACACAGCATTTACTGTAGACTTGCCTTCTACAAGCCCACATTGTTCTTCTCCTATTTCACGTTGTATTTTCTTCCTAACTCTTTGCATGATAATTCTGAGCAAATTCTTCGTGATGTGACTCATTATACTAATTGTTCAATGTTGATCACTCTCATGGTCTTACTTAATCATAACTCTGGCTCGCATTTCAGGACAGAGGTGAAACAATTTGCATGCGTTCAATAACTGCACTCACACGCACGGCAATTGTAATTAGCGAATCGTTTATTTAACAATAGTATTCACGTGTGCAAACTCACATGGATTGCGCTGTAGGCAACACACAGCTCTTACCAGAACATCGTCACAATCTTATAATCGTTCATTGTATATTACAAAGTATAATGGCACCTCACAGATCTCACACTAGGGGGCTGCGTGGTCTCGAGGTATGGTGTCCGCCTCGAGTGTTGGAGGTCCCGGGTTCATGCCCCGGTGAGGATCGGGATTTTTTCTCGTGGACTTCTGGTAATAAAAATTTCCCCTGGTCTCTGGGTAGTGAGATCGGACGCCCGTGTGTATTGTTGCGCACGTAAAAAATCCCTTGGCAGTTGGAAATCGAAAAAGAGTAGCCTAACGGCGCTGCCCGGACAAAATTTCGAGTTAAAAATCTACCCAAAGTATTTCAGGATCCTCACCGATGCTACGGAGTTCGTGCACTCATGTTTGAGTTAGGAGGAGAACGGAGCACTTATAGGTTACACCCGTGTGCCTTGATGTCGATCCATCGACTAAACTAGGCTAAGATCTCACACTGTCTCTCGACGCACACTTCCCAACTCAAGCATAGTTCGCTCCACAACTCAATCGCACCGTCAGTCCTACTATCATATCACAACGCTCACTATAGTATGTCCACATTTGTTTGCCTTCATTCACGATCAATTATTTTGAATACTGTCTGTTGCATCGTTATGAAATTTTTCCAGCCGTCTTATATTTACCCCCACCCAAGGAATATGTCTTTGATAGGTCCAAAAGCAACTTAAATCATTGAAAGCGGCAACATTTCTTAGATGTTTTGGGGGAAATGTAGTGAATTCACGCTAACAAACTAGTCTTACAGTAAACCACGTTATTTCTGGTAAAGACACAAGTACAAGGCATAGCCAGGTTCGTATGGGAGTGGGTGCAATAAAAAAGTAGCTTAAAGTAGCATTGCACCGGGTTTTTATCCCATATGGCTCAGTCTCTTTCCGCAGGGCGGAAATCGTGGCACAAAGCACGAACTCCGTATCTCCAGCAACGACCCTCTGGAGTCTCCAAAAAAATGCACTCGTGAAATGAAGGAATCGAACATACAACCCTCGGAGCCCGAGTCAGACGGCTTGACCACTTCACCACGGAGATTCCCGAGAGGGGTGCAATGTGTAATATTAGTAAAGACAGAGAATGTACAGAGGTATGGGGTAAATAATGTGTAAATTGACAGGAAAGTAGAAGGAATATATTTCTTACCTTATTTTTCATTTCCTTCTTCTTTCTTCAGCTGCTGGTTAATAATTGTACACAAGTATTCATGTTACTAGGATGCATTTAGCTTTTTATATTGAGCTCGTGAAAGCTTCCAAATAGCTGTGCGTTAATGTGCGTATGGAGTGACCAGAAATGATACCGCAATTTAGTCATCATGTTTCCATTTTTAAGGATCTGTTCAGCTGTCTGTGTAGTTTGTTCACACGTACACATGGGTGACAGACCCGCTGTGAGTCTTCGTGACAGACAGACAGACATATATTATTATATAGTATTCTCGAGCCAATCTCTAAATACATTACCATTAATCTTATTATGATAATCCCTATTGTCTGTATGCTTTGATACGAACACGATCCCAGCATTCTGTTGCAAGCCATTATGCGTATTACCAGCATGGGCCATGACCAAAAGCTGTCCTATACTACTGGGCACATATCGCTTTATCTGTCCATCCACTGGTTGCCATTCCTTATCACTTGTGTGGTGCGCATCGATCCACATTTCATCCAAACACACTATGCCATAATTTTCTTTGCGCATTTCCCTTATTTCACGTAGGTATCTGCTTCTCATGGCTCCTAAATGCGGTTACTCGCAAAGATTATTTCTACCGCCCTTGTACTTTCAAATAGTGAAGATAATGTCCTTATAATTTTCCACAAAGTTGTTTCGGATAGCTCTATGTTATTGTTCTTTCTGAACCAAACCCTAAGTTTTCTTACAGTCACTGTTTCTTTGGCATCCAGCATTTTTATAATGCTCAAGCCTTTTGACTCGGGCTCCAAACGTCGTGGGTTCGATTCCAGTTCACGAGTTAAATTTTTCGGAGACTTCTCTGGGTCGTCGCTAGAGCTGCGGAGTTCGTGCTTTGTGCGATGCTTTCCGCGCTGCGGAAAGAGTCCGGACCATATGGGATAGAACCCGGTGCAATGAAGTTGACCCTGTCGTATATCAAGCGACTTTTTAAAGCATTTTTATAATAGCTCGCCTTATGACATCTTTGTCAAAATTGTCTACAATAATCTTTCTACCTACCGTTTGGTTATTGCGTGGTGGTTTAATTCCAGATTCTTGCACCCTTTGACAAAATGCCCGTTTACTCAAGCCCAATGCATGCATTGTTCTTTTTTCGGCATTTGTAATAGTATAAAACAGTTTCTTGCGATCAGCTTCTTGACAAAAATATGTGTACAACTTCATAGCGATTCTTTGAAGTGTACAATTTCGCATTAAAGCCCATTGAAAAATATTCACACATTTCAATGTTAGCGATAAGTGATAAGATTTAAAAAAAAAAAAAAAACAAACATATTATTCAGGTTTCATGAAATAACCCACATTTTGAAACACCTCTGAACAGTCTTAGTTTGAACAACGCGGGGTGGGGGGGGGGGGGTGGCAAAAGGCCAATCCTGTGAAAACACGTACAATATTCAAAATTGAGCCCTGATTGTCTGGCTACGCTGTAATACATTTAAAATTATGAATTTCATGTCAGAGCTGTAAATTATATATCTCATATAAACACAAACTTTAAAATCTGCTGTAAAATCTCCAGAACAAAATATTTTTTGTTGGGTGGACATACTGATAAGGTTATATACTAAATTTCATAATTTTCCCTCAGTTGGTTACTGAGACATTGATGTTTATATTGCGGCAAACAAATGTGGACATACTATAAACACAACCACTGCCCTATGTCTGCCCGTCTCGAAGTCCTAAACCCGTCTAACTCAACACAGGTACGTTTTGCCAGTTCTCGTCTGCTCACAGTCCGTGAGTTCCGTAGCGCTTGAGGTGGTGCGGTGACCACGGAGCCTTAGCCTGTGTACAGGTCTCCCCGCACTCTGTGACCGTGACCCTGACCTGTGTGCAGGACGCATGGCTGACTGCCTTGTTATCCTGCATTAACCTGTCTCCTGTCTATCACTGGCTATTTAGTGCATTGGGTCCCTGACAATCACATTCCAAGCCTCCTGATTTCTTTGGGATTGCAATAAATACAGAGTTGCATAATTCATGAGGTATATTTCCTGTATCATATATTGTATTCAGCAGTCTAGTAACTTTATCTATCCCATATTATTCTAAAGCATTAATCATTTCTGTTGTGATGCTGTCTGAACCGGGGATCTTGCCAGAATTCATATGGTTAAGAGCATTCTGAACCTCCATCTTCGGAATTGATTGTCCTTCATTATTCTTTTGAATATTATACTGTTCTTCTCTGTTATAATCATAAAGGTTTTTCACATAATCTGACCATACATGTAAAACCTGATCTTTTTCTATTATGATTTTTCCATCTTTTATCTTTATGTAGCCGGCTGATGTATGTGTTCTTTGATTAGTAAACTCCTGAATTCTTTTGTGCATTAGAATGGTATTTTTTACTATTGTGTTGCTTTTCAATTTCTTTGCAGTTTTTCTCGAGCCATGTTTCTTTAGCCTCCTTACATAATATTCTGACTGTTCCGTGAATTTCTTCATATTTGACAGGATTATTTTTGTTCTGTCTTCTTGTTTCATTAGTTGTAAAATTTCTTCAGTCATTCATGCCTTACAACCCACTTTCTTTAATTTTGGAATAGATTTTTCTGCAGTACAACTGATTGGCATCTTCAACATTCCCCATCGATCATCCATATCTTGAAATAGAATCTTTAGATCAGACAATATGTCAAATTTGTTCTTTACTTCTATGTTAAAATGATCTTGTATTTCTTTGCCAGTTTCCAATCTGCACAAATCATATTTAGGGTGTCCTGTTGACTTTCTTTAACTTTACCTTAAATGTGCCTGTAATTAATCTGTGATCACTGTAACAGTCTGCAGTGGGGACTGTTTTTACGACTGTTAAACCATTTCGAAACCTTCTGCTAATCAGGATGTAACCTATCTGGTTTTTAATTCCGCTGTCTGGACTCCTCCATGTCCATAATCTTCTAGGATGCTGTTTAAACCAGGTGTTTCCTACATCATTTCTTGTTCTTTTCCCCATTCTACAAGTCTGTATCCTCTTTTGTTTCACTCTCCTTTGACCTTCTCCTTTGATAGGAGATACCCCTACCCCGCCACCCCATTACCGAATTTGCTGATTTTCTGGTTGATTGCACGATTTATTGTTTGATTAACGGCCAGACTGATTATTTAATTTATTCACTGACTGGTTGGTATATGAAGTAATTGGTTGATTGCTTGAGTGATGGTTAACTGATTGCCTGGTGGGCGCTCGCTTGCGTTGAACTCAAGCGTAATCCATACACACTACTTCTAGTAGTGCTGGACTGAATTTTGTGTATGGGTTAGCTTTCTCTATTATCAGTGTCCCTCGCCTTCAGGCGGCTTCACAGGTACTTGTAATTTACGTCCCCAAGTCAAGGGCGATAGGTCAACATTTTAGTCTAACTGTCCGGTGTAAGGGTTGAACCACTTACCTCGGCATCAGCACACCGGATGTTTAAGAACACGCGTTCTTATTCATTCGACCATGCTGACCCACGACTGATGGATAATTCATTGGTGTATAGATTGAGCCATTGACTGATTTGTTTGGCTTTTAATTGATTGACTGGCATTGTGATTAGTTAATTGATGCACTAACTGAAACCTTGATTCGTTGTAAGAGCGATTGACATTGATTATTGATTGATTAATGAGTAGATTTGTTTACAAATAGATTAATTGATGGGTGGGTTGTGGGTTTAATGGATTTATTGCACGTTAACCCAGTGAATGATTGAGTTATTGACTGGCTGATTTATTAACTTATCGTGTGGTCTGTTGGATGATTGACTGCACTTAACTGACTGAGTGATTGATGGATCTTTTTTTATTGATTCACTGATTTGTGGACTGATTAGTTAGTTGACTGAGTGATTAATGGACTGAATAAATGAATTGTTGATTGATTAATTGATGGATTGATTGACTGACCGAATAATTGATGGATTGTTTGACTGACCGAATAATTGATGGATTGTTTGACTGACCGAATAATTAATGGATTGTTTGACTAGTTGAGTGATTTGTAGAGTCATTGATGGTCCAAAGAGGGATTTACTGACTGACATTGATTGACTGACTAATTGATTTGTCATAGGTATTATCTTCATTACGAGGTTATGTGTGGATGTTTACGAAGTACAGAAATCAGGAATCATATACTTCCACATGACATTTCAAAATGTGAACACCTACTCACACATGGACACATGGATATTTATAGAATGTGTGGTTGTGGTATGCACACCTGGAAAGCTTGCCAGCGTTACGGAATTCGTGCACTGTGTAGAGATTATTCTTGTCTGATATATGTGTGAGACTGACCACTCATGGAGGGAATCTTAGTACAAATCAGACTGAACCATTGTGGCATTTTTGGGAAGGAAAATCGATGAGGTGAACTATTCACCGCAACTCATTGTACTGTGTTTTAGTATATGTGAAGGTACATTATTTCATATTATTACTTTAGCATTTGTCAGGAGAACATTGTTTACATTTTCCGTGTAAATAAGTCACCAAAATATTTTTTTAAAAGGCGTAAAGTGGACGGCCAATCAGTCAGGTAAATGAGGTGCCGTCTCCGCAATGAAGGTTGGCTGCAATGGATCTCCAACGCTCTCTCGCCTTGACTGTACATTTTGTCAGACTGATGCTCGTCCATCTCTTGATGTTATCTTCCCACTTGTATCGTTGTCTACCTCTTGCTCGCTTGCCTTCATCCTTACTCTCCAGTATGGTTTTTATAAGAGCGTTAATGTCTTTTAGCGTGGCTGAAATATTACAAGTGCCTGGTTTTTTTTTTTTTTTTTTTTTTTTTTTTTTTTTTTTGAATTTATTTCATCAATTCTCATTTCATTCCCTGTTTTTCTAGAACCTCTGTATTTGATTGTTTTTGTTCCCGTGAAATACAACATATTCGTCTGTATATCCACATCTCCAGGGCCTCTATTCCACTTTCTAATAGCTTGTTCATTTCATTGTCCGCACCATTACAGTAGTGTTGAATATACATAACATTTAACAATTCTCATTTTTAATGCGGTGTTAATCTCTATGTGTTAATACTGATTTCACGTTGTTGAAAGCTTTTTGGCCATTCTTATTATCTTTTTTGATCTCTGTTTCACTGCTGCCATCATCTGTTATTACATATCCAAGATATGAGAAGGAGAAACTAAGTAGACGGTAATCTTTACAAGGACACGTTTACAAGAAACAAAACGGACGTTGCGGCCAAAGTCTTCGTCAGCACACCAAGAACACACACACACACACGCCGATACAACCGAATGAAAAACACTGCATGAAAATGTGTGTTTTGTAAGGGAGGGGGTCTTGCCCCGGAAGTAATTGCAAAGCTGTGAGGAATGAATAATTAAGAAGGCGGGGGGAGTTAAGCAAGTTAGCGTTGGGGCAGGTGCGCCAGACCTGGAGGTAGGGCGCGCGTTTGTATTGGTCTGTCCGTCTGTCTGTTCGCACGAGCAGAGGCAGGTGGCGCGTGCTGAGGGGTCGCGGTTGTTCGTGTGCCGATCGTGTGGTGTAGTGGATGAGGTGGTTACCAGCGTTCTTGCAAGGTGGAAGTCTTAACTGGTGGCGAATGTGGAAGAGTGGCGGTGGGCGCTAGTGTTGGAGAATTTAGCAGAGTGGTGGTGGGCGTTAGTGATGGTGAATTTAGAAGAGTGGTTGTGGGCGTTAGTGATGGTGAATTTAGAAGAGTGGTGGGGAACGCTTGTGATGGTGAATTTAGAAGGGTGGCTGTGGGCGCTAGAGATGGTGAATTTAGCAGAGTGGTGGTGGGCACCAGTGATGGTGAATTTAGAAGAGTGGTGGTGGGCGTTAGTGATGATAAATTTAGAAGAGTGATGGTGGGCGCTTGTGATGGTGCATTCAGAAGAGTGGTGGTGGGCGCTAGAAATAGTGAATATGGAAGAGTGATGGTGGGCGCTTGTGATGGGGAATTTAGAAGAGTGGAGATGGGCGCTAGAGATGGTGAATTTAGAAGGGGGGGGGGGCGCTTGTGATGGTGCATTTAAAAGAGTGCCGCTGGGCGGTAGTGATGGTGAATTTAGAAGAGTGGTGTGGGTGTTAGTGATGGTGAATTTAGAAGAATGGTGGTGTGCGCTAGAAATGGGGAATTTAGAAGAGTGGTGATGGACTGTAGTGATGGCGAATTTAGAAGAGTGACGGTGGCAACCCTATGTGAATCTAGAAGTGTGGTGGTGGGCGTCTGGCATAGTGAAAGGGCGTCAGTGATGTTCTGGCTATTGATTTCCGTGTAGCATGGGACAACATTGCTGCAAAGATGCTCATTGTAGAACAATGATGGTACACTGCTGTTTTCCTTTCATGTTGACGGCATTCTAAACTTCACAGAAAAATAGGACATGGCAATGTTGTAGACATGGCACCAGTACTTGGCCACAGGGATAGGACGCCCTAGCTCTTTAAACTTCCGGTACGCTGATGACTAGGCCGCGGTATCGTTTCCTACACGCGTCAGTTTGAACTTCAACCTTGACTTCTTGTTCAGGAAGTAATGGCGAACTAACAAAAAAAGTTAGTTACATATCCTTTACAGGACGTCGCAGCCAACATCAACACATTTTTGCTGTTGTGATCTCTTGGCAAGTTTATGTTCAGTAGGTTGCCATTGCTTTCTGAACGACCGGCACTCATACCATTTCGTAAAAACAAACGCAGGGCTATCTGCTGCCAAATCGCCCGCAGATGTGTTTCAACGCGGGTATGCAGGATTACGGACTGCGTCTATAAACCCTTCGCCACGGAGCAAGGTAATGGCAAACTACTGAACGTAAAATTGCCTAGGGATGGGGTTGTCGCAACGTCCTGCAAAGGACATGCAATTTAAAAGAACAGCATCTCAACAAAATAAAAAAAAAACAACAACACACACACTCACGGATGTGTCGGTCCAGGGTGGTTCAGTCGGGGGGGGGGGGGAAGAGGCGGGCGTTGTCACTGCGCCATAGAGATGCCAGGCGTACGACGGTTGAACACATCCAGGTTCTTGACGTCTAGGGGTTGTCATGTGAGGTGACTGCCGTATCACTCCGCATGGCTCTTGGTAGTGATTGATCGTTAGTTTTCTGATGTCACAGCTCCGTTAGCTTCTTATTTTGTTGCTGCTACTACCACCACTACTACCACTATTGCTATCACTAATACTACTACCACTACTGCTATTACAAGTATTATACTCCCACCACTACTACTGTCACCACTACTGCTCCATCCATCATGTTCCATGCCGATAAGCGTGGGCTGTCATGTTTTGCCATCGCACTCGATCACCAGAGTCGTGGATCGGCTCCGTATTTCTGTCTCGACCATGCCACGTGGCCAAGCCATCCAGGTATTTACTTCTTGGTCTTCCCCTTGGTCTCTTCCCTTCGATCTTGCCAATTGTCGCCAAGTTCTTCAAGTCACTTCTTCTCATAACATGTCCAGAAAATTGTGACTGTCTACGTCTAATGTCTCTGATCAATTTACGATCTTCAATTTCTTTCTTGTAGGACTTGTTAATTGGTTTTTCTGTCTGTCCATGGTATTCTTTGCATTTTCCTCAGAAACCACACTTCCACAGCCATCAGATGTTTTTCAGCTTGTCTGCTCATTGTTCACGCTTCACATCCATATAAAAGTACAGGTTCTATGTAGAACAGTGGTTCTCAACCGGTGGGGACACCCTCCCCCCCCCCCCCGGGGACATTTTATGTTTTCAGGGGGGAATTAAGATTATTTCAAGATAGCATTAATACAAGTACCAGTTATTTGATATTGTTTTTCCCTCTAAATTTTACGGGTCTGTACTTCTCGCCCTAATGAAATTCGTTTTGTAACGTAAGTAGACCCGCAAATAACGTTTTATGTAGATGTCTAAACTTTTTCTAGTATGTGCTATTAAATTTAGCTTCCATTTTTTGTGTATACTATGTTAGGGTGTGGGGATTTACAGGGAGGGAATTCGAAAGGCGGTGGGAATGACGTTTTGAACATATGGTAAAGGGGGGGGGGGGATTCGGAGAAAAGGGTTGAGAACCACTGATGTAGCACTACAACACTCTTTTTCTCTTTTCAATTGATATCTATTTATTGGTCAGTATGTTTTTCATCTTGCAAAATGGCAGCTTGTTGTTTCCAATATATGTTTTTTTACAAGTCTAAGGTCTTTCCCATCAATTTGTAGATTTTCAAGCATCCTTATCATGTCGACATGTCTCACTTTACCGAAAGCCTTTGTGTAACCAATAAAGCAAAGGTGTAGATCTTTGTTTACTTCTATAGAACGTTCAGTTACTGTTCTCAGTATATACACAGCATTTACTGTACCCTTGCCTTCTACAAACCCACATTGTTCCTCTCCTATTTCAGGTTGTATTTTCTTCCTAACTCTTTGCATGATAATTCTTAGCAAATTCTTCGTGATGTGACTCATTATACTAATTGTTCGATGTTGATCACATTCCAAGGCTCCTGATTTCTTTGGGATTGCAATAAATTCAGAATTACATAATTCATGAGGTATATCTCCAGTATCATAGATTGCATTCAGGAGTCTGGTAACTTTATCTATTCCGTATTCTTCTACGGGGGTCTTGCAAGTTTTCATATGGTTAAGACCACTACTGCTATTGCCACAACTATTACAACTGCCAGCACCACCACTACTACTACCACCACTGCTACTATCACTACTACCACCACTTCTGCTATTACAACTATTACTACTGCCACCACCACCACTACTACTACCACTATTAATGTCACTACTACTACCACCACTACAGCTATTACAACTATTACCCTGCCACCACTACCACTACTACAACTTCTGCTACTACTACTACTGCCACCACCGCTACTATTGCCACGATTACCACCACCACCACCACTATTACTACTACTACTACTACTACTACTACTACTACTACTACTACTACTACTGCTGCTGCTGCTGCTGCTGCTGCTGCTGCTACTACTACTACTACTACTACTACTACTACTACTACTACTACTACTACTACTACCAACGCTACCACCACCACTACCACTACCAGCATCACCACCAAAGCTGCTACTATTACATCTTCTACTACCACCACCACCACTACTACTACTACTACTACCACCAAGACCACACCTACTACTACTACCACCACAACTACTACCATCACCACTACCAACACTACTATTGCTACTATTACTAGAACCAGGGTGGTTCCCAGCACGAGGGGATGGGCTACAAGCCTACAGCATGCAGTCCGGGGAGAAAGAGGCGGCGTTGTCACTGCGCCATAGAGATGCCAGGCGTACGATGCCACCACCACCACCACTACTACTACTACTACTACTACTACTACTACTACTACTACTACTACTACTACTACTACTACTACTACTACTACCACTACTACTACTACTACTACTACTACTACTACTACTACTACTACTACTACTACCACAAAGACCACACCTACTACTACCACTACCACAGCTACTACTACCACTACCACAGCTACTACCATCGCCACTACCAACATTTACTACTATTGTTACTATTACTACTACTACCACCACCATCATCATCACCACGACTACTACCGCCATCAACACCAATACTACTACTTCCACCACCACCACCACCACTACTACTACCACCACTGCTACAACTACCACTGCTACGACCACCACTTCTGTAATTACAACTATTACTAATGCCACCACCACCACTACTACTATCACTATTACTATCACTACTACTACCACATCTACTGCTATTATCACAGCTGTTACAACTGCCACCACCACTACTACTACTACAACTATTACTATCACTACTACTACCACCATTAGTACTACTACTACTACTACTACTACTACTACTACTACTACTACTACTACTACTACTACTACTACTACCAAGACCACACCTACTACTGCTACTACCACTACCACCACCACAACTACTACCATCACCACTACCAACACTTACTACTATTGTAACTATTATTACTACTACTACCACCACCATCATCATCACCACCACTACTACCGTAATCAACACCAATACTGCTACCACCACCACCACCACCACTACCACCACTGCTACAACCACCACTGCTACAATCACTGCTACGACCACCACTTCTGTAATTACAACTATTACTACTGCCACCACCACCACTACTACTATCACTATTACTATCACTACTACTACCACCACTACTGCTATTATCACAGCTGTTACAACTGCCACCACCACCACTACTACTACCACTATTACTATCACTACTACTACCACCACTGCTACTGTCCCTACTACTACCACCACTACTGCTATTAACAACTATTACTACTGCCACCACCACCACCACTATTGCTATTATAACTATTACAACTACCACGACTACTATTTCAACTTCTACTATACTACCACTGCTACCACTACTACTACTACTGCCACCACCGCTACTATTGCCACGACTACTACCACCATCACCAGTATTACTACTGCTGTTACTACTACTACTACTACTACTACTACTACTACTACTACTACTACTACTACTACTACTACTACTACTACTAACAAACTACTACTACTACTACTAACAATGCTACCACCCCCACCACAACTGCTACTACCTACACCAGCACCACTACTACTACCAAGACCACACCTATTACTACTACCACCACCACCACCACCACAAATATTACCATCACCACTACCACCACTATTATTACTGATGTCACTATTACTACTACTACCACCATTACTCCTACTGCCACTACTGCTACCACAACCACCACTAATACTACTACTACTACTACTACTACTACTACTACTACTACTACTACTACTACTACTACTACTACTACTACTACTACTACCCCTACTGCCACTACTACTACCCCTACTGCCACTACTACTACCACTCCTACTGCCACTACTACTACTACCACCACCACTACTACTACTACTACTACTACTACTACTACTACTACTACTACTACTACTACTACTACTACTACTACTACTACCACCACTACTTCTACTATCACTACTACTTCTACTATCACTACCACTCCTCCTCCTCCTCCTCCTACTACTACTACTACTACTACTACTACTACTACTACTACTACTACTACTACAACCACCATCACTACTACTGCTGCTGCTACCTGTTTTGAGTCAGTCATGCAATAACGTCATCACATGTTGTAGGCCTCTATACACGGAGGAGTAGTTGGCCAGTCTTTCCATCACTCTCGCAAGCGACGAGTCCACGCGCCTAACTCTCGTCCGTCCTTGCTCATGACATCAGCGCAGTTCGGTAAAAACTCAGCCAACACTTGTTTCTATACATGAATGACACAGCAACCCCACTAATATCTCTATGGGACAAATCCGCCGCTCTTTGTACAATATCCAACAAACCCGCACCTGGTTGTACTATATCCAACAAATCAGCCACAACTGCTGTCCAGACAACTGCTTCACTTGTCAACCGATGCTATCAGATCTCGTCTCGAATAATCATTACTAAAACCAGGCCATTACGATTGCGATGATACACAACATGGCGGATCGGATCGTATGGCTAAAAGACATGGAAATTAGGGGACAGCGAGTGCTAAAACAACCAGCTGTTTTGTAGCTTTTATATTTGTAATGTATTTTGCCATTTGTGTGTATTTCAATTTACGTACATGCTAATTACATGTCCACACATATCGATTACGCTTGTCATAGATTTAGATTGCGTAAATACTCATGTTTATTCTATGACATGCGTATTACGTTTTACGCTAATGTTGATTACGTAAACACACATGGTAACCATGGATGGTTCAGGCAGAAGATACCACCAGAGAAGTGGGTTAGAGTGCCGAATAGAAATGTAGACTTGTGTGGGGTTATAATCACAATGTGTTGTGAGTATAGGAAGTGGCCAGCGGCTCCGCAGAAGCTGACATTCAGCGATTAAATTCATGACTACTCTCGTCCTGGCGATGTGATTATCTATACCGATGGCTCCATGCTAAGAGGCCCAAAAAAAAAAAAAAAAATTGCCTGGGGATTTATAGCAAAAGCAAATGATCAATGTTTTGTAAAGGAGAGCTTGGCATGTGACAGCACAACCTCAAGTCTGAGAATGGAGGTGGAGGCGGTTACTACAGCTTTCTGCTGGTTGGAGAACAAACTGTATACGCATGTTGGGACTGTTACTGATTCACAAAGCCTTCTTCTTCTTCTTCTTCTTCTTCTTCTTCTTCTTCTTCTTCTTCTTCTTCTTCTTCTTCTTCTTCTTCTTCTTCTTCTTCTTCTTCTTCTTCTTCTGCGTTCATCCGGAGAGTTTATTTCCGACGTGATTGCGTTGTGCCTGTTTACAGCAGAGCTGCTTTCTTGCGCCCTTATGCCGACACATCCGACTTCTGCAGGCGTTTGCTGACCGGGTTAGCCTTCCCGGGTGTGTTGGAGATAACATCAAGAGATGGACGAACAGCAATCTCACTGAATGTATAGTCAGAGCGACAGGCATGCAGTGTTAGAGATTCATTGCAGCCAACCTTCATTGTGGAGACGACATTTGATTGATTGATTTGCTCAAGTAAAATTATTTTAATAAGCTCAGTACACCACGCAGGAGATACAATATGAACATAAATACAACTAAAATTAAAGTGATGCAGACAACTAAATGCACAGATAAATAGTACACCCCTGAAACAAGTTAAAGAATTTAAATAGCTAGGAAGTATGATCACAGAGGACAGCAGAATAGACAGAAATCGAAAAAAGATGTCGACATGCAAGTGCGCTTATATATCAACCATCACCCATACTGAAACATCCAAACATACCTATCTCCGCAAAATGACAGATAATAAATAACATTCACACCAACCCTTTGCTATCAATGTCAAACTTGGACATATTCCAAATCACACTTACGCAAAATCAACACCTGCGAGATGAGATGTTTGAGAAGAGCTGTCAACTTAACTATCCGCGATAAAATAAGACATGGTGTTATTAGACAGACACTGGTATCACCACCTTGTGCCATATACACTGAAAGGTAGAAGATCAAATTATTCGGCCATCTCCTTAAAATGCAACGCCATCAACTACCAGCACTGGCGCTTCCAAGTGCTTCCAAGTTCTTGTTAATTTGTTCATTTATGTTCCAAGATCCACTGCCATACAACAAAACAGGTTATATATATATATATATATATGCCGGTCTCTCTGGCTGAGAGGTTACACCACTTTCTCCGTAAGCCCGTGTATCCACGCAGGGTCTCGCAGCGAGGCGAGAACTGGAAGCGGTTCGACCCGCGCTCGTGACTTGCGGGATAATGAGCCGGCCGCTCAGAAAGCAATGGCAAACTACTGAGCGTAATCTTGCCAAGAAATCAACATACAGCTGAAAGATGCTGATGTTGACAGCGATGTCCTGTAAAGGATATGCAAAACAAAACATATATATATATATATATACATATAATATATGTTTCTCACATTCATTGATAGTGAATTATTGAATAAGATACTTTTCATTTTCTGAAATGCTTTTGCTTGCCCTATTCTTATCTTAATCTCTGTTGTACATCTTTCATCTGATATTATAATTACCCATAGGTATTTAAATGTATCCACTCGGTTGAGCTTTTTCCCTTCTATTTTTATTTTACAGTATGGCGTCACCTTTTTCTTTGACACAACCATTGTTACTGTTTGCTTTATATTCAAGTAGAGCCCTTTCTTTCAATTCTCTGTTACTACAATGTCCAACAATTGTTGCAGATCTTTTTCATTTGCCGCCATCAATACTGTGTCGTCTGCATAGCGTATATATATTTTTTATATTATAACCTTCGATTAGTTGTTTATATTAGAACCTCCGATTAGGATTCTTGGCTTCTTGTTGATCTATCTCGTTATTACTTCACTATAGAAAGAGAAGAGATCCGATGACAAAACACACCCCTGTCGTACTCCTAACTTTATTTGGTCATAGTTACCCTCTTTATGCCCCGTTTTAATCGCTACAGCTTCTTCTATTGTGTAACCCGTGCGTTACTAAAGCCAGTTTATATGTCTGGCTTTTTTCGATATTCAAAATGTACAAAGTAGTATACTATATAAATATAGTATCTCTTATTTGAGTGTGGATCAATACCAGCTAATTTATTTCTCATGCGTTTGTTATGGAGCATTGGTTGGCATATCTTTGATGCACGGCATCATTAAATTAGAAATTCTAATATGTATGCAGGCTGTTATCTGACATTTTTTGTATCCAACTCCATTTACATATACTGATGAGTCCAACAATGCCAACACGCGTTAGAGTAACATCCCCTTGTAAACAGATCTGTCCATTGATCAACGAGGGGTGGTTTTAAGCACTGGGTGTTGAGGTGAGTTTATACCTGGGTTTCCATTGACCTACATAGTTGTCACAGTTCTTCTTCTTCTTCTTCTTCTTCTTCTTCTTCTTCTTCTTCTTCTTCTTCTTCTTCTTCTTCTTCTTCTTCTTCTTCTTCTTCTTCTTCTTCTTCTTCTTCCATGCCGTCCCATCTTCTCACAGCTCCATCCATGTCCCCCCTCCACCATATTATTCATCTATTTCTAATGTTCTTCTGCGTGTGTATTTAGGCCTTCCTCTATTTCGCTTTCTTTCAGGGTTCCTAAGACAGGACTTTTCAGTGACATTATTACGAGGATGTCTTCATTTATGCCCTATCCGACGTGACTGTCTCTTACATTACTACGACGATGTATTTATGTATGTCCTATCCGACGTGACTGTCAGTGACATTATTATGAGGATGTCTTTATGTATGTCCTATCCGACGTGGCTGTCAGTGACATTATTATGAGGATGTCTTTATGTATGTCCTCTCCGACGTGACTGTCAGTGACATTGTTACTAGGGTGTCTTTATTTATGTCCTCTCCGACGTGACTGTCAGTGACATTGTTACTAGGGTGTCTTTATGTATGTCCTATCTGACGTGACCATCAGTGACATTATTAGAGGATGTCCTATCTGACGCCAGCGTCAATTACTGACGCTCTTGATTCGCCATGCATTTATTCAGTGACATTTTGTGACAGAGTAGTGTCGAATACCCCCACATTGGCTCTTGATTCGCCATGCATTTATTCAGTGACATTTTGTGACAGAGTAGTGTCGAATACCCCCACATTGGCTCTTGATTCGCCATGCATTTATTCAGTGACATTTTGTGACAGAGTAGTGTCGAATACCCCCACATTGGCTCTTGATTCGCCATGCATTTATTCAGTGACATTTTGTGACAGAGTAGTGTCGAATACCCCCACATTGGCTCTTGATTCGCCATGCATTTATTCAGTGACATTTTGTGACAGAGTAGTGTCGAATACCCCCGCATTGGCTCTTGATTCGCCATGCATTTATTCAGTGACATTTTGTGACAGAGTAGTGTCGAATACCCCCACATTGGCTCTTGATTCGCCATGCATTTATTCAGTGACATTTTGTGACAGAGTAGTGTCGAATACCCCCACATTGGCTCTTGATTCGCCATGCATTTATTCAGTAACATTTTGTGACAGAGTAGTATCGAATACCCCCACATTGGCTCTTGATTCGCCATGCATTTATTCAGTGACATTTTGTGACAGAGTAGTGTCGAATACCCCCACATTGGCTCTTGATTCGCCATGCATTTATTCAGTGACATTTTGTGACAGAGTAGTGTCGAATACCCCCACATTGGCTCTTGATTCGCCATGCATTTATTCAGTGACATTTTTTGACAGACTAGTGTCGAATACCCCCACATTGGCCCTTGATTCGCCATGCATTTATTCCGTGACATTTTGTGACAGAGTAGTGTCGAATACCCCCACATTGGCTCTTGATTCGCCATGCATTTATTCAGTGACATTTTGTGACAGAGTAGTGTCGTATACCCCCACATTGGCTCTTGATTCGCCATGCATTTATTCAGTGACATTTTGTGACAGAGTAGTGTCGAATACCCCCACATTGGCTCTTGATTCGCCATGCATTTATTCACTGACATTTTGTGACAGAGTAGTGTCGAATACCCCCACATTGGCTCTTGATTCGCCATGCATTTATTCACTGACATTTTGTGACAGAGTAGTGTCGAATACCCCAACATTGGCTCTTGATTCGCCATGCATTTATTCAGTGACATTTTGTGACAGAGTAGTGTCGAATACCCCCACATTGGCTCTTGATTCGCCATGCATTTATTCAGTGACATTTTGTGACAGAGTAGTGTCGAATACCCCCACATTGGCTCTTGATTCGCCATGCATTTATTCAGTGACATTTTGTGACAGAGTAGTGTCGAATACCCCCACATTGGCTCTTGATTCGCCATGCATTTATTCAGTGACATTTTGTGACAGAGTAGTGTCGAATACCCCCACATTGGCTCTTGATTCGCCATGCATTTATTCAGTGACATTTTGTGACAGAGTAGTGTCGAATACCCCCACATTGGCTCTTGATTCGCCATGCATTTATTCAGTGACATTTTGTGACAGAGTAGTGTCGAATACCCCCACATTGACTCTTGATTCGCCATGTATTTATTCAGTGACATTTTGTGACAGAGTAGTGTCGAATACCCCCACATTGGCTCTTGATTCGCCATGCATTTATTCAGTGACATTTTGTGACAGAGTAGTGTCGAATACCCCCACATTGGCTCTTGATTCGCCATGCATTTATTCAGTGACATTTTGTGACAGAGTAGTGTCGAATACCCCCACATTGGCTCTTGATTCGCCATGCATTTATTCAGTGACATTTTGTGACAGAGTAGTGTCGAATACCCCCACATTGACTCTTGATTCGCCATGCATTTATTCAGTGACATTTTGTGACAGAGTAGTGTCTTCTTCTTCTTCTTCTTCTTCTTTCGTTCGCTTGAAATATGTCTATAACTGCAGTGCTGTCTCTTGTATGAATTGAACTGTCTTTTTCAGTTCACACAGCGGCCCATAGAGTTTATCTTCCACTGTCGTCTCTCTAGGCCAGAAGGTTTGCCTAGATATGTTATATTTTGGGCAGTCTTGGAGTATGTGCTCTGCTGTCTGCGACGCCAATCCACATGTACACATGGCTGTTTCACCAATCTTGAATTTTGTATACATGTGGTTGCGTAATCTATTGTGCCCTGTTCTGAGGCGCAGAATAATGACTTGTTCTGGTCTATCCATAACGTGGTAGTCATCTTGAGCAGGTTTTGGTGGCTTTCTGACTGATTTGATCATTCTTTTCTTTTGGTGGTATGTTACAGGCACATCAGGCTGTTCTTCTTTGGCTCCTTCCTTAGCCAATTGATCAGCTCTGTCGTTCCCGGGTACTCCACAGTGGGATGGTATCCACTGTATGGTGACCTTATGCTGACTGCTAAGTTCAGAAAGTAGTGTCCTTAGTACTGGCAATTTCCCAGACAGGAGCGCCTCGAGTACTGATTTTGCATCTGTCAATAGCACCACAGGTTGTGTACCATTGCTGGTATTTAGTAATTTCTCTGTTGCTATCTTGATTGCCTCAATTTCAGCATCGTAGTTATGGCAGTACTTTCCTGTCGGTACTCTAACTGTGTCCCTGGTATTATTTGGGTATTCTATGTACACTCCCGCTCCTCCATTTCGAACAGCATTTTGTGCTGACCCATCTGTGTAGACTCGGATCCAGAGGTCCTGTGGGTATTCTTCATCAAGGAAGCTGAGAGTGGCTGTTCTGCGCTGCACACTGTTCTGCGCTGCACACTGTTCTGATCTCCCTTGTCAAATATTCCTCTCACTTTTGTCTGGATTTGTAATGATAGTCTATGCTCATCTTTCCATGGAGTTCGCTCTGGAATAGTTGTTAGGGGGATACCAACTGTGGGCAGATCGGTGGTTTCTCTGCAGAGTCGTTTGGCCTGTTGGATAAAACTACTTCTTTTCAACCGCCCCATAGCAAGGTTTTCAAATCTGTTCTTCATAGGGTGGCCTGGCAAGCTGAGGAACTTTTCTGCTTGTATTTGCGTTTTCGTATCTCTGCGCTCACTCAGTGCTTGTGTCCTCCCCATCTTCTCCATTTCCACTATAGGGGTTGATCTCATCCCTCCTGTGGTGAGTCTAAGTGCTTGATTTTGCACTTTGTCCAGCTCTTGTAGTGTGGTTTTTGCTGCCGAACACCATGCAGTTGACCCGTATTCCAGGTGTGGTCGTATGCTCTGTTGATAAACTTTGCTAAGTATTTTCCCACTGGCTCCCCATGTGGTTCCACTTAGCTTTCTCAGGATGGCTATTTTCCTTCTGGCTTTTGCTACTGCTTTGTTGATGTGCTTTCTCCATGTCAGCCTGCCATCAAATGTTACTCCAAGGTATGTTGGTTCTTTATCTTCTCGTAGGGGTGTTACATTTATCTGGATGGTCCCTGCCTTTTGTTTTGGAGAGAGGGTAAATAGGGTGGTGCTGCACTGTCAGTGTTTATGCTGACACACCATCTATTTGCCCATGCAACAAATGTATCTACAGCTCTTTGTAGTAATCTGGTGGCCACTGATGCATGTTCATTTGTGCTCCATAGAACCAGGTCATCGGCATACATTGCGGCTTTAATTCCATGCGGTAGATTAGCAACGAGATCATTGATGAAGATTAGAAAGAGTGTGGGGACAATACTCCGCCCTGGGGAACTCCGTGACGCAGTAGTACTTTCTTGCTCTTTAGTCCGTTTATCTGTACTCGGGCTCTTCTGTTGTGCAAGTATGCTTTCACCCATTTGTACATTCTTCCATTGACTTTGCAGTTTCTCAGTTTATTCATCAGACCTTCTTTCCAGACTTTGTCAAAGGCTTTCTTCAAATCTATCCATGCCGCAAGCACCAGCTTCTTCTCTTGGAATGCATCCTCAATTTCTTGAGAGAGGTAGGTTGTCTGATCTTCCGTAGAGTAGCACTGCCTAAAGCCAGCCTGCTGTGGCACAAGGATGTTTTTACTTTCAATGTACCACTGCAGTCTGTGATTGATGATGCGCTCCAGTGTTTTGCAGAGACAGCTGGTGAGGCTAATTGGTCTGTAGCTAGAGGCAATGGAACTATCTTTCACTGATTTTAGGAGGGGTATCATGATTGCTTCTCTCCAGGCTTGTGGAACACTGCCTAAGGTCCAACTGTTATTGAAGATCTGCAACAGCTTTGCTTTGGCCTCTGTTCCTAGGTTCCTGATCATTTCATTGGAGATACCATCAGCTCCTGGTGACTTTCTCATTTTCAGTTTTGATATGGATAGCTCCAGTTCGCTGATTGTGATGGGTGCCTCCAGAACCTCATGTACTATTTCCTTCTGTCCTGTATGTTGCCGTTTCTCTTGAATCTCTTGTTGTTTCTCTGGACTGATTTTGATATTGTTATCTTGTGCGAATGAGTCCGCAAAATGGTTAGCTGCTTGCTTTCTTGTTAAGATGTTTCCATCTTTATGTAGTGCAATTTTTGAGTTTCTCCCTGTGCCCTCATCGTTAAGTTGTTTTATTAGCTTCCACAATTTCCTTGTGTCTCTTTCAAAGTTCAGAGACTCTGTTTTCTCTTGCCAGCTTTTCCGTCTAGCCTGCAGCTTGGCCCTTTGAAATTTGGCTTTTGCATGCTGGAATTTATTGTGGTGCTCTTGGCTGGGTGTGGCCTCTGCTTGCTTTCTACATACTTCCACATCATTATGCAACTGTTCCAGTTCACTACTCCAGTAGGGTTTATATTGTTTACGGGCTCCTCTTGGTACTGTTTCTCGCGCTGCCTGTAGTATGCATTTCCCAAACTCTTCAACTACTTTATTTATGTCTTTCTCAGTGTTCAGGTTTCTAACTAGTATGCTGGTGCGATGCTTGTACACTGCCCAGTCTGCTTTCTTGTAGTTCCACCTCGAGAGGGTGCTGCTTTCACTTACAAGCTCATTTTCTACAGTTAGAAAGACTGGTCGATGGTCACTGCCACCTAGTTGTTTCCCAACAATTCGTGTAATGTTCCACTCCAGGTCTGGTGAATGAAAAGCCAGGTCAGGTGTAGTTGTAGAGTGCCATGATCTCGAGTAGAAAGTATGTGGGTCGGACGGCTTGTTAACCAAGATGAATCTATTCTCATCCTGCCAGTCTTCCAGTCTCTCTCCTTTCTGGTCCATGTGATCATAGCCCCAACTCTGCGAGTGGCTGTTGAAATCGCCGCACACAATCATTTTTTCTGTTAATGGTAGTGTGTCCAGTGCCCGTGGACGGTCACTTGGACAGTAGTAATTGAAGAGTAGTGTCGAATACCCCCACATTGGCTCTTGATTCGCCATGCATTTATTCAGTGACATTTTGTGACAGAGTAGTGTCGAATACCCCCACATTGGCCCTTGATTCGCCATGCATTTATTCAGTGACATTTTGTGACAGAGTAGTGTCGAATACCCCTACATTGGCGATTCTGTCTTACCATTGTGGTACTTCTGTTCTGCACATACACCAGTTCATGAACATTTGTAGTTTTCCAGTAATTGTTCAGTCGTTCTCCCTGCTTACAATGAGGTTTCCCCAAAGGAGATCGGGTTATCATTTTGCTTGATGTATTTTCGTTATCTTTGTCTTTATCCTATACATTTTAGACCTGTTTGTTATGACCTCCTGTCAAGCTTGTTTAATTTATCATAGTTCCGATTTTGTATGTAGGGCAGGAGGATCATGCCGTCTATTACACCCAGAATGATGTCAACACTCGAAGAAATTCTCAGAAGAATGAACACCCATAGCTTGGCCTAGTGGGCAACGATGAGTCCATTTTAATTATTTGATAACTTATTAGACTTGGACATTATCAGCCAAGAAGACAAGACAAATTGCTAGAACACAAATAACAAGCCTAGAAGGATTTAGACACGTAATGAGAAGCGTCTGGGTTAGAAAACGATATCACGAAGCAAAATACTATACTGGAAGAATCAGATGGCTTGGTCATGTAATAAGAACATCACTCTACAGTGGCCCACACATAATGCATTGATGGATTTTCTGAGCTTGTGAATACCATCATGGATGAAATTCATTCCCACTGAATTTAATTTCTGTTGAGTTGAGTCGAGAATCGACATCACAGCACTCGTGATATTCCCATACATGCTCCAGCCTAATCTTCAACGACCAGCGATGAGTCCCAACACTAATGGTTCAATTTCTGGCGTTGTTTCAAACATCAAAACAGTGTTAATTTTTAATGCAAGTGTTATCATTTGACTTAATGTTAATGTCATCAAGCGATGCTACAGGCATTCAGGGATAAACTTCTCTCGCACCACACAAAAAGACTTGTCAGTCGTACGAGAGGAATTGATTACACATTTTATTGCCACTGGCTCTTACAATACATAAATGCACAAAACTGTCTCTAATGAATCACACATGAATACACAGAACTTCCTATCTCTAGTCGTCCCTAGCCCTACTGCTAAATCTATCTATTCACTTAAAGAAGGACGCATCGACTCTAAGCGATGTGTCCGCTACGAAGTCCGTCCCCTGTCTGACCATCCTCCGCGTCCTGATTACACAGCACGCGGAGGGTCTTCATGCGCACTTCGGCTTTTGCGTGCTACATCATTCCACACGCTTAGAGTAGTAAGCCTACTCTTGAGTTCTATTCCAAGTTCTTGGTGTCTATCACGTTGAGGTGATTACACCGTGACCAGAGTGCTTACCCTCTGGTTGACACTTACGTGTCTCATGAGAGAACTGTTGATAGTTCTCCTCCCTATCTACTCCCTACACCTACCCTGCCCTCTTGTTGGGGCACTGGGTTACCTCTAATCTACTTGAGGTAGACCACTCATTCAGGGTGGTCTTCCCTCCTATGTATTCTAGTCTTTGACAGTTAACCGTAATTTGACTTAATGTTAACCGAATCTGTTAAAAGATTTCAGATTGATTTAACATATTGTTAACTGCTTGCCCTTTGCGGGACGTTGCCATCAACCCTAAGTTGATTCACTTGGCAATTTAATGCTCAGTAGTTTGACATTGCTTCATGAACAGGAAGTCAACATTCAAATCCTGGGCTTTAAACGAACCCAACATTCACAGGCGCAACAATGGAAAACATTCACATGCGCTAAAATGGAAAACAATTAAATGTGCTAACCTGGAAAACATTCACATGCGCTAAAATGGAAAACAGTCATTGCGCTAAAGGGAAAACGGTAACATACGAAAAATGGTAAAACATTTACTTTGCGCTAAAATGGAATACATTCACATGGGCGAGAAAAACATTCACATGTGCTAACATGAAGGGAAAAAAACTGTCACATGAGCTAAAATAAAAAAAACTTCACATGCGCTAAAAATGAAAAAAATATTCAGATGCACTAACGGACAAAAATGAACAGTTAACAGCCACCGATTAACACCCGGTTCTCGCTTGAATTGGTTAAATGTTAGTTTCTTCTGTTACACATTTGATTAGACACAGTGACCAGAAGTCCCGGTTTTACTCGGATAGTGCCGGTTTTGAAAGATTTGCACCAGTGTCCCGGGAAAAAAAAACTTTCTCGGGACGCAAAATTGTCGCGGTTTTTAACAACTGAAGATTTGCTTAGATAAGGATTGTTGAAATGGTTTAATTTGTGCCAACATTATACACGCGTTTAGATTGTATACTTCCTAGAACGAGTCTCTCTATCTCCTACCAGTTCTTCAGCCTCATGAAACTTCGTGTCCATGGCGTCTGCAATATCCTGTGTCGTCTTCCTATCGCTAGATCACAGCCTCTTCTCCCTGGAATATTATCATCCATCACTGTTCTCTCCAAGTCACTGTGACGTTTAACAATGGGGGTGGGGGTGGCGCTGAGTGGTCTCAAGGTATGGTGTCCGCCTCGAGTGCTGGAGGTGCTGGATTCAAGCCCTGGTGAAGGCCGGGATTTTTTCACGTGGACTTCTAGTCCCCTGGTCTCTGGGTAGTGAGATCGGACGCCCGTGTGTATTGCTGCGCACGTAAAAAAAAATCCCTTGGCAGTTGGAATCGACTAAGAGTAGCCTAACGGCGCTGCCCGGGCAAAATTTCGAGTAAAAGATCTACCCAAAGTATTTCAGGATCCTCGCCGGTGCTACGGAGTTCGTGCACTGAGCTGAGTTTCTCCGGACTCAGGCTTGAGTTAGGAGTAGAACGGAGCATTTATGGGTTGCACCAGTGTGCTGTGATGTTGCTCCGTCGACTATACTAAACTAAACTAAGCATATGACGTTTAATATGGCCAAAGT
This sequence comes from Cepaea hortensis, assembly GCA_963921405.1. Taxonomy (NCBI): domain Eukaryota; kingdom Metazoa; phylum Mollusca; class Gastropoda; order Stylommatophora; family Helicidae; genus Cepaea; species Cepaea hortensis. Next base: position 357,581,465 of record OY992876.1, on the reverse strand, counting down.
ATGCCAGTTCCCGAGACTGGATGCTGTCAGTTTTCTTCCATGTCCAGATATTTTATAATCTTAGTCTTTTTTTTTTTCTTTTACGCTCGTTAGCTTTGAACTTAAACGTTGTCCATACACGTGCTACTACTTCAAGTGCACTGGTCTGGTTTTTGCGTGTGGTTTAGCTTTCCCTTACACCGGGGTCGCTCGCCATCAAGAGCGACTTCTGAAGTACTTGTAATTTACGTCCCCAAGTCAAGGACGAGAAGTCAACATTTTAGTCCAACTGACCGGTGTAGGAGTTAAACCCGCTGCTACCTCGCCATCAGCGAATTGGAAGTTTAAAAACGAGTGCTGTCTACACCGGAAGATAATATGGGCAGTAGGTGACAGTTCTATGACAGCCGACTCTTATCCATTCGGCTATGCTGACCTCTTCGTGGTTGTACATTTAGTAATTATTCAAAGCCTCGGGTGATGTCCAAACGTCATGTCTAGTCTGCCAATAAACACATATTTAAGTAAAGGCCTTTTTTACACGCACATTTAAGTAAGGACTTCTTTACACACACATTTAATTAAAGAACTTCTTTACCCGCACATTTAAGTAAAGGACTCTTTACACGCACATTCAATTAAAGGACGTCTTTGCACGCACATTTCAGTAAAGCATGTCTTCACCCGCACATTTAAGTATAGGACGTCCTTACACGCATATTTAATTAAAGGGCTTCTTTACACGCATAAAGTCACGCTGGGCATATGTGCTAAACCCGCTGGTTTAGACCAGTCGTTACTCGATTGGGTCGGCATTTGTGTTGAAAGTATACACTCGTGTGGGTGATTCGTATGATGTCGAACGCGTTTACGTGCCAAGACGTTTCCTCGGTACCCGCTTTAGGCCGTCCTTCACCGTTACTCATGGGAACAGCAGTAGTGTAGTGGCTAGACGCTGAACTGCTGGCCCGGTGGTCGTGGGTTCGGATCTCATCGGATGTTTATGATTGACCTGAGCTTCTAGGCCCTAGGCTTAAATGGGTACGAGGTAAATCTGTGGGAGTGAAGGCAGTCGGCGTGGTACTAACAACATCTGTCACATGCCTCAATCATTTCAGCACACATTTCGGCGCTGTCGGGCAACGATTGAGCTCAGAAAAATATGGGTCTAGCACCGTATGCCCCTGAGGTATGCAAGAGGGTCCTTTACTTTACTTCACTTTACCTTTCTTTACTTTACTTTACTTTACTTTACTTTACTTTACTTTACTTTATTATACTTTTCTTTACTTTACTTTACTTTATTATACTTTACTTTACTTTACTTTATTTTACTTTATTTTTCTTTACTATTCTTTATTTTACAACATAAAGTGGTTAATTCAGTCGCCAGTTGGGCGGGTTTATGTTTTTTTTAAACCATATTTGGGGTCGGTCAGGCTTCGTAGATGGGTACTATACCAGTTTATGGACATCAGCAGAAATCGGATGTTGTTTGGTCAAATCCAGCCCACCCCCCTTCCACACACACACACACACACACATACACACATGCGCGCGCACACTGGAAGAAGATTCGGATAAAAAAGAAACGGAAGAAGGAAAGATATTGGTTAGTTGTTGGCTCGGTTGTTGGTTGACTGGCTGGCTGGTTGGTTGATTGGCTGGCTGGTCATGACGTCAAACATGGATGCTTATTGCAACTAATGAGCGCAAAATCACACGAGAGATGAGATGCCTTAGAATAGAGTAACCGTGAGATAGTTAGGAATGAGGAAATTAGAAGACGGGTAGGTCTGAAACCAGACATGCACTTCATTAAAGAACAAAAGATGAAATGGTTTGGCCACACAAGAATGCACTGGTACCATCTGTCAGAAAGAGCTACACTGATGAAATATAATGGACACAGAGCAAGGCGAAGACCACATAAAAGATGGAGTGGTGGTATCAAAAACAATATTAGAGAAATGTACACCAACTTACAAAGAGCAATAGAAAGAGCGCTTAAAAGATCTTTATATCCTCCCCGACACTTCACTAAGGTGTATGGAGGAAGATAAAAAGAAGAGGGTTAGAAAGGAACAGTTATTTTTAATGACCGTCTATTGCAGAAAGAGACACACAGCTTTCTTCAGCCATTGGAAAACATCGTGACAACTGGAAGGATCGAGGGGAAGAGAGGCATACCAAGAGAAATGATGCTGGATGGATTGAGACGGTGGCATGAAGGAATATCATGAGCACAGTTGATCCAGAACACCAAAGACCGAGATCTGTGGAGAGCCATGTACGCCTAAGCCAGCTGGCAGAGCATTTGATGATGATGATGATGATGATGTCGACGATGATGATGATGATGATGATCCACTGCAGCAGTGACATCTGTCATTAAATTACATGTCCAGAGATACCGCAAGTCGCTATTGTCTTGCTGACTATGTTGTGTTGTTTTTGTTGTTGTTGTGTTGTCAATAAATTACATGTCCAGAGGTGCCTCATGCCGACTGTCTTGCTGACGATGCTGTTGTTGTTGTTGTTGCAGGCGGGGGAGGAGGTGGTGGGCCACTGAGGCGACAGGGCTTCTGCAAGTGGTTTAATGTGGCCAAAGGATGGGGGTTCATCACTCCAGACGATGGTGGCATGGATGTGTTTGTGCATCAGGTATGTTGTCTCCTGTTGTTGTTGTTGTTTTGTTCTTCTTCTTCTTCTTCTTCTTCTTCTTCTTCTTCTTCTTCTTCTTCTTCTTCTTCTTCTTCTTCTTCTTCTTCTTCTTCATCATCGTCCAACGTTCCTTCGAGCTTTCTTCCTTCTTCTTCTTTCTTTCTTTCTTTCTTTCTTTCTTTCTTTCTTTCTTTCTTTCTTTCTTTCTTTCTTTCTTTCTTTCTTCCTTCCTGGCTTCCTTCCTTGTTTTCTTTCTTTCTTTCTTTCTTCCTTCCTTTCTTTCTTCCTTCCTGTTTTTCTTTCTTTGTTTCTTATTTTTGTCTGCAAATTAAACAATCATAGCCTTACGGAGAATTTGTACATAGACAAGCTCTTTTTCCTTTAAGTGAGTAAATATTTCCACTGTCTTTTGTTCATTTTCCCCTATAATATCTATATCATCTGCGTAACCAAGCAGTCTGGATGTTCCTCCAATAGCACATTCCTCCTTTACCTTCCTTACAACTTTCTCTAGAGCCAGATTGAAAAGGAGCGGCGATACTGCATCACCCTGTTTCAAGCCATATGTTATTTGGAAAGGGTCTGATTTCCTGCCTTTATATGTTACTATATTATAAGTATCTTCCATGCATAGTCTGGTCATGATGATTAACTTCCTTGGTATTCCAAATTCCTGCATAGCATTCCATAGACTATTCCTATGGTATCATAAGCCTTTTTAAAATCCACAAAAATGTTATGGAGATCTATTTTATATTCCCAATTTTTCTCGGCTATTTGTCGTAAGATCTTGTTGATCTGTTTTGTCTGAAACCCGCCTGGTAGTCGCCTAATATGTCTTCTGAATATGGTTTTAGTCTATTTAGTAATACCGCGGATAGTATCTTATAGCTTGTGGATAGGAGTGATATTTCTCTATAATTTTCGCATTGGAACTTGTTTCCTTTCTTAAAGATTGGTATCAATAATGACTCTTTCCAGTCATGGGGTATTTCTTCTGTCCTCCAGATTTTTATTATTAGTTCGCATAGCTTTAGATGTAATGTTTGGCCGCCTGCCTTTATAAATTCAGCAGCAATTCCATCAGCCCCAGTTGCTTTATTGTTTTTAAGTGTGTTATTACATATAGGATTTCTTCAAAAGTAGGTTCTTCAATTTGTGGTTCACACGTTAGAACCTCTTCCTGTGGGAAAGTGTTACTTGGAGCTTCACAATTTAGTAATTCAACAAAATATTCTTTCCATGTGTTGCACATTTCCTCATTGGTATTTATCATATTATCATTTTTGTCTTTTAAACCATATGTGTTGTATTGGTGCTCTCGTTTCATTGACTTCAGTTCTTTAAAAAAACTTTCTGGATTCGTTTTTCTGGTGATTAGTTTCCATATCTTTGATTATATTGCTCCTATATTCTCGCTTCTGCTGTCGGACTATTTGTGTAGCCTCTTTACATTCAGTTCTATATTGCTCTTCCTTTTGGATGTTGTTGATGTCATTTAACCATAAATGTCCGGCATTCTTTTTCCTAATGACTGCTTCTTCACATTTTTGATTGAACCACCTGTTCTTTCTATGCATGGTTAACACACCGAGACATTATTCTGCTGTAGTTTGAATTGTATTCTTGATGTTCAACCAAGTTTGGTCAACGCTTTCCTCCAAAGGGTTTTGTAGAATTTCAAGTTTACATTTTTTTTCCATCTGCAAATTTCTCTTTGACTGTACTTTCTTGTAGTTTTTCTCTGTTATATGTTGGGTGTAACCTTTGTGGTTTAGCATAGAAAGTTCTTTTAAGTTTTATTTTAAATTTTGCTTCAACAAGGTAGTGGTCGCTGTGGCACTCAGCTCCTCTATAACTTCTACCTTGTATGTTTGATGCATTTGTGTTGTTAATTAAAATGTAATCTATTTGATTATAGGTTCTCTTTTCACATGATTTCCAAGTTTGTTTATATATATCCTTTCTTTGCAGTCTGGTACTACTGATCTGCAGTCCTTTGGCTTCTGCCAAGTTGATGATTCTCCATCAATTGTCATTTGAAGTTGTATGTAGGCTTTCCATACCGGCAACTTTTTTATGAGTTTGCTCTCTACCTATTTTTGCATTGAAGTCTCCCAGCACAATCAGGATGTCCTGTTTGGGGGTTTCTTCTATGACATCTTCCAGATCATTATAAAAGTCTTCTTTAATATCATCTTCTTTCTCTTCAGTAGGTGCATGTACATTAATCATCGTTATATTTTTCCATTTACCTTGTATTCATAATTTACTAATCCTGTCATTAGCAGCTTTAAAGTTTAGCACGTTCCCCCATAACTCTTTTTTGATGACAAATCCTGTTCCTAATTCGTGTTTATTTTGGGTGTTTCCTCCATATATTACAATCATTCCATTTTGCTCTAGAGTACCCTCTCCTGGCCACCTTATTTCTTGAATTGCTGTTATATCCATTTGATATTCACCCAGCTCCCGGGTTAGTTCTTCGGCCGCTCCAGCTCGATATAGTGTCCGTACATTCCATGTTCCAAATCTCAAAAGTCCTTTAACGTTCCAAGGTCGTTGTCCAAACAAGTCAGTCCGAATTCGAGGCTTATTTATCTGTTTCGTAACAAAATAGTGTTACCGCCGGCATAGCTCTCAGGGTCATTGAGAAACTCAAGCCCCCCCCCCCCCCCCACGACAAGGTGAAATTACCATCGGGGGATAGTCTTTAAGATAGCCTCAAGAATTTGAAATGGCACACTTAAATGCAGAATATAGCATTTTTCGGACGCTGATTTATTTACTTAAAACCGGAACTGTTCCTGAAAACCGGGATGTCTTGGCAACTCTACCACAGTGGGATACATCCACACATCTAACTCTGTTCTCTACAGACCACCATTTTCAAGAACGGGTTTCGCAGCCTAGCAGAGGGGGAACGTGTGGAATTTGAAAGCAAGCCCTCGAGCCAGGGCATGGAGGCAACCTTTGTCTGTGGCATTGGCGGCCAGGAGTGCAAGGGCAGCGACCGACGACCCATGTCCCGCAAGAAGCCCAGGAAGATCAGGTATTTGTCGTCTGCTGGAGAAATCAAAACGTGTCCATTCTTGTGTGGTTTAGGGGTTGGGCTTGTGGGGCTGGGGTTAGGCACTAGTAGAATTGTGATTTTTTTATTGTGTTATTGTTAAATGTGATAATAGTAGTAGTAATTACTACTATTTCTACCACTATACTGTTGCTGCTACTACTACTGTTGCTGCACTACTACTGCTGTTGCTGCACTACTACTACTGCTGTTGCTGCACTACTACTGCTGTTGCTGCACTACTACTGCTACTACTACTACTGTTGCTGCACTACTACTACTACTGTTGCTGCACTACTACTACTACTGTTGCGGCACTACTACTACTACTGTTGCGGCACTACTACTACTACTGTTGCTGCACTACTACTGCTGTTGCTGCACTACTACTACTGCTGTTGCTGCACTACTACTACTACTGTTGCTGCACTACTACTACTACTGTTGCTGCACTACTACTGCTGTTGCTGCACTACTACTGCTGTTGCTGCACTACTACTACTACTACTGTTGCTGCACTACTACTACTGTTGCTGCACTACTACTGCTGTTGCTGCACTACTACTGCTGTTGCTGTACTACTACTACTGTTGCTGCACTACTACTACTGCTGTTGCTGCACTACTACTACTGTTGCTGCACTACTACTACTACTGTTGCTGCACTACTACTACTACTGTTGCTGCACTACTACTACTACTGTTGCTGCACTACTACTGTTGTTGCTGCACTACTACTACTGATGTTGCTGCACTACTACTACTGTTGCTGCACTACTACTGCTGTTGCTACACTACTACTACTACTACTACTACTACTACTGTTGCTGCACTACTACTGCTGTTGTTACACTACTACTACTGCTGTTGCTGCACTACTACTGCTGTTGCTGCACTACTACTGCTGTTGCTACACTACTACTACTGTTGCTGCACTACTACTGTTGTTGCTGCACTACTACTTATGTTGCTGCAATACTACTGCTGTTGCTGCACTACTACTACTACTACTACTACTACTACTACTACTACTACTACTACTACTACTACTACTGCTGTTGCTGCACTACTACTGCTGTTGCTGCACTACTACTACTGTTGCTGCACTACTACTACTACTACTACTACTACTACTACTACTACTACTACTACTAATACTACTACTACTACTACTACTACTGTTGCTGCCACTGTTGCTGCCACTACTACTACTGTTGCTGCTACTACTAATACTGTTGCTGCTACTACTACTACAACTACTACTACTACTGTTGCTGCTACTACTAATACTGTTGCTGCACTACTACTACTACTACTACTACTACTACTACTACTACTACTACTACTACTACTACTACTACTACTACTACTACTACTACTGTTGCTGCCACTGTTGCTGCTACTACTAATACTGTTGCTGCACTACTACTACTACTACTACTACTACTACTACTACTACTACTACTACTACTGTTGCTGCCACTGTTGCTGCTACTACTAATACTGTTGCTGCTACTACTAATAATGTTGCTACTACTACTACTACTACTACTACTACTACTACTACTACTACTACTACTACTACTACTACTACTACTACTACTACTACTACTACTACTACTACTACTGTTGCTGCACTACTACTACTGTTGCTGCTACTACTACTACTGTTGCTGCTACTACTAATACTGTTGCTGCTGCTACTACTACTACTACTGTTGCTGCTGCTACTACTACTACTACTGTTGCTGCACTATTGCTGCTACTTTTGCTTCTACAACTACTACTACTGTTGCTGCTACTACTACTGATACTGTTGCTACTACTATTAATGCTACTGTTGCTGCCACTGCTAATGTTGCTGCAACTACTACTACTACTACTACTACTACTACTACTACTACTACTACTACTACTACTACTACTACTACTACTACTACTACTACTACTACTACTACTACTACTAATAGCATAGTTAGTATTAGTAGTAGAAGTAACAGCAGCAGCATTAGTAATAGCAGCAGTAGTAGTAGTAGTAGTAGTAGTAGTAGTAGTAGTAGTAGTACACTGTAGTAGTAGTAGCAGCTCTTGTTATTATAGTTGTGATTGTTATTATTGCAGTGGTAGTTGTGGCAGCCATTGTAGTATCAGCTGTGATATTATTAGTAGTAGCTTTAGTATTTGAAGTAGTGTTAGTAATAGTAATTATAGCAGCAGCAACAGTAGTGGTTGTAGTTTATCTATGTAACTTATATAGTTATAGTTGTCACAAGTGTGAAGATTTTGTCATATCTACCTATATAACATATATTCTTACAGTTGTCACAACTACAAAGATTTTCTCATATCTACAAAACATTACTTCTTATAGATGTTATAACTATAACGATTTTGTCATATCTTCCTACATAACATATATTCTTACAGATGTTACAACTGTGAAGATTTTGTCATACCTACCTACATAACATATATTCTTACAGATGTTACAACTGTGGAGATTTTGTCATACCTACCTACATAACATATATTCTTACAGATGTTACAACTGTGGAGATTTTGTCATACCTACCTACATAACATATATTCTTACAGATGTTACAACTGTGGAGATTTTGTCATACCTACCTACATAACATATATTCTTACAGATGTTACAACTGTGGAGATTTTGTCATACCTACCTACATAACATATATTCTTACAGATGTTACAACTGTGAAGATTTTGTCATACCTACCTACATAACATATATTCTTACAGATGTTACAACTGTGGAGATTTTGTCATACCTACCTACATAACATATATTCTTACAGATGTTACAACTGTGAAGATTTTGTCATACCTACCTACATAACATATATTCTTACAGATGTTACAACTGTGAAGATTTTGTCATACCTTCCTACATAACATATATTCTTACAGATGTTACAACTGTGGAGATTTTGTCATACTACATAACATATATTCTTACAGATGTTACAACTGTGGAGATTTTGCCAACCACATAGCAGCGAAGTGCCCTCATGGTCCACTCCCAAAACGGTGCCACCAGTGCAAATCCACAGAACATTTGATAGCAGACTGTCCATTTAAGGACTCCGCCTCTACTCCAGCAGCAACCACACCTTCATCCTCAACACTACTGCCACGCCGGCCACGAAATGGCACAAACAGCAGTAGCACTGAAAATGGTTACAGTGGATCTGGATCTGGTCATGGCACTGCAGGTGGCCTGTCTACACATCATGTATGATGAGTGTGTAAACCGGGACATCTCATGCAGCTCTTCTACACATCAGCAGAGTCTGTAGCGTCTGTCTTGCAGCAGTAGCAGCAACATTTGGCATGTCGCCATTGGCAATGGATATAAAGACAATGGAGCAGTTCTAACCTGGAGACAACAAATCAGCAAGTGTGTTCACGTGACTGCTTGATATCAACCAATGAAATCTAGGATGATAATATGACCACTTGACAACAACCAATGAAAATTAGAGTGTTCGCATGACCACTTGACATCAACCAATGAAAATTAGAATATTCATATGGCCAGATGACATCAACCAATGAAAATTAGGATGTAAGTGTGACAACCAACATTAACCAATGAGGAATAGGATATTATCTTTTGACAAGAACACTGCATTTGTCTTCATAATTTCTGGAATTGTTTGGAAATAATCAGGTCAAAGAGCATCAACTACTAGAAAACTGGAAAGTTATTGAGTGAGTAATTTTGCTGAATATCCATGTCATTACAGATGCTATTGATGTAATATGATTAGTGATAAGTGTAAGTGTTTTCTGACAAGTGATATGACTCCAAAGTGATAAGATATTCTACTCAGGTTGTAATAAAATCTGCACCAGTGATAGTTACACCTATGCAAGTGATGATTACACCTACATAACTGAGGTAGGCATCTTCACAAGTTATGCCTACATCTACATGAATGATGCCTACATCTATATAAGTGATACTTACATCTCCACAAGTGATGCCTACATCTCCACAAGTGATGCCAACATCTACATAGATAATGCCTACATCTACACAAGTGATGCCAACATCTACACATGATGTCTACATCTACACAAGTGATGCCAACTACACATGATGTCTACATCTACACAAGTTATGCCAACATCTACACATGATGTCTACATCTACACAAGTGATGCCTACATCTACACAAGTTATGTCTACATCTACACATGTGATGTCTGCATCTACACAAGTTATGCCTACATCTACACAAGTAATGCCTACACTAACATGAGGGGTGCTGCTATATACACAGGTACAGTTACGCATATACACAGTTGTGCCTACATTTAGACAAGTAATGATGACACAAGTGATGCTTACATTCACATAAGTGGTGCTTGCTGCTACACAACTAAGATAGCATCTGCAGAGTGGTGCCTACATTCACATAAGTTATGCTACATTTACATGAGACATGTCTATATCTACACAGTGATGCTTACATTTACACAAGTGGTGCCTACGTCTACACGAGTGATGCCTACACCTTTACAAGTGATGCCTACATCTTTACAAGTGTTGCATACACTTACACGAGTGGTGCTTGAATCTTCACCACCAATACACAAGTAATTACTACATCAACATAAGTGATACATATGTCTGCACAAGTAATATACACAAGCAATGCCTACATCTACATGAGTGATGCCTACATCTGCATAAGTGATGCCTACATCTGCATGAGTGATGCCTACAAGTGATGTGTGCATCTAAGCAGGTGATGCTTACATCTTTACACGTGATGCCTACATCTTCACCAGACATAGTGGTAAACATCTACATCTGCCTGACTGATTGTGAATTATCCATGTGATGAGGCTATCTATCTTACAAATTGTGATGAAACTACAAGCGTTGGTAGATCAGTTACTGTAATCTTAGTAGATGTGAATGGAAACTATACTAATGTTAATTGAGTTTTCACTGGAGATGATAGTATTCACACAGAAGATGGTAGAATTTTCACCAGAGATGATAGAATTTACACCGGAGATGATAGAATTTACACTGGAGATGTTATAATTTACATCAAAGGTGATAGAATTTACAACAAAGATAACTTTTACACAAGAGATAATGGAGATTACCTAGAAAATGATAGAATGTACATCAAAGATGCTATAATTTACATCAAAGATGATAGAATTTGCATTGCAGGTGATCAACTTTATAAAAAAAAGATGGTGGAAGTTACACCAGAAAGGATACAGGTTCTAATGGAGATTATAGTATTTACACCAGAGATGATAGAATTTACACAGAAGATAACAAAATTTTCACAAAAGATGATAGTATTTGCACAGAACATAATATAATTTACACCAGAGGTGATATAATTTACACTGGAGATAACAGAATTTGCATAAACAATGTCAGAATTTACACAGCTACTGATGGAATTTACACGAATGAGTATATATTTTGTCAGTTGATTATAGAATCTACAAAAGTGTTTAGAAGATATCGAAGATTATAGAAAGTACACAGCCCCGGGAAGGTTAACCCGGTCAACAAATGCCCGCAGAAGTAGGATGTGTCGGCCTAACGGCGCAAGAACGCAGCTCTGCTGTAAATAGGCACAACGCAATCACGTCCGAAAAAAAACAACTCCGGATGAACAAAGAAGAAGAAAGTACACAGTATATTGACATAATTTATACAAAAATGGTAGAATTTTAACCACCAATCAGAACATTATTTAAAAATTATAGAATTTACCTTGAAAGTTATATAATATAATGTACATAGGCGATCACAGGATTTACATTAAAGTTAATATAAATGACATAGGAGTTGAAATAGTTACACATTTACAGAGGTGATTATGTGCACTTGTTCTGTCTGTGCTGATGAGTCTAGTGATTAGTCTGTGCTGATCTGTCTGGTGTTGGCTTTCTTTGTTAATACAAAAACAAGCGAAAGTTCAGAGAGTGCCTTTGTCCATCTCTTCTTTCATTGAGTTACCAAAGAGAATGGCACAGAATACATATATTGATGCAGAGTAAAGTTTTAACAAGGATTGTTAACAGTAAATATTCATCATTAGTTTAATATGCAGATTGTTATATTTAACATGTATTGTTAGTTATGGATATAGATATCTAGTTTCAGATTTGTTATGTTATTTTTAATACGGGAAGTTAGTCTTCTATATGGATTGTTATTTTGAGACTTCTGTTGTAAGTCTGAAATATACATTTATGTTTTTATAATAGTCTGTACGTTTTAAAATGTGGACTGTTAGTTTTGTATAATGATTGCTTGTTAAACAGTGTATTATATATAGACTACTTGTTGTAGGTTGTTTTAAATATAAATTGCTGGTTTTAAATAAAGGTTGCTTAGTTTTATATATACATTTTTAGATTTATATACAGATGTTGTAATCATTTTAAAATATATTTTGCTGGTTTTAAATGCAGATTGCTAGTTTTAAGTATGGATTTTTAACTTCATATATATATATATATATATATATATATATATATATATATATATATATATATATATATATATATATATATATGAATTAGATAGATTAAAAATTATATTGCTCAGTTAGAAATATTGTTAATTTCGGAAAGTTAATTGTTAGTATATAATATAGATTGCTTCTCCCAAGAATAGATTTGAGTTTGAAATTGTTAGTTTGGAGTCTAGGTTAAATTTAGATTGTTACTGTTAAATATAGATTGTTACTGTTAAATATAGATTGCTAGTTAAATTATTAGATTATTATTTTGGAATATAGGTTGCTACTAAGCAAAATTGTTAGTTTTGAATATATTTTGTTGGTTGTAAATACAGATTGCTAGTCTTCTATATGTACTGTTAGTTGCAATATAGATTGTTAGTTTTATTAATTGATTGCATGTTTTATAAATGGGCTGTTAGCTTGATGTAAGAATTGCTGGTTTTAAGCATATATTACTGGCTATAAATATTGATGAGCAATTAGTTAGTTTGAATCACAGGATGTTATTTTGAAGTAAAATTTATTAGTTTTAAATATTGATTGTGATTTAGAGTGTTAATTTAGAATATAGCATTTATTTCGTAATATGGACTGTAAGTTTGAAATATAAATTGTTAGTTTGGAATATAGATTTTCAGTTTGTAGAAATTGGTTCTTAGTTTTACATACAGTGTAAGTTTAGATTATGGATTGTTCAGTTTAAAGATAGGATTAGTTTAGAGTATGGATTGTTATTTTGGAATATAATTTTAGTTTGAAATATAGACTGTTAGCTATAAATATAGACTGTTAACTTGGAATATAATTGTTCATTTCTAATGTATTTTTATTTGAAGAAAGACTTATTATTAAATATAGATTATGAGTTTCAAATATAGATTTCTTAATTTGAAATATACATTGCTATTTCAGAAATAGATGTTTAGTTTGAAGTTCCAATTCTTAGTATTAATATGGAAAGCAGGACAAATCACTCGGCCAGAATGTGGATGTTACATTTACACATGATGACAAACCATCAGTGACACTTAGTTAAAAAAAAAAATGAAAGGCACATGCACAGCTTTGGTAGCTTAATTAACTAAAAAAAAAAAAAAATTTCTTTTCTCCCACACTCCCACACAAACATGCTTGCATACACACACTGAAATAGTGACCACACTTAAGAGCAGCTAGCCGGAAGGCTTTTAATCATTACATAATGTTTTATACCCCAGTCATTTTCTGCATTTTCAGTCAATCACTTTCTATATTTATGCAATGCAAAATCATTTTACATTGAGCGATGTTTTATAGTGAAGTGTTGATATAAAACACTTGATGTCATAACCCTCTGATTCAGTATTCATCTTCTAAATATATCTGCACAAGTATTCCCTTTTGCTAGGGATATTACTCATGTGCAAGGTTGAATCCATTGTCATAATGCCTTGTTGTGTGCCATCTTGCTGAAGATGGCGCCATTATTTGCTTCATTTTTATTTTACCTAGCTGTTGTAATTACTGCCACCACAAAAATGGGGCAGCTTTTTTGTTTTTGTTTTGTGTGTGTGTGTGTGAGTGGTAATGAATACAAATTAAAACAATAGAACCTCATGCTTATTCCCCCTTATATTCCATAATCTACCTCACTATATGAGTAAGGCATTTCATTATTTGAATTGTACGTATTTGTGTTTACAAACTGGTTGTAGTGTGTTTAGTTGTAACTGTTCTTATGTATACAAAATACATGCTGGAGTAAATGGTAGTTGAAACAAATGACTTGCCGCAGTCTGAAAATACAAATGTTTTTTAGAAACAAACTATTTAGTAAACTGTATACCTATTTAAGTTGTTATATTAATCAATGACTTCAAAAATTGTTTTGATATGTTTATTCATTAAAAAGATTTTGTTTTTTTAATCCTATAATGAACACAAATGCCTCAGAGTTACTTTTTTAAAATTATAATGTTCTTTGTTTTCTCCATAAAGTTGGTTGTTAGTGTTATGGTGTGCCTGGCAACACTTGTCTCTCAGATATCTGGCATATTTGCATATATATATATATATATATATAATATATATATATATATATATATATATATATATATATATATATATATATATATATATATATTATACAGGGTATTTGTAAAGTCTCACTACACTTTCTATGTAGAATAAATTTGAAACATGCTTTACAAACACCCATTGTGAGTGTGTGTGTATATATATATATATATATATATATATATATATATATATATATATATATATATATATATATATATATATATATATATATATATATATATTGAAATAAGAAAGCAGTGATGTTTCAAAGAGGCACTCCATCACACACACTGATGTCATAGACAGTCACTTGATATTCTGAAATGGTATTAGCAATTCCACAAAAATTTACACTTGACAGTAAAGAATGTAATTGTTTTTCCACTGCACACAGCCTGTTTCTTTCTATTGGGTCGCTTCTCTTTTATTTTTTGTAGTAGTTTCTTGTCTCCCAGTTCAGAAGGGTGTTTTATGATGCTCTTCCGCCCAGACCCTTTTGTCTATGGACACCTAACTTATCTCCAGAAATTACAATCTTGCTCTGAAGAAATATTCAGATTTTGTTCCCGATCAGTTTGCTTTGGTTTTGCATATAAAAAGAGAATATTTTATTTATGGAAAGATCCAATGTTTAAATAATTCTTTGTGATTATTTGTAACGCCAGCAATAATGTTCATGTGATCATATTGATAGTCTTCTAATAGATGCATGCCTGATTGGCATTCTGCTTCTGTTGTCCTAGATTTTAAGTCAAAGATTTGTTTATGTAATGACATTTTTTGCCAATATGTTACTAGTTTTCCCAAGCTGTAATATTTATTTAAGAATTGCTTCCATGCTTTATATATGTCAAATTTCTTTTTAAAATGCTGTAGGTTTTCTAGTAATAAGTAATAGAGATTAGAAGGTAGAATGGAGGTCGACATGGCTGAATGGTTAAGAGTGCTTGCTTTTAAACTTCTGGTGTACTGATGCTCAGATAGCAGGTTCAATCCCTTCTCCGGTCAGTTGGACTAAAATGTTGACTTCTCGTCCTTGACTTGGGGATGTAAATTACAAGTACCTCAGAAGTCAGAGTATGTTTGCTTGATGGAGAGAGATACTGGTAATAGGAAAGGTGAATCCAGTGCACAAGGAGTAGCATGTGTTTGAACTACACTTGGGTTCATTGCAGGGGTGTGGAAAAAAAAATAAGTAGTATAACTGAAGGAAGACTACAGTGCCTTCACCTTGACTTTAGAGGTCATGACAGTAACAGACACAATGGCCGGGCTGGAGACACAGACTTTTGCTCAGGCATGTTATCTCAATCAATGTGTTCAGGAAGCTGGAGATGGGCTGGGCTCAAAGACAGTGGGCGGGGTCCTTGGTGAGGTCAAGGCTGACCAAAATTAGCCTCATTTTTGTGCTAGATCTTGCAGGTGTCAGGAACAGAACAAGCTGGTAGGTTGACAGGACAAGCTGCTGTTGTACGTGGACTGGAAAGGACTGGGTGATTCAATAAGTCGAGATGACTGTGAATCTGCAACCTTGACCAGACTGCAAGAACATCCAGTCATATGGCGTGAAACCGGACAAGAGTGCTGGGTTGGGAGCATGTGCCCAACAACCAACTCATGCCAAGTCCTTCTCCCCTTTACTATCTCCTGCATCCAAGTCCTTCTCCCCTTTACAATCTCCTGCATCCAAGTCCTTCTCCCCTTTACTACCTCCTGCTTCCAAGTCCTTCTCCCCTTTACTACCTCCTGCATCCAAGTCCTTCTCCCCTTTACTATCTCCTGCATCCAAGTCCTTCTCCCCTTTACTATCTCCTGCATCCAAGTCCTTCTCCCCTTTACTATCTCCTGCATCCAAGTCCTTCTCCCCTTTACTATCTCCTGCATCCAAGTCCTTCTCCCCTTTACTATCTCCTGCATCCAAGTCCTTCTCCCCTTTACTATCTCCTGCATCCAAGTCCTTCTCCCCTTTACTATCGCCTGCATCCAAGTCCTTCTCCCCTTTACTACCTCCTGCATCCAAGTCCTTCTCCCCTTTACTACCTCCTGCATCCAAGTCCTTCTCCCCTTTACTACCTCCTGCATCCAAGTCCTTCTCCCCTTTACTACCTCCTGCATCCAAGTCCTTCTCCCCTTTACTACCTCCTGCATCCAAGTCCTTCTCCTCTTTACTATCTCCTGCATCCAAGTCCTTCTCCTCTTTACTATCTCCTGCATCCAAGTCCTTCTCCCCTTTACTACCTCCTGCATCCAAGTCCTTCTCCCCTTTACTACCTCCTGCATCCAAGTCCTTCTCCCCTTTACTACCTCCTGCATCCAAGTCCTTCTTCCCATTACTATCTCCTGCATCCAAGTCCTTCTCCCCTTTACTACCTCCTGCATCCAACTCCTTCTCCCCTTTACTATCTCCTGCATCCAAGTCCTTCTCCTCTTTACTATCTCCTGCATCCAACTCCTTCTCCCCTTTACTATCTCCTGCATCCAAGTCCTTCTCCTCTTTACTATCTCCTGCATCCAAGTCCTTCTCCCCTTTACTATCTCCTGCATCCAAGTCCTTCTACCCTTTACTACCTCCTGCATCCAAGTCCTTCTCCCCTTTACTACCTCCTGCATCCAAGTCCTTCTCCCCTTTACTACCTCCTGCATCCAAGTCCTTCTCCCCTTTACTACCTCCTGCATCCAAGTCCTTCTCCCCTTTACTATCTCCTGCATCCAAGTCCTTCTCCTCTTTACTATCTCCTGCATCCAAGTCCTTCTCCTCTTTACTATCTCCTGCATCCAAGTCCTTCTCCCCTTTACTACCTCCTGCATCCAAGTCCTTCTCCCCTTTACTACCTCCTGCATCCAAGTCCTTCTCCCCTTTACTACCTCCTGCATCCAAGTCCTTCTCCCCTTTACTACCTCCTGCATCCAAGTCCTTCTCCTCTTTACTATCTCCTGCATCCAAGTCCTTCTCCTCTTTACTATCTCCTGCATCCAAGTCCTTCTCCTCTTTACTATCTCCTGCATCCAAGTCCTTCTCCTCTTTACTATCTCCTGCATCCAAGTCCTTCTCCTCTTTACTACCTCCTGCATCCAAGTCCTTCTCCTCTTTACTATCTCCTGCATCCAAGTCCTTCTCCCCTTTACTACCTCCTGCATCCAAGTCCTTCTCCTCTTTACTATCTCCTGCATCCAAGTCCTTCTCCCCTTTACTACCTCCTGCATCCAAGTCCTTCTCCCCTTTACTACCTCCTGCATCCAAGTCCTTCTCCTCTTTACTATCTCCTGCATCCAAGTCCTTCTCCCCTTTACTACCTCCTGCATCCAAGTCCATCTCCCCTTTACTATCTCCTGCATCCAAGTCCTTCTACCCTTTACTATCTCCTGCATCCAAGTCCTTCTCCTCTTTACTATATCCTGCATCCAAGTCCTTCTCCCCTTTACTATCTCCTGCATCCAAGTCCTTCTCCCCTTTACTATCTCCTGCATCCAAGTCCTTCTCCCCTTTACTATCTCCTGCATCCAAGTCCTTCTACCCTTTACTATCTCCTGCATCCAAGTCCTTCTCCCCTTTACTATCTCCTGCATCCAAGTCCTTCTCCTCTTTACTATCTCCTGCATCCAAGTCCTTCTCCCCTTTAACTATCTCCTGCATCCAAGTCCTTCTCCCCTTTACTATCTCCTGCATCCAAGTCCTTCTCCTCTTTACTACCTCCTGCATCCAAGTCCTTCTCCCCTTTACTATCTCCTGCATCCAAGTCCTTCTCCCCTTTACTACCTCCTGCATCCAAGTCCTTCTACCCTTTACTATCTCCTGCATCCAAGTCCTTCTCCCCTTTACTATCTCCTGCATCCAAGTCCTTCTCCCCTTTACTATCTCCTGCATCCAAGTCCTTCTCCCCTTTACTATCTCCTGCATCCAAGTCCTTCTCCTCTTTACTATCTCCTGCATCCAAGTCCTTCTCCCCTTTACTATCTCCTGCATCCAAGTCCTTCTCCCCTTTACTATCTCCTGCATCCAAGTCCTTCTCCCCTTTACTACCTCCTGCATCCAAGTCCTTCTCCCCTTTACTATCTCCTCCCATGTTCTAACCATGTTGTTCATCTCTGTGTCTGATTCTCTTCTCCATGTGTGATTAGGTCTTCCTCTATTTCTACTCTGTGTTTTCCAGGGGAAGGACTTGCCAGTTATACTATTGGCAGGTTGTTTTTTCATTTGCAGCCTATCCAGCACCACCCTCTTTTCCTGAACTCGTGAGACACTGGAATTTATTCACTTATGACTGTTAGCTTCATATTGATGATTCTGTCATTGTTGAACAGTGTGAAAATATAAGATATATGACTATGGTGCTTCTTCTTTGTCTTCTTCTTTTTTATTCTTTTGTCCTTGAGACTCCTAGTGATGTATAGTCCTACAACTATACATTGTATCACAAGAATGTCAGTCCTATAGTCTCTATGTCCTTCTCACATCTATGAGCGCCAAACAATACTATGTGTGTTTATCTGTAGGCCAGTTCATGGTCAGTTGGATGTTGCCTGATTTCTTTTCTACAAGTGAAATTTCTGTTCTACAATGTGAGATTTCTGTTCTACAATGTGAGATTTCTGTTCTACAATGTGAGATTTCTATTCTTCAATGTAAGATTTCTATTTTATGATGTGAGATTTCTGTTCTACAATGTGAGATTTCTGTTCTACGATATGAGATTTCTGTTCTACGATATGAGATTTCTGTTCTACAATGTGAGATTTCTATTCTACGATGTAAGATTTCTATTCTACGATGTGAGATTTCTATTCTTCAATGTAAGATTTCTATTTTATGATGTGAGATTTCTGTTCTACAATTTGAGATTTTGTTTTAGGATGTGAGATTTCTGTTCTATAATGTGAGATTTCTGTTCTTCAGTGTGAGATTTCTGTTCTTCAGTGTGAGATTTCTGTTCTACAATGTGAGATTTCTGTTCTTCAGTGTGAGATTTCTGTTCTACAATGTGAGATGTCTGTTCTTCAATGTGAGATGTCTGTTCTTCAGTGTGAGATTTCTATTCTACAATGTGAGATTTCTGGTCTACAATGTGAGATTTCTGGTCTACAATGTGAGATTTCTGTTCTACAATGTGAGATGTCTGTTCTACAATGTGAGATGTCTGTTCTTCAGTGTGAGATGTCTGTTCTACAATGTGAGATTTCTATTCTACAATGTGAGATTTCTGGTCTACAATGTGAGATTTCTGTTCTACAATGTGAGATGTCTGTTCTTCAGTGTGAGATGTCTGTTCTTCAGTGTGAGATTTCTATTCTACAATGTGAGATTTCTATTCTAGAATGTGAGATTTCTGGTCTACAATGTGTGATTTCTGTTCTACATTGTGAGATTTCTGTTCCACGATATGAGATCTCAGACCAACCCTCTTTAGTTGCCTTTGTAGGCCAGTTCATGGTCGGTTGAACATTGGCTGACTTCTGTTCTACGATGTGAGACAGCCAGTCTCTGACCTGCCCTGTGTAGTTGGCTTTTATAACATGCACAGGAAGCATAGCCGGCTCTGTGGTGAACAGGTTACAAAAGCAGTTTGTAATTCCACATACCGCGTTTGAAATACAGCTGCGGGCAATTTGGAATCAGGCTGCCTTGCGTTGGTTTCCATAGAATGGTATGAGTGCTGGTCGTTCAGAAAGCAATGACAAACTAATGAAACGTAAACTTGCTCAGGAATCACAAGCAGCCAAAAAATGCTGGAGTTGGCTGCAACGCCCTGTAAAGGATATGTAACTAACTTGCTAAGAGGAAGTATACTGTGGTACAATTTTGTACATCCCCTTGAAGGCCCCGTAACACATATGAGATGTGGCCATGTAAGAAGTGCACATTTTGGAATGCATTCCCAAAGACTTCCTCAAAGAATGACAAGAGCAGTATGGGGGGAATTTTTTCTCCGAACCTAGCTGTGAGAAAACTATGAGAGAAGTCAGAAAGATTTTCACATTTATAGTGAGCAAAGATGGTTATTTGACACTAAATGAAAAACAACCATAACATTTATTTTAAGAATGCTAATAGTTTTTCTTTTCATTGGTAACATTTTTATAATAGTTGCTGCTAATATATAACAATTATCATGTGATAAACCTGTTCACACATTAATGAAATCTGTGAGTAAGATTACTTCCTGAATATTCTTCCATTCTGAAAACTTACTGTAGCTTTTTGATCTTTCCAATGTATATATCTGTATGTTTCCCTCATATTTCTGATGCTCTGCTTGCCATTTGTGTGAAGTTCATCTTGAGTATTGTTTCATTTTGTTGTATTTTTTCATACAATTGTCATGCCTTCCATTATTTTCAGTTAATGATTTATTTGAATATCTTTTATTCCAACAGTTCTTTAAACTGATTAGATTCATGTATAAATGACAACCAAAGATTTGCGAAGAACTGAGATCAAAGCACAATTGTTCCCAAAATATTTTCTAAATTAGCATTTTTGAACAACTTATTGACTTCCTGTTGTAGAGTTAGTTGAAGTATAATCAAATGTGCATTCAATTTGTTGCTGCACTTTCCACTAAAATCAATTCAGGAATGTATATTCTCTCAAGCAGAAAGTATTACTATTATAAAGTTGGATCCATTGTATTTTAAAAGAATTGTTAAGATGTTAGTCAGTAATTGCCTCACTGTCAGCTGAACATTGATTGATGTTTGTGTATGGGACAGTCCTTGAGCTTAGATAAGAAAAACAAACAGAAACATTTTCAAACAAACTGATAAATTATTTCTAACAAAGATGTGGGAAGGAAAGTGAAAACTGTCTAAAATCTTGAAGAAAGGGAAATATCTAAGCTGTAAAATGGAAATTTAAGAAGTAAACATTGAGCGCAAATGTTTAATTAGAAAAGACGACACAATATTGTAGATACATTTATCTACCTATTTATTTCCATGCATTTTTCCAATATTCTATACAATAATTGCAAAAGTCGTTTATGCTTCAATTGATCTTAGTGAAAAAAATATTTTCAAAATTGCTATGGAGGTGGAAAATCATTATCAGCCATTTGTAAATCCAAATATAGTCGCCGTATCCAGTTTTTGCAAGAGAAAAAAACTTGTTTTATTTGTTTTGTTTTTAATATGTTTCTCAGCAAGGTATATATAAATTTTGGACCACACTTATGGAACACTTGATCAGATGGCTTATAGAGACCAGATGTTCTTGCAAAAATGAATAATCTACTTGTATTCCTTATAACTGGCATAACAGGTTGATGTCCTCACAATTCTGGCATTTAAATGTGGCTGAATTTACTTGTTATTGTATGTGGGTGCATGTGTCAGTTTTCTATATAACTGATAATTTGTTTGCTGGTTAGATTGCTAACATTAACTTTAAGTCTATGCGCTCAAAAAGCCACCTTTTTTATGAGCCCATTTTGTGGAATAAATTATGGGTTATGATTAGTTATGAAGCTCGTTGCTTCAGATTAATCTGTATCTGAAATCCCACCATGTATCATCACACATTACTAAAAGTGACTTTTAGAAATACTGGAATGAAATATGAACCATAGATTACCAGAAGTGACTTTTAGAAATACTGGAATGAAATATGAACCATTAATTATCAGAAGCGACTTTTAGAAATATTGGAATGAAATAAGAACCATATTTTGTTTAAACTGAACTTGGAGGGTCTCAAATACTGAAACCACTATAAGTGAAGTGGAGTGTGGTAAATTGGGGGGAGTTTTTGACCCGCTTCAGGTGTATTAAGTATACTAAGCATTAATTTGTAAATACAGGTTGAATGTTGGGGACGTCCAGGGGCTTTTAGAGAAGTCAGATAAATAAACTGTTACTTGTGATTGGCAATGATGCAATTTACATGGCATGACAGAATGTACACATTTACACAAGGGATGATAGAGTGTACACATTTACATGTTGGATGATAGAATTACTTATTTATACAGAGGGTAATAAACTATACACATTTACACAAAGTATGATATAATGTACACATTTACAGATTAAATGATACAATGTACTCATTTACACAGAAGATGATAGAGTGTACACATTTACAGTGTAGGGAGTTGACTTACAGGGTATGTCTCTGTTCAGGTTGTGGGGAGATTTAACTGATAGGAAAGTTGACTTAGAGTCTTCTTTTCTTCTCAAGTTGTGGGGATATCTGACTGACTGTCTTCTTTTCTACTCAAGCTATAGGGAGATTTGACTGACAGTCTTCTGTTCTTCTCAGGTGCGATGGAGAGATTTGACTGACAGCAGTCTTCTTCTCTACTCAAGTTGTGGGGAGATTTGACTGACAGCAGTCTTCTTCTCTACTCAAGTTATGGGGAGATTTGACTGACAGCAGTCTTCTTCTCTACTCAAGTTGTGGGGAGATTTGACTGACAGCAGTCTTCTTCTCTACTCAAGTTATGGGGAGTTTTGACTGAGAGGGAAGTTAACTGACAGCCTTCTTCTCTATTCAAGCTGTTAGGATTTTGACTGACAGTCTTCTTTTCTTCTCAAGTTGTGGGGATATCTGACTGACAGTCTTCTTTTCTACTCAAGCTATAGGGAGATTTGACTGACAGTCTTCTGTTCTTCTCAGGTGCGATGGGGAGATTTGACTGACAGCAGTCTTCTTCTCTACTCAAGTTGTGGGGAGATTTGACTGACAGCAGTCTTCTTCTCTACTCAAGTTGTGGGGAGATTTGACTGACAGCAGTCTTCTTCTCTACTCAAGTTGTGGGGAGATTTGACTGACAGTAGTCTTCTTCTCTACTCAAGTTATGGGGAGTTTTGACTGAGAGGGAAGTTAACTGACAGCCTTCTTCTCTATTCAAGCTGTTAGGATTTTGACTGACAGTCTTCTTCTCTACTCAAGCTATGGGGAGCTTTGACTGACAATCTTCTTCTCTACTCAAGCTATGGGGAGGTTTGATTGGCAGTCTTCTTTTCTTCTCAATATGTGGGGAGATTTGACTGAGAGGGAAGTTAACTGATAACCTTCTTCTCTACTCAAGCTATGGGGAGATTTGACTGCCAGCCTTCTTTTCTTCTCAGACGGTGGTGAGATTTGACTGACAGCAGTTTTCTTCTCTACTCAAGAAGTGGGGAAATTTGACTGACAGTCTTCTTTTCTACTCAAGCTATGGGGAGATTTGACTGACAGAAGTCTTCTTCTCAAGTTGTGGGGAAATTTGACTGACAGCAGTCTTCTTCTCAACTCAAGCTGTGGGGAGATTTGACTGACAGCAGTCTTCTTCTCTACTCAAGCTGTGGGGAGATTTGACTGACAGCCGTCTTCTTCTCTACTTAAGCTGTGGGGAGATTTGACTGACAGCCGTCTTCTTCTCTACTCAAGCTTTGGGGAGATTTGACTGACAGCAGTCTTCTTCTCAGGTTGGGGGAGTTTTGACTGACAGTTTTCTTTTCTACTCAGGCTGTGGGGAGATTTGACTGACAGTTTTCTTCTCTATTCAAAGCAGTCTTCTTCTCTACTCAGGCTGTGGAGAGTTTTGACTGACAATCTTCTACTCTACTCAGACTGTGGAGAGTTTTGACTGACAATCTTCTTCTTTACCCAAGCTGTGGGGAGATTTGACCGAGAGGAAAGTTAACTGATAGCCTTCTCTACTCAAGCTATGGGGAGATTTTGACTGGCAGTCTTTTCTTCTCAGGCGGTGGGGAGATTTTACTGACAGCAGTCTTCTTCTCTACTCAAGCTGTGGGAAGATTTGGCTGACAGTCGTCTTTTCTTCTGGAGCTGTGGGGAGATTTGACTGACAGTCTTCTGTTCTTCTCAAGCTGCGAGGAGAATTGAATAATCGCATACAACTTTACTCCATCTTGCCAACAATAGCTATCAGTGAACAACTAACAATTTATTTATCTGCACAAGCAAGGCGTCCTCCTGCGTATATGTTAAAAATTAACCAAATTAATGATAACACAGGAGAATGCAAGTCTTTTCATTGTAGAGTTCATGAATATGCACATAATGTACATTACCCACAACACCAGGCTGGCAGTGAAGGAATTCTGAGTGCATCCTTCGGATTACTATTGTCACCATAACCACTTCAACCAATATCTACCTCATTATGGACATCTAAGGAAACGGTTTTCGTGTACTGAGCCTTGTTCTTCACTAAATTGAAATAAAAGGTTGATCAGTTTACTTGATTATGCACTGTAGTTTTTATTTTTGTCACTTCTCATCTAATTTTACCAGGGATTGCTTGCATTTTTTTTTCCTTTTCAATTGAATGTATGATGATGTGCATGCATAGAAATAGACGATTCTTAATACCAAAGTCAATGTAATGAGTTTAATATTCTGTTGTAAAAATATTCAATAATGTTTTTGAAACAGGTGAAGGTTATGCTAAGGTCTTAGAAATTATTTTGAAGTTATAAATGAGAAATAAGATAATACAGTTAAGTGAATATTTAAAACTTATAATAACGACACAAAGAAACAATTTGGTAAAATATCATTATGCAGCAACTCCTTCGCAGAAGTTCTCCCTCATCATAGCCCCACTAGAAAGATACTCCATTCTTCGCCAGTTCTCTTGCTCTATTTTTTACACAGGCCCTGAGCTTATTTAATGTCCCATGTCCTCCGTCGGGCTCTTCTTCTTCTTCTTCTTCTGCTGCTGCGTTCATCCGGAGAGTTTTTTCGGACGTGATTGCGTTGTGCCTGTTTACAGCAGAGCTGCTCCGTCAGGCCGACACATCCGACTTCTGCGGACATTTGTTGACCGGGTTAACCTTCCCGGGGGTTTCGTAGGACGTTTGACTCTCACTGTTGTGGTGTTATCCCCCATCCCAGCTGGCCCATTTAGAACAGCCGAAGACGTCCCGGTCAGCTCTCAAGGGAAAGCAGGGGCAGAACATGGGCATTCCCTGCTATCCAAGGAGGATTCCATAATTAATTGCAGAGCCGACACACAGCGCTCTGGTACTGGGCTCACCCAAGGAATCTTCACGTCCTGCACATGGCTGCTTAGCCTAACTTCCGTATATTGGGCCTATCGGGCTGATCAGCCGCGCCTGTTCTTCCAGGAAGCATGCCTTCAACTTGTACTCTGTCTGAACCACTAGGACATTTGATATGGCCAAAGTATTCAAGCTACCGAGACATGCCGTTGTTAATGAGCAAGTTGTCTATGTTTTCGGTTGTCGTGATGAATTTCTTGGGAAAGATAATGTCGTAATGTTACTTTGCTTTCCATATCCACAGCCAGTCACAACTGCTGAGCTTCCATTCTTTAATGGTTAATATACAGATTATGTCAACTCACGCTTGACTGCTTCCTCTCCGACCACCTCTACACCCCAGGGTAGAAGAGGAAAGACTTAACACGGTAGCCAATGGGTAGAAAAGCAAACACTAAACCACACCAGGGGATCCTAGGGTTTAAAAAAAAGTTAGTTGCATGTCCTTTACAGGACGTAGCAGTCAACCCTAGCATGTTTGGCTGTTCGTGATTCCTGGGCAGGTTTACATTCAGTAGTTTGCCATAGCTTTCTGAACGACCGGCATCCATACCATTTCATTAAAAAAAAAAAACGTAAGGTGGTGTGCTGCCAAATCGCCCACAGCTGTGTTTCGAACGCGGGTATGCGGGATTACGAACTTCATCCGTAACGCCTTCTCCGCGGAGCAGGCATCCTAGGATAGAACAGTACATAAAAAGAAAAATAAGGAATGTGACAATAAGTTTAAAATTAGGATTTGGTCGCAGTCTATGTTAATGTCCTGTAAACAGACAAATATACAACAGAGCCATGTTCATTTCATATAAACAATAAATCATAATAACCCTTATCATGTGCCAGTTTGAGATTTTGTGGTAACTGTGTTGGGCCCACAATTTCTGATGAATCTGGTCTGTGTCATGTTAATTCGCTCCCTCAAGGAAATCCCAGGTATCCACATATTAAATGTATAATAGTATAATGGGCCGGAAATTTGACTGTAATAAAAAAAAAAGTTCACCTTGACTAGAAATTGAACCAAGACCACCGAATGTTCAAGCTCTGCACTAACTACTATGCAGCCAGTGATTCTGTTTAACACGTTGCTAGGTTCTTCTAATCTTCTAACTTCGGTTGTGTTTAGGGCTTCATATTCGTCCTCTTCTGTGTTCCTCATTCGATAGGAGAGCGACACGCCTAGTTATGTACCTTGACGGTCAGTGAACCGTCAGTGTGTCCGACTTTAGCATGGATTTATGTACGGTTTGTTTCCTCCGATGTAACTATCTAGAAGCAGTTAACCTTCTACACATGCATGCCAAAGTCGGACAAAACCTTTATCATTCTTATCGTAACTAGAACAATATTTGTTTATAGTGCTCTTACGAGAGGGATTCAATGAAAACCATGAATGTGTTTTTTTGTTTTTTTTTGTGTGTGTGAATATATTCTGAAAAAGTAAAGAACAAATGTATCATTTTTCGATGTAGTCACCACTGCGATCAATGCAAGTCCTCTAGCGCCGGTAAAATGCTTGGATTCCTGTAAGAAAATATTCTCTGGGGTCACTACTCGGTGCGCCTTGCCCGGTCGTGAACAGTCTGTCACAGAAGTCACGCATTTTTTAAAACTTCCTACTTCACTCATACACTTGCTGGACTGACAGGCATGCATCACCACACTGCACCTTCATTCGCCGGTGAATTTATATAGGTTTCACCCCTTTATTGATTTAAAAAGAAAAACGGATAACAGAACGCTGCGCCTCTTTGGTGCATATAAAAAAGTGGTGCAGTCATCTTTAAACTGTCTGTATGGCGTCGTCGTGTTCGTCTGCACTGTGATGTCACTCTTGACATCCTTAACAACAATATTG
Source organism: Cepaea hortensis (assembly GCA_963921405.1). Classification (NCBI taxonomy): domain Eukaryota; kingdom Metazoa; phylum Mollusca; class Gastropoda; order Stylommatophora; family Helicidae; genus Cepaea; species Cepaea hortensis. Next base: position 357,554,294 of record OY992876.1, on the reverse strand, counting down.
ACAGGTTTTACAAGACACTGGCATGGTTATTTTAATTGTTATCATACTTTTAAGGTTTCCATTTGAAAGCCTCCTCGTATTAGGCCAACTGGGCGAGTTCTCAACTGGGCACAGAGCTGAAAATGTTGGATGCCAACGCGTCTGCTCAGTTCTCAACAAGCAAACACTTATATTTCACATAGAATTCATATAGACTTAATTTTCAATTAAAATTGCCTGTCCTTCTTGGGATGTTGCGATCAACCCCATGTTGATTTTTAGGTAATTTTACATGCAGTAGTTTGCCATTGGTTATGGGCGAAAATCAACGTTTAAGACCCGACAGTGATAGCGGTTTAACCCTTTACCCCGCCATAAGCGCTCATGGCGTGTATGTTAGAGAGCATTTATTGCTGTCGTTGGTAGTTGTAGTAGGCCTCTTTCCGTCGTGTGGGACTATATATAGAATTGTGCCCCTGAGGAGGCACCTGGCAGCAACGCTAATAACTGTATAGTCCAATGCGAGAGTGACAGTCTCTGACAGTTTCCGCATCTGTAAGACGAGGCTAGTCCCGCAGTAAGTGACTGCATTTTATGCCTGTGCCTGATACCCTCAGTTTGTTGGATCAGATTGCGCTCAAAGTGCACCAGTCCATTTCGTACATCTCTTCTCCGGGAACATCTGCTGTCGTTACTGCCTATAGTATTTTGCGACGTAGGACTCTCCTTGACCAGCCGCTCCTCTTACTTATTGCAGTAAGTCTGAAATTGCATCGTACACTCTTCATCAGACACAAAAATGGCTGCAGTATTTTCATAGTACCTATTATTGATTCTTACTAAATCCAGATGGTATTCTAAATCTGTTTCTTCTTGTGGTCAGTCTATACATGTGGCGTTGGTGATCATGTCTGTCCACAGCTTACTGTCTCGTGTACTGCCAATCTTCTTATAATCCGTGGCGTTGGTGATCATGTCTGTGCACAGCTTACTGTCTCGTGCGCTGTCAATCTTCTTATAGCCCATGCAATGTGGCGTTGGTGATCATGTCTGCCAATATCCTTCTGTCTCGTGTACTGCAAATCTTATAGCCATTGCCCTCTGGCGTTGGTGATCATGACTGTTCATAGCTATCTGTCTCGTGTACTGCCGATCTTCTTATAGCTCATGCTGTGTGGCGTTAGTGATCTCATGTCTGTCTACAACCTTCTGCCTCGTATGCTGCTAATAATTTCTGATACCGATGTTCCTCTATGCAGTCATGTCAAACTGTCCAGCATCTTCTCTCTTGGTCTCCTGCTGTCACTTCTCTCCTCCAACTGCCCCCTTGTCACGACAAGCTCCAACTTTCCACTTCTTATTAAATGCCCAGTGAATGTGGACTGTCTCCTTCTGGTGCGAGTACCCCGTTCTCTTTGTGGGTTCACTTATTGTAAGGTGTCTTCATTGCCATTTATATCTACCCACGGTGTTCTCATCATTCTTCTGTGAAACCACATCGTCGTTGCTTTAGCATAATGTCCCTATTGGAGTTGGAACTCTTCGCTGGCTTCTGAGGATGGGGACGGAGCGCTTATGGGAATGCCCTGAATGCTGGGATGTCGGTTACTAAATCAATCAAGCAATGTCCCTATTGTTTGCTAACCATCCACTATTAGCTTCCACACATCAAGATTGTCTCAATATAGCCCCTAAGTACTCTTTTCTCAGCTGACTCGACACAGACAGATTGCAAGGAATGTTCTTCACCGTGGTAAATGATCCCATTGCTTGGTCTATTCTACATTCAAGTTCCTTAACATGTCTTCCATCTCCTATTAGTAAAGTACCCAAATACTTATATATATCGATTTGTTTCAGATTGGTTTCATTCATTTTGTTGTTGAACGTGGGTATATAATTTTTCTTTGTAAAAAATCAATACTTCGGTTTTTCTGTTATTCAGACTAAGTGATATTGTAAATAATGACTTAAAGCTGAAAATATAAGCACACCAATTCTTTTATGGCACCTATCGATAACAGGTGTTTACTGATGCTGGGCGTTTACGGGACTATACAAACACAAAATATGACTAACAAGTTGGGGGGGGGGGCGAGAAAATGAGACACTACACGCACATATACAGGCGAACGTTGCAACCGAAGTCATTATGCTAACTTTCAAACATTATGTGCGTGGACACTGGATGCGTTAGATAGATGCTTTGGTTAGTGAAAGCAAATGAAATTTCAGAAATATTTCTACACTCCATATTTGACCTTTCATTTCGGATAATGGTTGTTTTTGTACGATCACTTTCAGAGATATTGTATGGGAACCTGGCTGCATTAAATATATTTATTTTCATTATTAAAGCAAAAATCAAGTAATCCGGCTTTGTTGTGTCTCAAACCGCACAAATAAATACAGGAAATAGCTGTAAAAAAAAAAGAAATGGTTAAAGTCAAACTGGTGCACTTTCTTGTGTGAGGAAACCACTTTTGTTTGAGCATGCGCAGGGGTACCTTAACTGGAGTACTAGGGTGTCCTAGTTGTAGAAATCAGTTTCTTGTAGTCTTTGTTGTCGTTGTTTCAATATTACTTGTTGCACGATTTATGCCAGCCATATTTCGCTGCATACTGAAGAGTATATACTGTATCACATGAAGTGAATGAACGAATCTTTAGTTTGGCTGAGATACATAACACATATAATCGCTGATATTGTTTGAATGCGGAGAATTTGTTATCCCCACAGTTATGGCAAAATCACTATGAAATATGTCTGTCGGCAGAACCTTGGTTTTAGATGCCTAATTGTTGTCGCCTCGATGTATTTGGGTAACAAATTGTTGTTCGTTAAATACAGTATGCGAAACGGTTTTTCTTTGTTAACTTTATGATCATAGTAGTAATTAGGCGTCTAAAACCTGGGTTATGCTCACAGAAAGATTTCACGGTGATTCTGTGATTACCGTTGAGATAGCAATAACATTGCTTCACATTCGAACAGTATCACAGAATTTCAGCCAAAATGTGGTTCATCTACTCACTTCACATGATGTGTAATTGTGTGGACAGTGAAGGTCATACAAGAGACAACAGATATAGACACATTTTAAGTGAACAAAAGCAGAAGATCATTATACAATTTTGCAACATAACCTTGGCGAGATGCAGCGAGATATGCCAGGCAATAAATCGTGCTACATACATATTGTTTGTGGCTTATGTGTTTACATTTACTAAGGGACTACACTGTTTTAAATACTACTTGTGTACCTTTTCATATTTTCTTAAATGAATTGTTTTATTTCCATTTTGATTGTATCCCTCTTGGAATATTTTTATGAAGAACTATGCCAATGTTGTTTTCATGAGTAAAATTTTACTGAATATAGTCTGTCCGAGTACCAATTTTTTTGTTAATTGACGTTTTTGTTAATATGTTTTATTTGTTTTTATTTCATATGTAGAATTGCCTCGTCAGGTTTTGTGTTTCTTAGTTTTGTACTCAGCGAATTTTGTTCACATAAGTTCTGTATTAACTTTTTTAAAAACCTTTTTCATCAAATATATTTTGAATTTTAATATGAATTTTCTTACAATTACATTTCCAACCTTTCATCGTGTAAATAATCAACTTCACATCTGGATATGTTTTTGATGTTGTTTTTGCATGTTTACGGTCATTATGTTTGGTTGTTAGGTGTACTGGCTTGTTTATTGGTTTATGTTTTCTATTTGCGATGAACTGTTTAAAATGGTTGTTCCGTGTTTTACATGGTGCAACAGACACGAATTAACCTAGTCAGTGCATGAAACCCCCAGGAGAACAAGAACAACAACACAATCTCTTTCAATAGATATGTATTCTTTGTCATGTTTGCCAGGGAGTGATTCAAAAACTGTGAGTGGGTTGTTTGACAGAAATGTAAACAAATAATCTGATGTTTTAATTCTTTCTACCCCTGCCAGTTTCTATGTTGCCTGTTGAGCCATATGTGCTTATACATAGGTCGGAGAGTTAAATTTCAATAAATTTCAACACCTATCGTATATGCCTGGTCGTCCATCTTACACCCGCGTCGCCTGTCTCAAAAATACCCACCATAAGACAATGATGACTCCAAATCTCCATGCAGTTGTATAGTTAAGCAAACCAGTCATCATCGTCGTCTTCCACTTTTGCTGTCAAACCTCGTAGGGAGGAACAATTAACAATGATGAACCTAGGACAGGTCCAGCAAACCTATAGGGAATGTATGTGTTCATGTATTATTGCGCATTTATGCGACAAGAGGTGGATATTGAAGAAGGTTGGCTATTAAAGGCGATAAAACAAAGAAAATTGAAATATTTTGGTCACTTGAAATGTCATGAAAGTTTGAAGAAAACAAAAGGGTATATACCCGGGTAGAGAGGAAGAGGAAGGCCAAAGAGAAGATGGGTGCAGGATGTAGCATATGATCTTCATCTGAGTGTATCGGATGTGAGACATCTTGCTTATGACCGAGAAGTTTTCCGGAAGGCTGTTATGGGAGCGAGGTTCTGCACATGACATGCTACTGAATGAAGGAATGAATGAACTATTGCGCAAGAATTATGGAGGAAATTGAAAGAGAGGCATAACCCTATCAGCGCTCACACTGGGAACACACCGAACAAGCTAACGACATCTAAGCAAAACAGTAAAGAACTCTTTTAGATACACTGAGGCTATTAGGTATACTGTGCATATTGTTATAAAATTGATCGGCAATCGACAGATAATGTGGTCCATACATCGCCGATGGCCTTGACTTTTTAGGCATTTCCGGATATCAGTTTTAGGCTGTCAAGCTGCGTGTCCAGATCTGTTTAGAAAACTAAAATTCACGTCAATGGAGATTCATTTGCATAGTCACTGTCATGGAGAACTGCATTCTTTTACCTACTCGATGCTTTGCTTCGAAGGTCACGGGTGGCAAGCATCACCTGGATCTTTTCTCCTGGGCATGCCTTGTGCTGGAGAATGAACAGGCGGACAGATTGGCTGGCTCGGCAAAATTTGGTGGAGTGTTGATGAATGACTAGGCAGACGTGGTTGCGGCCTTGTGGGAGCACGTGTACACCTCGGAGGAGCAAATGGATCACCATAGTCTGGCAAGAGTGAGGCAGCGAGGGGTGTCGGGGGGATCTGGCCGGCGCTCGGAGGAAAGGCGAGACGGACATATAACCAGATTGCTTCTGGAACTATTGGTGTTGGACCTCTTTGCTGGCTGCTGAGGATGGGGACGGAGCGCTTATGGGAATGCCCCGAATGCTGTGATGTCGGTTCCTAAATCAATCAATCAATCAAAAGCTACTCGTGCATACATTTGAGAAAGTACTCAATTACATTAACAATTTTACAAAGTATGTTTCTTCTTCTTCTTCTTCTTCTTCTTCTTCTTCTTCTTCTTCTTCTTCTTCTTCTTCTTCTTCTGCATTCGTCCCGAGTTTTGTTTTAGGCGTAAATCCATTGTTCCTGTTTACAGAAGAGCTGCTATATTTGCACTTTTCGTCCGACACATCCGACTTCTTCAAGCATTAGTTGACAGGGTTATCTTCTCAGGAAAAAGTAATTTTATATCCGAAGGTTTTCTAGAAATTAGAAGTTGCAAACATTAATTTGTGTTTGGAGTTTACAAAATCGTAACTAAATATGAAACAAAACATGTTGGCAAGCACAATTTTTAAGTAATACAAAATAACGTTTTCCCGCGTTGTAAATTTAAATAATGACGATACAAACACAATATTCCACAATTTATTGCCTAGCATACTTCGCTGAATCTCATCAGGTGCATTCTACTTAAGAGATTCAACATATAATGAAGTGGCGAAATGAATCCTTTCAATGAAAGAAATAAAACACATTGTCATATGAAGGGTATACTTTTAATGACTGGGTTTTTTCAAAATATAGCCATTCCAAGTATTATATTTACCGGTTATGAACTCCACAGAGGGTGAATACACAACTTTGAACGGCAATATTTAAAACAAAAGACCCACAGTCAATAAAAATACACCGTGAATTTCAATGTCACTACAGTAGGTTACAGAAACGATCATGTCGTTTTGTTTACAATTGCGGTTTACCCGCGTGTATAGCATACGCCTCGGCATATCTCTGTAACGTTTGGTTATGTGTTGACATTGACAAATATGACAATGTGTTTAGTGTATTTCAGTAGATAGGATTCATTACGCTTCTTCATCATATGTTGAATCGTTTGCCATAGTGTGCGCCTGTCGAGCCACGGCGATATTTGCCAGGAATAAAATTGTGCAATATATGACATTAGCCGGTACTTACGCTGGCCCTGCCCATCTAAGCCAAAGCGATTCTAGTGTGGTTAGACTGACAATGTTATTTGAATTTCCTTACAGGACGTCGCAGTCAATACCAGCATTCTTTGGCTGCTTGTAATTTCTTGGCAAGTTTACGTTCAGTAGTGTGCCATTGATTTCTGAACAACCGGCATCTGTACCATTATATGAAAATCAGCGCAAGGCGGTCTGCTTCCAAATTCTGCCTCTGTGATTCGAACGCGGTTTGCCGGATTACCAGGTGAGTTCGTGACCACAGAGCCGGCATAGGCTGGCATTACATATCGCTGTAGCCTAGTATTTTCTGTTCGTAGTTGTGGTTGGCGGTGGTTTTCAAGTGTCTTCCACATGTTTCGGACAGTCGAAAGTATTCTTTTGGATTAAGAATTGGTAACGGGGACCCGCCGGTCTCCGTGGCCTAAAGGCTTGCGAACAAGTTTCGTGAGCAGCTCGCCCCGCGTTCGAAACGCGGCGGCGACCGACTTGGCAGCAGACCGTGTCGAGCTGGGGTTTTAATGTGTTGGTATGGAAGCCTGTCGTTCAGAAAGCAATGGCAAACTCATTCATTCAGTAGCATGTCCTTTGCAGAACCTCGCTTCCATAACAACCTTCCGGAAAATCTCTCGATCATAAGCAAGATGTCCCGCGTCCGATACACCCATCTGGAGATCATGCGCCACATCCTGCACCCATCTTCTCTTTGCCCTTCCTCTTCCTCTCTTCCCAGGCATATACCCCTCCATTATTGTTCTCCCCAAACTTTCGTGGCGTTTCAAGTGACCAAAATATTTCAATTTTCTATGTTTTATCGTCTTTAATAGCCAACCTTCTTCAGTATTTAGCTCTTGAAGTATGGATGCATTTGTTCTTTTCTTTACCCAAGATATTCTTAGAACTTGTCTATAATATTTATATTCAAATGCATTTATGCGCTGTTCAGCTTGTTTAGTAAGTGTCCAGAGTATGTTGCAATGGGAAAGATGCGTGCTCTTAAAAATCTAATTCTAGTAGTTATGTCTGTCTCACTCCATAATGTATTAAGTTGTTTTAGTCTTTGAAGAGCAATTGATAGTTGTCGTTTAGTTTCTTTCATTTGTCACCGTTGTTGGTAATCAGTGACCCAAGATATTTGTGATCTCTTTTTCCTCTTCCTTATCTAAATCCAGCTTGAACCACATTAGTTTCTTCTTCCATTTTCTTACGAAGTCTTTCCATTATGATTTTTAATAGAATTTTACTTGCATGACTTATCAGGGCAACAGTTCTTTAGTTGGTGCATAATTTCAGGTTGTCATTTTTTGTATTGGAATGAAGATCTCTTCCAATCTTTTGGCCAAATACCATATTTCCATATCTTTCTACATAGTGTGCGATAAATATGTATGCTTTCTTCTCCTCCTGCTTTAATTAGTTCAGCTGGTAGCTCATCACATCCAGGTGATTTACCATTCTTCAGGTTCTTTATTGCCCATGCAATTTCATCTAATGAGGGTTCAGGTTCTGTCTCTGCTGTCATTGGCTCATGTATCTCATTCATATCATCACTGTCACTCATATCATACATTCCACTGCAGTACTCCTGCCATCTTTCTAGAATTTGTCTAGATTCTGTTAAGTTATTTCCCATCTTGTCACAGATAACATTCAATTGAGGTTGAACATTTCTTGTCAATAACTTCATTTCTCTGAACATTTCGTAATCTCTTCCAGTATTAATGGCAAACTGCTGAACGTAAAACTTGCCAAAACATCAACAACAGCAGGAAAACGCTGATGTTGGCAGCGATGTCCTGTAAAGAGGACATACAAAACAACCCCCCCCCCCCCCACCCACCCCCAAAAAAAAAAAAAACCGGGAACCCCCGTGTCGAAGTGGTTACGCCGCGCAATCCGAAGATCATGGGTTTGATTCGAGGCTCCATCATTCGTTTCACGAGTGCAGTTTCTCGGAGACTCCTAAAGGTGGTCGCTGGAGATACGGAGTTGGTTCTTTGTGCGACGCTTTCGGCATGCTGCACTGCGGACAGAAACTGAGCCATATGGGATCAAACTCGGTGCAATGAAGTCGATCCTCTCGTTTTTAAACACCCCCCCCCCCCTCCTCCGTGTAATAATAATTGGTAAATTCCTCAACGATATAGCAAAACATATGAATCAAAGATACGACAGTGGTACAAAGATAACCAAATGTATGAATCAAAGATACGACCGTGTTACAGAGTTAACCAAGCGTATGAATTAAAGATACGACCATATTACAAAGATAACCAAACGTATGAATCAAAGATACGACAGTGTCACAGAGATAACCAAACGTATGAGTCAAAGATACGACCGTGTTATAGGTAGCAGAACGTATCAATCAAAGATACGACCGTGTTATGAAGATAACAAAGCGTATCAGATAAATAGCTTTGGCACAGAAAAGGCAGCATGTTTGTACACTCTATCCTCTATGATAATCATAAAATGGTAATAAAACATGGCGGAAAGATTTTGTTTATTTTTTTTTTACTGTTCGACTGTTGTCTAGTGTTTGTTTTTGGTGTGTTTATTTGAAACCACGTCTGCATGCTTTTTTGTTGTTCGCGTGTCTGTTTCTTTCATTGTCTCACCCTTGTTTACTGGGCCGTGTTTGTTGCTCGTAACAACCCTTCTGTAATATCATAAGTTGTCACCTCGTTCAGGTATTATTTAGGCATTTTGAGGGTAGTTGGTGGTTTAGTTTATTGGTTGGGTAATTGCTTGATAGGATGGTTAGTTAATTAGTTACTTGGTTAATTAATTGGTTGGTTATATGGTTGATTAGTTGGCTACTTAATTAATTTGCTGGCTCGTTGCTTGCTTAGTAGGTTAGTTGGTTAAATGGGTGGGTGGATGGTTGATGAAAATGGTTGGCTGGCTATTGGATTGGTTTGTTGTTTAATTGGTTGGCTGATTAGTTGGTTAGTTAGTTGACTGATTGGTTGATGAATTGGCTTGTTGGTTCCTTGACGAATTGATTGGTTAATTCGTTGAATGGTTGGCTTATTGGATAATTCATTGGTTGGTTATTTGTCTAGTCGGTTGGCTGACGAACTGGTTATTGGGCTTGTTCATTAGTTGGTTATATGGTTAGTTAGGTGGATAGTTGGTTAATTTATTAGTTCGTTAATTGGTTAACTGGTTAGTTTGGTGGATGGTTGGTTGCTTCGTTATTGGTTAGTTTGTTGGCTGTGTAGATGAGTGAATGGTTGGTTGGTTCTGGACTGATTAGTTTGTTAATTGGTTGGTTCGTTAATTGGTTAGTTGAGCAGTTACCTGGTTGATTGATAATTGGCTGGTTGGTGGGTTCTTTGGAAATCCCATGGCAGGCGTAAGATCTCGCTGCAGTCCACTCTGTTGACGCCCAGGTCGCCCTATTCCTAAACAAGTTGGCATCTGTCTGTGTGATGCTGTTATCCGACCCGGCATTGTGTGGCAGAGCAATCCTCCCCTTCTTCAATTACAGGAACCTGCGGGGTGTGCACTACCGATACTGAATCTTTACACCTCAATCAATCAATCATGTGCCATGCCGGAAAGCGTGGGTGGTCATGACTCGCCATTTCACTCGATCACCAGCGTCGTGGATCAGCTCAGTGTTCCTGTCCCGTCCATGCCATGTGGCCAAGCCATCCAGATATTTTCCTCTCGGTCTTCCTCTTGGTCTGTTCCCTTCGATCTTGCCAGTTGTCACCAAGTTCTCCAATCCATTTCTTCTCATAACATGTCCAAAAAATTTTGACTGTCTACGTCTAATCTCTCCAATCAGCTTGCGATGTTCATTTGTCTCCTGTAGTACTTGGTCATTGGTTTTTTCTGTCCGTCCATGGTATTCTTTGCATTTTCCCCAGAAACCACATTTCTGTAGCCATCATGTTTTTTCAGCCTGACTGCTCATTGTCCAAGTTTCACATCCATACAAAAGAACAGGCTCTATGTATCCCCTCAACACTCTTTTTCTCGTTTCAATTGACATCTTTTTATTGATCAGAATGTTTTTCATCTTGCTAAAGGCTACTTTCGCCATGGCGATTCTTGTTCTAATCTCTTCAAGGCATCTCCCATCAGATGTTATGACTTTTCCAAGATAATTGTACCGATTCACTTGTTGAAGAATATTTCAATTTACTTGTATATTACATTGTAGCACTTCTTTCTTCCTAGTGACGACCATAACCTGAGTCTTTTTACAATTTAATTCTAACCCCAGTTGCTCACTGTGTACAACAACCGCATCTACTAATTGTTGTTGAGAGGCAAAGTGATCTTTTGGATGTTAGCCAAACTGTCGCCTCTTTCTGGAGAGTTCACACCATGGAGAGGTACTTCAAGGCCGCTGCTAGTGTGTGACCCTAGAGCTGACCTTGTGACCTCCACGGACCATATTGAATTTGCTGTGTTAGGATTGTATTTTCAACGACCACCTGTCACACAATGGAAGATGTAAGTCAAATTAATTAGGGCTGCGTAAGTTAACGATTAATTAATCGATTAATCGTTAATTTGTTTTAACGATTAATCGAAAACTTTTCTCCCATCACTTATACAAATGACCCGGAAGACTAAAAGTATCAACATGGCAGCGGGAAAATATAAACAAATGTCCGGACGATTAAATGAACATTTTGGTTTTAAAGTATTAACTGATGGAAATATTGAAAATGCTGAAAAGGTTTATTGCGTTCATTATGATAAATCGTTTGCCTACCATGGTTCTAACACCTCTCTTACTTACCACCTTCACAACAAACATCCACTATATTATCAGAAACTTAAGTCGAGACAGTCTATTGCATCATCGTCACCTGCTTCGAAGCAAGCTACTTTCGTGTGTTGCCGGGGCCCATAAGGGAAGCAAAGAATAGCAACACTGTAGCCTACCACGCATGTCGTAAGAGGCGACTAAGGAGGTTTGATGGTTCCGTCGCCCTGCTACTGAGTGAGTGCGTGGCGCGACACTGTGAGCTGTGGGTTTCGTGTGAAGTGCTTGTGAATCTGCCCAAGTTTTTTTTTGGAACGTGACTGCATGTTCGGAGCGATAGCTGGTGGCTATGTCCCAGAGTTGACCGGTTTTTGCCTTATGCAGAAATGCGTGGCTGCTGGGCTTCTGGTTGACTGCCACTGCCGTCGGTGATGAACTGTATTTTCATGGACTGTGTGGGTGAACATCTAGGAAACATCCAGATAGGAAAATGACTGCCGATTCCATCAGAGATTAATTGGGTGATTCCGGGAAGGTTAACCCGGTCAACAAATGCCCGCAGAAGTCGGATGTGTCGGTCTAACGGCGCATGAACGCAGCTCTGCTTTAAACAGGCACAACGCAGTCACATCCGAAGGGAAAAAAAAATCCGGATGAACGCAGAAGAAGAATAAGAATTGGGTGTTTCGTGTGGGACTGGTGTGTTGACATTCTGGCGGCGGCATTATGCACAGTGTATCTGTGCGGGCTGTTGTTTGTCGAGACTCCTGTCTTTTCCACTTTTCACATTGGGCAGTAGGGAGCGTATTGTGTGATATTCACTGGCACAGGAACGGAGCATAATGGGGACGACCCGTTGCTGTGAAGTTGGAACTGCGACTAACTAACTAAGCTACTTTGAGTCACTTTTGTCGTTCGTCCGATCGTCCAGTGAGTGCTACATTACAACATGATATTCAAGTATCACTTGCAAACTGGATTGCTAGTAGTGGCAGACCAATATCAATAGTAGATGACGACGGCCTTCAACAAGTATTACGCACAGCATTGCAAAATGCTGAATATAAGCTACCTTCTCGCCGCACTATTGACAAACTGTTGACAGCTAAGTACAACAGCAAGATTCAAAATGTTAAAGAATCGGTGAAAAACGCAAAGGGAATTGCGTTAACATCTGATTTTTGGACATCTCTAGGTAACGAAAGCTATTGTGGAGTTACTGGCCATTGGATTGCCGATGACTGGAAATTGAAAAATGCTGTTCTTGAATGCATGAATGTTGTTGAACGTCATTATTATGACAGTGTTGCCCAGTTATATAAACAGTTTGCAATAGACTGGGATATAACGAACAGAATTCAGGCTCTAGTTACTGACAATGCAAGAAATATGGTTTCAGCTGTTGATAAAACCGGTTTTGCTCATATTCCTTATTTGGCTCATAGCTTACAACGGAGCATATTGCATGGATTTAAAGCCGCTGATACAGAAATATTGTTTGGGAAATGTCGAAAAATTTTCGGACATTTTAAACATAGTGCCGCAAACACAACCGAGTTGCAAAATTGTACTGAGTCACCATTGTGTAAGCTGCAGCAAGATGTACCAACAAGATGGAACAGTATTTTTATTATGCTACAGAGTCTTCTACAGGCCAGAGAAGCATTAGCTGTCTACATGTCAGATGAAAAGATGCACTACAAAGGTCCAAAACTGTCAGATTCGGATTGGGAGAAGATTTCGAAATATGTCAAAGTTCTGGACTTATTCTGTCAGACCACGGTCCTGCTTGGCGGTCAAGATTGTTTCATGTAGCCGTGTATTGCCACTGCTATCATCGTTGACAAAGCATATGACTGTACATGATGATGATCCGGGCTACATAGCTAAATTTAAGGCAGCGTGTATTAATGACTTCAGCGAACGTGTAGCTAATATGACAAGTATTGAAACACTACAGATTGCAACAGCATTTGATCCACGCTACGAATACCTGAAGTGTTTGTCAAAAGATGCAAAAGAACGAACTTCGTCACGTACTGAACAACAAATAGCAGTTGATGTTCATGATGAGCAGATGGAGACTGCTGCAACGAATGATACTGACATTGACAATGAAACTATATGTGAACCAAATGAAAAGCGTATTAAGCTAATGAAGTCGGAATCAGACACGGAAGATAATGTCGTCAGCTCTTCTGATGAATTGCTACGTTATAAAATGGAGAAGAAAGTTGCTGAACTGGTTGACCCTCTACAGTGGTGGAAACTTAATGAACATCGATATCCACAATTGGCATTCCTAGCAAAGACCATTCTGTGCATACCGGCCACCTCATTTCCATGTGAACGATTGTTCAGCTCTGCTGGTTATATTGTTAATAAGACGCGCTCGTCACTTGAACCAAATACTGTCAACATACTCGTCCGTTTGCATAGTTGGTTATTAGATGACATATGAACAAGTCAATCCAGTGTTATTTCGATTTTTGACAAATACGAGTATAATGTGAGTTATGTGACTATAAATGTTTTGCTTTAATCGAAATTAACTATTAATTAATCGTAAATTTTTCAAAAGTTAACTATTAAATTAAAATTAATCGGTGGTAGCCCTAAAATTAATCATTCAATCAAGTGATCAGTCAGTCGAACAATCAACGACTCAAATAAATAAATAGTCAGTGAGTTAATAAATCAAGTACTCAATCAATACGCTAGTCAATTAGTCAGTTAATCAATCATCTTATCAATCGGTCAGTTAGTCAAGTAATCATGTAATCATTTAAGCAATTATTCAGTCAAGCAAACAATCCACTAGTCTTTGAATCAAGTAATCAATCAATATATCAATTTTATAATTAGCCAACTAGTCAAGAGATTTGTCAGACTGTCGATCATGTATTCAGTCAGTAAACTAGTAAAGAGATCCATTAGACTGTCAATGAAGTAGTTATCAATGAATCAGGTCATTCAATCCACCAGTCTGTCAATCATGTATTCAATAAATCAACTAGTCAACCAAGTGGTTAAGAACGCTGGGTTCTCCTTCGGGAAACCCTGGATCGAATCCTCAGTAAGGTGTGGATTTTTTTTTTTCTGTCGGGGGCAAAAATAAAATCCTAACCTGTACAGTTCGCGGTGACTCACTACCCAGGCGGCCTTAGTACCTCAGGCTCAAGACACCCCTGCCCTACACTGCAAGGTATTATAAGCAGTATATTACAGGTGCCAGTCAAGCAACCCAGCAGTCTATCAATTAAGTAGTCAGTCAATCCACCAGTCAATAAATCAATCAGTCAACTGGTCAAGCGATCCACCGGTCTGTCGGTAATATAGTCAATCATTCAAACGGTTTTAATCAAACTATTGTAAAAGTCCACCAGTCTGTCAATCATATACTCAATCAATCAACTAGTGAAACAATCCACCATTCAGTCAATCAAGCAACCCTTCAGTCTATCTATTAAGTAGTCAGTCAATCAAGAGGTAATATATTCAATTACTCATCTAATAAATCAATTCATGAGTCTGTTAATCATGTATTAATCACGCAACTACTCACACAATTCCCCAGTCTATCAATCATATATCCAATCAATCAACTAGTCAAAATAATCCATCAATGTGTCAATTAAGTAATGGGTTAATCAATCATGTGTTAAATCTGTCAACTAGTCAGTCAATCCAACAGTCTATTTAACTAGTCAGTCAACCCAACAGTCAGGTAATTACAAAGTCAAGTAATCAATCAATCACGCTGCAAAATGAACAGGTTAACATCTTATGATATAAACACACATTTTAGCTTTTATAAATACAAAGACACTGAATAAAGATACAATGCTAGACAATATGCGCAGTGATTCGAATACAAGGGATTCGAATCTGTCTTATCAAACTGACATCACGCATAGCTGAAGGAGCGCATATTTAGAGATCTCACATGCAAATATGAATCATAGTCTATTTTGGAATCACTAAACACTAGGCGTACGACAGGGATGTGTCTTGTCACCGGATCTTTTCTCTCTCTATAGCGAAGTAGTCATTAGAGAGATCAAAGAGGGGCCAGGAATAACATCAGATGGAAGGTGCACAACAGAGATTAAGAGCAGAAAAGGACAAGCAAAATGTGCATTTCAGAAAATGAAGAGTATCTTATGCGATAAGTCACTATCATTGAATGTAAGAAAGAGAGTACTGAAGTGCTATATATAGAACCTGTTTTACTGTATGACATTGATACTTGGAATGTAAATGAATAAACTAGGAAGAACTTAGAAGCAACAGAGATGTGGTTCCTGAGACGAATGTTGCGAATTTCTTGGACTGCCAGAGTAACTAACACGATTGTCTGAAAGAGGCTAATGAAACTAGAACATTATATACAACAAGAAAGAGATAAACAGTTTCTTTGGTCATGTGATGAGAAGAGAGACATTGGATAACATCGTGACGACTGGAAAGATCAAGAGGAAGAGAGGCAGAAGCCCACCATGAGAAATTATGCTGCATGGATTGAGACGGTGGCATGGAGGAATACCATCAGAAGAGTTGATCCAGAAAACCAAAGATATAAATCTGTGGAGAGTCATGAACGCCTACGCCATCTGGCATGGCACTTTATGATGATTGGTGGAAATAGAAAATCAGGGGTTTGACTTTAAATGTTACAGAATAGGTCATAGAATATCACGGACCAAGAAGAAGAACAATACAACCAGATCTGGCCATTGAAGCCAACTGGCTCATACAAGCAGCTTCAGGGCTTGGACACTAAAATAGTAAGTCACGAAAGTATAGGATACTTTTTACTTTGAGTTGACCTGAGTAAAGTATCGACATTACAGAACTCGGGACAGTCCCGCAAGTGCTCCGCCTTCTCCTTCAACAGCCAGCGAAGAGTCCCAATACTAATGGTACCAGTAGCAGTCTGATTATGTGTCCTGAGTTTCGATCAAGTCACTTCCTGCAACACCAGTGATCGACAGGGTGTATTTTTAATGACTGTGCAGTGTTTGAAAATATTGCCAGTCCAAGTTTTGTATTTACGTATTATGTTGCATGAACTTTACAGAGGGTGAATACAAAACTTTGATGGGCAATATTTTCAAACACTGCACATCCATTAAAAATGCATCCCATATCTGTTCTTCTGAACTGTACACATGATACCAAAGGGCCCCGACTTTATTTACTTGTAGGTCATATGATGCTAACTCCAAATTGTTAGACCGATCGGAAGTGGATGTGTCATGTGGTTAATATCTTACCAGTAGCCTTTGCTTCCAATGTCACTTTCTGGTACTCAAAACTCGCAGTGTGAAACATGATTAACGGAAGCCTAACCACAGTCTTGCCGTACGTGCAGTGCTGCATCAGGAGGTTGGGATATCCAAACATGACCAGTCTCAGCAGAACCACAGCATCAGGACGTTGGGATATCCATACATGACTAGCCTCAGCAGAACCACAGCATCAGGACGTTGGGATATCCATACATGACTAGCCTCAGCAGAACCACAGCATCATGAGGTTGGGGTATCCAAACATGACTAGCCTCAGCAGAACCACAGCATCATGAGGTTGGGATATCCAAACATGACTAGCCTCAGCAGAACCACAGCATCATGAGTTTGGGGTATCCAAACATGACTAGCCTCAGCAGAACCACAGCATCATGAGTTTGGGGTATCCAAACATGACTAGCCTCAGCAGAACCACAGCATCATGAGGTTGGGATATCCAAACATGACTAGCCTCAGCAGAACCACAGCATTATGAGTTTGGGGTATCCAAACATGACTAGCCTCAGCAGAACCACAGCATCATGAGGTTGGGGTATCCAACAGGACCTTGGGATATCCACACATGCCTCTCCGCAGATGTGAACGTCCAGTATCAGAAACCAGGCTGGTTTCTTGGTTTGGAGAGGGAAAGAAGATCTCCGCAGCACAGTCCGAGTGTTGACCGTACTTTGGTATCGGA
>OY992876.1:357314759-357532259 GCA_963921405.1 Cepaea hortensis | reverse complement strand
ACCAACCACGCCTTGACTTATTCACAATATACCAATCACGCTGTTACTTCTTCTTCTTCTTCTTCTTCTTCTTCTTCTTCTTCTTCTTCTTCTTCTTCTTCTTCTTCTTCTTCTTCTTCTTCTTCTTCTTCTTCTTCTTCTTCTTCTTCTTCTTCTTCTTCTTCTTCTTCTTCTTCTTCTTCTTCTTCTTCTTCTTCTTCTTCTGCGTTCATCCGGAGTGTTTTTTTTTTTCAGATGTAATTGCGGTGTATCTAAGTTAGGCAACCTTGGGCCCAGACCCTTAGGCCAACACATCCGACTTTAGCGTGCGTTTTTTCACCAGGTTAGCATTTCTGGGGGACTCTCGCTTTTGTGGTGCCGTCCACAGCCCAGCTGGTCAAGTTAGAAGGGCCAGGGACTTTACGGTCAGTCCTCAATGGAAGGCAAGGACAGTCCATGGGCATTCCCCGCTCTCCAGTGAGGCTTCTATAATTGCAGAGCCGGCACATAGTGCTCTGAGACTGGACTCACCCGAGGAATCACCACGTCCTGCTCATCGCTGCTTTAATTTCTCAGTTCCATGTATTGGCCATTTCGTTCGCCCCTGGCCGCTTCCCGCACAAACCAGGAACGATCAGTCTGCAGACGACATCCACTCAGCAAGCTTTAGCTTCGGACTTCCACGTAATGGCTTCGCTAGCCAAGGGTTCCATTTCGTGTTAATGAGACGTTTTTCTACCTTAGTCTGCAGGCGACATTCATACTGCAGTTTTTCATTTCGGACTTCCACGTAATGGATTCGCTAGCCAAGCGTTCCATTTCGTGTTCGTGAGACGCTTTTCCACCATTGTCCACGCTCACTCAGTGAGCTCTAGCACAGACATGCATCGTAACCACTACGTGCGATTGGGACGCTTTTCCACCTTTAGTAACGCTCTCGGGGTGGGCTACAGGTGCTGCCGGCTAGCACGTTACCTCCATGGGGCAGGGAGCGAGTAACGGCCAGGCTCTCTCATCCGGGGATCCCTCTTATCCCTCGGATGAGAGCCTTCGAACAAGTATCTGAATCAAGCATTTAGCAAGCTTAGCATCTCATCACCATTTTGCAGTGGGTGAGTATCGGCCCGGCTCTCACATCCGGGTGATATTGACTTAGAGGCGTTCAGTCATATCCCTCAGCGGAGAGCCTTAAAGTATGTGTCCGGACCAAGAGTTAGTGGCATCGTGCGCCTGACTAGGTCTTTGACTGCCTATCCTCAGTCTACCTGCAGAGCAGCAGGTTGTGTCCCTCTTGGTCTGGCCCCTGTCCCATGACCTGTCCGACATGTAGTTGTGCTTCCGTCGGCAGAGCTCTTGGGGTCATTGGGACACGCAAACCCCTCTACCACGACAAGGTGGAGACACTTCAGAGGGGCTTTACTTATTCACAGTACACCAAACACTCCTTGACTTATTCACAATATACCAAACATGCCTTGACTTATTCACAATATACCAACCACGCCTTTACTTATTCACAATATACCAACCACGCCTTGACTTATTCACAATATACCAACCACGCCTTGACTTATTCACAATATACCAACCACGCCTTGACTTATTCACAATATACCAACCACGCCTTGACTTATTCACAATATACCAACCACGCCTTGACTTATTCACAATATACCAACCACGCCTTGACTTATTCACAATATACCTAATGCCATATATCGATGGCAGATACACATCATGGAAAAAGGATAAAAGGAAAATCCCAAGGGATAGTAAAGTGGACAGTGCACTAGGAAACCAAAGAGACAGGATGCGTCACGAAAAACGTAAACCTAACGACCAAGGGCATACGCTGTGGAGAGATAGTAAGAACCGGTTGTGGTTTCAAGTGTGGAACGGAATTCGTTGACAAGTGGATATTTGGATGCGGTGATTTAAGGATCTTCAAGTGAAGAACAAGTGGGAACGATTGTTGATAAGAATCCATGGATGGATAGAAGAACAGGGAAACTGACCTAGATGAATCTTGAACCAACGAAACAACAAAGATCTAAATGAACTGTGGAATGGAAGACAGACTGTCAGGGCAAATGGTACAGAGTTTGATATATATTCCAGGTTAAATTTTAGTAGATGTTGTCCCTGTGGTAAGGGAGCGCTACGGGGCCACTGGAATTTTTATCTTATGATTCTGCAAGGCCGAAAATTAAAGGACTTGAATCGTTTGCTGACCTGCGTGTTTTATCTTCCTGTTTACCAGTTCATTAAGGTGAGAGACTTTGAGATCTTGTTATCGTTACGCATTGACGAGTTTAACTGCTTCGGCGTAGATCTTCATTTATTATTATTGTTCAGAAGAATGGTATTTATTCAAGGCACCAAACACGCCTTGACTTATTCACAATATACCAAACACGCCTTGACTTATTCACAATATACCAAACACGCCTTGACTTATTCACATATACCAAACACGCCTTGACTTATTCACAATATACCAACCACACCTTGACTTATTCACAATATACCAAACACGCCTTGACTTATTCACAATATACCAAACACGCCTTGACTTATTCACAATATACCAAACACGCCTTGACTTATTCACAATATACCAACCACGCCTTAACTTATTCACAATATACCAAACACGCCTTGACTTATTCACAATATACCAAACACACCTTGACTTATTCACAATATACCAAACACGCCTTGACTTATTCACATATACCAAACATGCCTTGACTTATTCACAATATACCAACCACACCTTGACTTATTCACAATATACCAAACACGCCTTGACTTATTCACAATATACCAAACACGCCTTGACTTATTCACAATATACCAAACACGCCTTGACTTATTCACAATATACCAACCACGCCTTAACTTATTCACAATATACCAAACACGCCTTGACTTATTCACAATATACCAAACACACCTTGACTTATTCACAATATACCAAACACGCCTTGACTTATTCACAATATACCAAACACGCCTTGACTTATTCACAATATACCAACCACACCTTGACTTATTCACAATATACCAACCACACCTTGACTTATTCACAATATACCAACCATGCCTTGACTTATTCACAATATACCAACCACGCCTTGACTTATTCACAATATACCAACCATGCCTTGACTTATTCACAATATACCAACCACGCCTTGACTTATTCACAATATACCAACCACACCTTGACTTATTCACAATATACCAACACGCCTTGACTTATTCACAATATACCAACCATGCCTTGACTTATTCACAATATACCAACCACGCCTTTGCTTATTCACAATATACCATCACGCCTCGACTTATTCACAATATACCAACCACGCCTTGACTTATTCACAATATACCAATCACGCCTTGACTTATTAACAATATACCAACCACGCCTTGACTTATTCACAATATACTAACCACACCTTGACTTATTCACAATATACCAACCATGCCTTGACTTATTCACAATATACCAACCACGCCTTGACTTATTCACAATATACCAACCATGCCTTGACTTATTCACAATATACCAACCACGCCTTGACTTATTCACAATATACCAATCACGCTGTTACTTCTTCTTCTTCTTCTTCTTCTTCTTCTTCTTCTTCTTCTTCTTCTTCTTCTTCTTCTTCTTCTTCTTCTTCTTCTTCTTCTTCTTCTTCTTCTGCGTTCATCCGGAGTGTTTTTTTTTTTTTTCAGATGTAATTGCGGTGTATCTAAGTTAGGCAACCTTGGGCCCAGACCCTTAGGCCAACACATCCGACTTTAGCGTGCGTTTTTTCACCAGGTTAGCATTTCTGGGGGACTCTCGCTTTTGTGGTGCCGTCCACAGCCCAGCTGGTCAAGTTAGAAGGGCCAGGGACTTTACGGTCAGTCCTCAATGGAAGGCAAGGACAGTCCATGGGCATTCCCCGCTCTCCAGTGAGGCTTCTATAATTGCAGAGCCGGCACATAGTGCTCTGAGACTGGACTCACCCGAGGAATCACCACATCCTGCTCATGGCTGCTTTAATTTCTCAGTTCCATGTATTGGGCATTTCGTTCGCCCCTGGCCGCTTCCCGCACAAACCAGGAACGGTCAGTCTGCAGACGACATTCACTCAGCAAGCTTTAGCTTCGGACTTCCACGTAATGGCTTCGATAGCCAAGGGTTCCATTTCGTGTTAATGAGACGTATTTCTACCTTAGTCTGCAGGCGACATTCATACTGCAGTTTTTCATTTCGGACTTCCACGTAATGGATTCGCTAGCCAAGCGTTCCATTTCGTGTTCGTGAGACGCTTTTCCACCATTGTCCACGCTCACTCAGTGAGCTCTAGCACAGACATGCATCGTAACCACTACGTGCGATTGGGACGCTTTTCCACCTTTAGTAACGCTCTCGGGGTGGGCTACAGGTGCTGCCGGCTAGCACGTTACCTCCATGGGGCAGGGAGCGAGTAACGGCCAGGCTCTCTCATCCGGGGATCCCTCTTATCCCTCGGATGAGAGCCTTCGAACAAGTATCTGAATCAAGCATTTAGCAAGCTTAGCATCTCATCACCATTTTGCAGTGGGTGAGTATCGGCCCGGCTCTCACATCCGGGTGATATTGACTTAGAGGCGTTCAGTCATATCCCTCAGCGGAGAGCCTTAAAGTATGTGTCCGGACCAAGAGTTAGTGGCATCGTGCGCCTGACTAGGTCTTTGACTGCCTATCCTCAGTCTACCTGCAGAGCAGCAGGTTGTGTCCCTCTTGGTCTGGCCCCTGTCCCATGACCTGTCCGACATGTAGTTGTGCTTCCGTCGGCAGAGCTCTTGGGGTCATTGGGACACGCAAACCCCTCTACCACGACAAGGTGGAGACACTTCAGAGGGGCTTTACTTATTCACAGTACACCAAACACTCCTTGACTTATTCACAATATACCAAACATGCCTTGACTTATTCACAATATACCAACCACGCCTTTACTTATTCACAATATACCAACCACGCCTTGACTTATTCACAATATACCAACCACGCCTTGACTTATTCACAATATACCAACCACGCCTTGACTTATTCACAATATACCAACCACGCCTTGACTTATTCACAATATACCAACCACGCCTTGACTTATTCACAATGTACCAACCACGCCTTGACTTATTCACAATATACCAACCACGCCTTGACTTATTCACAATATACCAACCACGCCTTGACTTATTCACAATATACCTAATGCCATATATCGATGGCAGATACACATCATGGAAAAAGGATAAAAGGAAAATCCCAAGGGATAGTAAAGTGGACAGTGCACTAGGAAACCAAAGAGACAGGATGCGTCACGAAAAACGTAAACCTAACGACCAAGGGCATACGCTGTGGAGAGATAGTAAGAACCGGTTGTGGTTTCAAGTGTGGAACGGAATTCGTTGACAAGTGGATATTTGGATGCGGTGATTTAAGGATCTTCAAGTGAAGAACAAGTGGGAACGATTGTTGATAAGAATCCATGGATGGATAGAAGAACAGGGAAACTGACCTAGATGAATCTTGAACCAACGAAACAACAAAGATCTAAATGAACTGTGGAATGGAAGACAGACTGTCAGGGCAAATGGTACAGAGTTTGATATATATTCCAGGTTAAATTTTAGTAGATGTTGTCCCTGTGGTAAGGGAGCGCTACGGGGCCACTGGAATTTTTATCTTATGATTCTGCAAGGCCGAAAATTAAAGGACTTGAATCGTTTGCTGACCTGCGTGTTTTATGTTCCTGTTTACCAGTTCATTAAGGTGAGAGACTTTGAGATCTTGTTATCGTTACGCATTGACGAGTATAACTGCTTCGGCGTAGATCTTCATTTATTATTATTGTTCAGAAGAACGGTATTTACGTCAAGGCACCAAACACGCCTTGACTTATTCACAATATACCAACCACACCTTGACTTATTCACAATATACCAACCATACCTTGACTTATTCACAATATACCAACCACGCTTTGATTTATTCACAATATACCAAACACACCTTGACTTATTCACAATATACCAAACACACCTTGACTTATTCACAATATACCAAACACGCCTTGACTTATTCACAATATACCAACCACGCTTTGATTTATTCACAATATACCAACCACACCTTGACTTATTCACAATATACCAAACACGCCTTGACTTATTCACAATATACCAAACACGCCTTGACTTATTCACAATATACCAACCACACCTTGACTTATTCACAATATACCAACCACACCTTGACTTATTCACAATATACCAAACACGCCTTGACTTATTCACAATATACCAACCACACCTTGACTTATTCACAATATACCAAACACGCCTTGACTTATTCACAATATACCAACCACACCTTGACTTATTCACAATATACCAACCACACCTTGACTTATTCACAATATACCAGACACGCCTTGACTTATTCACAATATACCAACCACACCTTGACTTATTCACAATATACCAGACACGCCTTGACTTATTCACAATATACCAAACACGCCTTGACTTATTCACAATATACCAACCACACCTTGACTTATTCACAATATACCAAACACGCCTTGACTTATTCACAATATACCAACCACACCTTGACTTATTCACAATATACCAACCACGCCTTGACTTATTCACAATATACCAAACACGCCTTTACTTCTCTCATCCGATTCAGTGCAAAACAGAAAGTAGTTTTGAACCAGACATTAAATGAACAAGTATAGGATTTATTTGTAATGACTGCGCAGTGTTTGAAAATATTGCCGGTCCAAGTTTTGTATTCACCCTCTGTAAAGTTCATGCAACATAATAGTTCAATTCAAAACCAGCCGGCAATATTTTCAAAAACTGCCGTCATTAACAATACACCCTATATTATAATGTAAATCTCCGTTCAGTGAGTATTGAAATTGGGGACGTTATCACGAAACAAAATAAATGGCCCTATTATGGCGATATATCGTCCTTCTGTCCACATGCATGGTCACATCGGGCGATATATTATCTTTGGGCATTGAATCAGTTAAGTTGATTTTTTTTTTTTTTAAATAAACTTACTGACAACTGGCACAATTGGCGAGGAAAGAAAGAGAAAGACAGAGAGTTAAATGCGACAGGGCTTCAAATGAAAACCTTAAAATTGTGACAGAGGCACAGTTGAGACAAGAACACAGCTGATTCACGACCCTAGTGATCGGATGAGATGGCGAACCGTCACCGCTCACGTAAATGGGCATGACACTTGGTGACGATGGTGATTACATACATTTTACGAAGGTAAACATAGCCTAATGAATAAGAGAACTCGATTTTAAACTTCCGATGTGCTGATGCGAAGTAACAGGTTCAACCCCTACACTGGAAAGTTGGACTAAAATATTAACTTCTGGTCCTTGACTTGGGAACATAATTTACAAGTACCTCAGAAGTTTGAGTGCGTTTGCATGATGGAGAGGGACACTGTTAATAGGGAAAGCTAATACACACGCAAAGATCAGTCCAGTGCACATGTATGGATTACGCTCTAGTTCAAAACTAGCGAACGCAAACAATAACAACAACAACATACTTTTCACTTATAAGTAACAAAAATTAAAACTGATGAAACGAAGTCTTGAAAAAATTGGCCATAAATGTGCATAATGTATGCATATCTGACAACCGGCGGCAAAACATCGTCAAACAAAGTACACATTTTACGAACACGTACCGCTCCTGGTCGTACATACCAAGATGAGTCACGTACCATTTCGCAATCACTGAAGAAGAAGCATGGACTTGACTTGGGTAAAGGAAATCCACATGTTAATCATGAAAGAGTGTTGATGTGCTACATAGAACGTGTACTGTTGTATGGATGAGAAGCGTGGACAATGAGCAGACAAGCTGAAAAACATCTGATGGCTGTCTAAATGTAGTTTCTGAGAAAAATGCAAAGAATACCATGAACAGATAGAAAAACCAATGACCAAGTCGTACAAGAAGCAAATGAAAAGCGTAAACTGATTAGAGGAATTAGACGTAGACAACCACAATATTTATTTATTTATTTTTTTTTTGGGGGGGGGGGGGGCACATTATGAAAAGAAATAAAGTAGAGAACTTGGTGACAACTGGCAAGATTGAGGGGAATGGTGCAAGGGAAGGGAGGATAAGTAAATACATGGATGGCTTGGCCACATGGTATGGTCGAGACAATAGCACAGAGCTAATCGGCGACTCTGGTGATCATGTGAGATAAAGAAACATGACTGCCCACGCTTATTGGCCCAGCACATGATGATGATGAATCCACACGCAAACCTCAGTCCAGTGCCACAAGAAGTAAAGTGTGTGGACTACGTGTGAATTGAAAGCTAACGAGCGCAACAACAACAAAAATGTTACGGAAAATTCTTAGAATACAGTGGACCAAGGAGTAGATACGTACTGACTGTCTACAAGATCTGGACGTGGGTGAACACTGGCTCATAGACAGCGTCATGTCTCGACAACTAAATACTCGTACTTTGAAATAGTATAGGGTGTATTTTTAATGACTGTGAGGTTTTTGAAAATATTGCCGTTCCAAGTTTTGTATTTACCCTCTGTGAACTCGTGCAACATAAAAGGTAAATACAAAACTTGGAACGGTAATATTTTCGAAAAACCCCCTGTCATTAAAAATACACACTGTAAACGTTACAGTGATTTGGAGAGAATAGTGATGAAAAGGGTGGGGGGGGGGGGGCGTGGTTCCTAGTAGAAGTGACAGGGATCGACCAGCATGGGGGTGGACAGTAAAGACACCTTGGGCAAAATACACGAGGCAGGGGAATCAGAGAGAGATCAAGAATCTTTCCAATGGGCTGTAATCGGGGCGACGTCTTGCATGGGATAAGCTTGTTGATGATGATAATGATGGTTTTCTATTTTGTTTTCATAGTAAAATATAGACAAGCAGACGGACAGACAAGCAGGCAGACAAACAGACAAGCAGGCAGACAGACATACAGACAAGCAAACATACATGCGGACAACCAAATAAACAGACAAACTGAATGACTGATAAGCAGATAGACAGACTGATAGACAGACAGACACGCAGACAGAGAAGCAAATAGGCAGACAACCAGACATACAGATCCAGTTATCTATCTATGTGTCTGTCTGTCGGCCTGTCCGTATATCTTTCCGTCTATCCCTCCCTTCCTCCCTCCCTCCAAAAATAGTACTTCCATCAAGGTATGAACTGAATACACAACCAGGTGCATGCCTGACGAATGACTAGCTAGGTGAGCGCTGCGATGTTCCGCGTAGCTCACACTAAGTTGATTGAGGTGTCCCTCCTCCAGATAAGGTAACCCAGGTGAGTAAAGATATAGGTATTCTGTTCATTGACTCACTCTCTAGTCACGTGACTAGCATATGGTCGTTTGAATTCTACCTTCATTGTGATCCCGGGTGGATAAGGGTGGGCGGCGGCGTGTAGAAAGGGGAGTTGAGCGTGGAAGGGGTCAGAATAAGGGGAAAATGCAACTTAGTCTTACTGGGGTCGCGTGGGTTTCGGATCTTCTAGTATTTAGAGTCGTAGACTAGTACACAGGTTATGCGGTTCAAATATGTTCTATATTCTTCTGTATTTTCTGTGTATCACTCTCCCGTCTTTTATTCGCTCCTGTCTCTTCCTCTCTCTCACCCGTCTCCCTATATATCTCCCTCCTTCTGTCCTCGTTTTTCTCTTTTTCGATATTTTTCTAATGGTCTTTTTGTCAATTTCTTTATCTTTTTTTTTTTTCTGTCTCCGTCACTGTCTATGTCTGTAGCGATTTATATCCTCATCTCTCTATCTCTGCGCCTGTCTATCTTTGTATCTCTCTATCTTTGTACCTGTCTATCTCTGTATCTCTCTTTTTCTACGACTATCTATCTCTATATTTCTCTGTCTCTGCACCTATCTCTGTGTTTCTCTATCTTTGCGCCTCTCTTTCTCTGTATTTCTGTATCACTCTATCTCTGCACCTGTCTATCCCTGTATCTCTCTATCTCTGCACCTGTATATATCTGTATCTATCCATCTCTCTATCTCCGCGCCTGTCTGTCTCTTATCTCTACCTCTGCGCCTATCTATCTCTGCATTTCTCTGTTTCTTCGCCTGTCTATCTCTGTATCTCTCTATCTCTGCACATGTCTATCTTTGTATGTCTCTATCTCTACAATTGTCTGTCTCTGTATCTCTATATCTTTGTAACTCTGTATCTCCGTATCTCTTTATCTCGGTATTTTCTCTGCATATATGTACCGTTTATCTCTGCACTTCTGTATCGCTGTAGCCCTGTAACAGTGTACTTCTTTGTATTTGCATCTCTTTTATCTCTGTGCCTCTTTATCTCTGTACCTCTTTATTTCTTTACCTCTGCACCCTTCTTTCTCTGCACCTGTTGTCTCTGTATCTCTCTTTCTCTGCACCTCTTGATCCTTATACCTCGTTGTGTTCGCATCTCTCTATCTTTAGCTAAATGTCGAACCATTTAATTCTTTGGTGTTCTATAAAGCCAGTATTCAGTGCTCTCCATACACTTGTTCTTAGTTTCTCACTTTTCTCTCTCTCTCTCTCTCTCTCTCTCTCTCTCTCTCTCTCTCTCTCTCTCTCTCTCTCTCTCTCTCTCTCTCTCTCTCTCTCTCTCTCTCTTTCTTGTTTGCTTTTTTTCCAGCTGTGTTTGTTACACATCTCATCTCACATGATATGATCTTACGCCTGCGTGTTTCTAGAAGTACTCATGAGCAATGGCAAGACGCGGCGTTGGGACAAATAAAGCGTCTGTCAATCTCCTTTGTTGTCTGCATGTTGGTATTTTGGGTGTTTTAGTATATGTGCTGTTTGATAGTTGATGTTGTTTGCTTTCTGTATCTGGTTTCTATTTCTCTATCTAGTCCTCTGTTTCCCTATCTAGTCTTCTGTTTCTCTATCTAGTCTCTGTTTCTCTGTCTAATTCTCCGTTTCTCTATCCAGTCTTCCGTTTCTCTGTCTAGTTCTCTGTTTCTCTATCCAGTGTTCCGTTGCTCTATCTAGACCTCTTTTTCTCTATCTAGTCCTCTGTTTCTCTATCTTGTCTTCTGTTTCACTATCTAGTCTCTGTTTCTCTGTCCAGTCTTCTGTTCCACTATTTACTCTTCTGTTTCTCTATCTAGTCCTCTGTTTCTCTATCTTGTCTTCCGTTTCACTATCTAGTCTCTGTTTCTCTATCTAGTCCTCTTTTTCTCTATCTAGTCCTCTGTTTCTCTATCTTGTCTTCTGTTTCACTATCTAGTCTCTATTTCTCTATCCAGTCTTCTGTTCCACTATTTACTCTTCTGTTTCTCTATCTAATCCTCTGTTTCTATATCTAGTCCTCTGTTTTTCCATCTAGTCTTCTGTTTCTCTATCTAGTCTCCTATCCCCTAGCAACAAATGACTAAGAAAGAAAGAATATCCCACACTAACATTTGAGAAATCTCGGCGTTCTCGAAGAGTTAATGGTTGGCTGGGTTCAAAAGAAAGAAGATCGGTAAGTGATTTATAAACGTAGCTGTGACTTAGGGAATACTGAGACGCTCAGGGTAATGTCATACCGAGTTGAGGATTCGAATTCAGCTGCTAGGATTTGGAAGCAGACCACTTTGCGTTGATTCGGGTGATCTGAGGCGTCGGCTATTCACAAATCAATTGCAAACTATTGAACTGAACCTAACTGCTAACTCACAAACAGACAATTAATTCTGGGGTTAACTAAAACGTCATGTGAAGGACAGGCAACTAACTTAAACTTAAGTGATTTGTGGATTACCTAAAGCGCGCATGCAGAATGCGACAAGGAAAATGAAAACAGAAGGCGAGGTATTTACTTATAATGTCAAACCGTTCTTCGATTATTGTTAACAAAACGACAAGGAAGGTTGCAAATTTGCGTCTACGGCCAAACCAACAGCAAACCAAAATGCACCGGGGAACAGCTACAAATCGCAGCTTCGACCAATAACTGCAAAGGGTTTCTACAGCGCTGTGGGCTGGCAGGAACTGCGATCTGCAGTGAGTTGCATAATCAGCAACGGGCGTTACCTGGTGGTTGCATGTTGTGGGTGAAAGCGCGTGCGTGGATACTCACGCTGTCACGTGGTGAGGGAGCCATGTTATGAGGCATGGGATTGGCCTGTGGTGTATTGATCTGGGCAGCTCGCGCAGAATCGAACGCGCCGCATCAAACAGGGGCGCGAGATGGAACGTGGCTTTTGGCGAATGGAAATGGAGAGCCCGTGGTAAATGATGGTGGGTATAGGGCATTTATAGCTTGGGTACCTTGTTGTAAGCGTTTGTAGAATCAGGATGGAATGTTGTAACTGTTTGTAGAAGCAGAGTGGAATGTTGTAACTGTTTGAAGAAGCAGAGTGGAATGATGTAACTGTTTGCAGAAGCAGGGTGGAATGATGTAACTGTGTAGAAGCAGGGTGGGATGTTGTATCTGTTTGTAGAAGTAGGGTGGAATGTTGTAGCTGTTTGTAGAAGCAGGGTGGGATGTTGTAACTGTTTGTAGAAGGAGAGTGGAATGTTGTAATTGTTTGTAGAAACAGGGTGGGATGTTGTAACTGTCTCCAGAAGCAGGGTGGAATGTTGTGACTGTCTATAGATACAGGGTGGGATATTATAACTGTCTGTAGAAACAGGGTGGGATGTTGTAACTGTCTGCAGAAACAGGGTGGGATGTTGTAACTGTTTGTAGAAACAGGGTATATTGTTGTAACTGGTTGTAGAAACAGGGTATATTGTTGTAACTGGTTGTAGAAACAGGGTATATTGTTGTAACTGGTTGTAGAAACAGGGTATATTGTTGTAACTGTTTATAGAAACAGGGTATATTGTTGTAACTGTTTGTAGAAACAGTGAGAGATGGTGTAACTGTCTGTAGAAACAGGGTGGGATGTTGTAACTGTTTATAGAAACAGGGTATATTGTTGTAACTGGTTGTAGAAACAGGGTATATTGTTGTAACTGGTTGTAGAAACAGGGTATATTGTTGTAACTGGTTGTAGAAACAGGGTATATTGTTGTAACTGTTTATAGAAACAGGGTATATTGTTGTAACTGTTTGTAGAAACAGGGTATATTGTTGTAACTGTTTATAGAAACAGGGTATATTGTTGTAACTGTTTGTAGAAACAGGGTATATTGTTGTAACTGTTTGTAGAAACAGGGTATATTGTTGTAACTGTTTATAGAAACAGGGTAGGATGTTGTAACTGTTTGTAGAAACAGGGTATATTGTTGTAACTGTTTGTAGAAACAGGAAGGGATGTTGTAACTGTTTGTAAAAACAGGGTCGGATGTTGTAACTGTCTGCAAAATCAGGGTGGGATCTTGCAACTGCTTGTAGAAATAGGGTGGGATGTTGTAACTATCTGCATAAACAGGGAGGGATGTTGTAACTGTTTGTAGAAACAGGGTATATTGTTGTAACTGTTTGTAGAAACAGGAAGGGATGTTGTAACTGTTTGTAAAAACAGGGTCGGATGTTGTAACTGCAAAAACAGGGTGGGATGTTGTAACTGCAAAAACAGGGTGGGATGTTGTAACTGTTTGTAGAAACAGGGTGGGATGTTGTAACTGTTTGTAGAAACAGGGTGGGATGTTGTAACTGTTTGTAGAAACAGGGTGGGATGTTGTAACTGTTTGTAGAAACAGGGTGGGATGTTGTAACTGTTTGTAGAAACAGGGTGGGATGTTGTAACTGCAAAAACAGGGTGGGATGTTGTAACTGTTTGCAGAAACAGCATGGGATTTGTAACTGTTTTCAGAAACAGAATGGCGTGTTTTAACTGTTTATACAATGAACCCTGGGGTGGTGTGTTGTAGCTGTTTATACAATGAACCCTGAGGTGGCGTGTTGCAGTTCTTTGTACAATGAACCCTGGGTTGGCGATTATTCTATGAAAACATGACTCTAGCACCATGTACCCAAAAAGCTTCAACGAGCGCAAACGGGTCTTGCACTGTTTACCTGGAGAAACACCTGATGGCAGTGGAAACGTAGTTCCTGGGGACAATGCATAGAATACGACGGATCACCAGAGAAGACCACACGAGATATTCCTTCAGAAAACAAATAAAACCAGTCAACTGATTGGAGAAATGAGACTTAGTCAGTGAATATGTTTGCCTACGTTATGACTGAATACTATCACTGAATGTAAGAAAGAGAGTGCTGAAGTGTTATATATATAACCTGTTTGCTGTATGGCAGTGAATATTGGAATGTAAACGGACAAATTAAGAACATCATAGAAGTAACAGAGACGTAGTTCCAAAAACGAATATTGCGAATTCCTTGGACTGCCAGAGTAACTAACAACTGCCTGAAAGAGGCACATAAAACTAGAACATTATATACAACAATAAGAAAGAGACAAACAGCTTTCTTTGGTCATGTGATGAGAAGAGAGGGCTTGGAGAACATCGTGACGACTGGAAACATCGAGGGGAAAAGAGGCAGAGGCCGGATGAGAGAAATGATGCTGGATGGGTTGAGACGGAGGAATATCAGCAGCAGAGTTGACCCAGAACACCAAAGACCGAGATCTGTGGAGAGACATGAACGCCTACGCCAGCTGGCAGGGCATTTGATAATGATGATGATGATGATGATGATGATGATGTGATGATGATGATGATGATGATGATGATGATGATGATGATGATGATGATGATGATGATGATGATGATGATGACAATGACAAGATGATTTAACTAAACGAAGGCAACTTTTGTGCGAAACTTTCAGGAAGTGAAATAATTCGACTGCGCTCCAGACTCACCGACGCAAACCTGGAAAAGCAGTATAGAGTTGCTATATCACCAATGACAGCTACCACCACACGCCTCACCCAGGGGAAGCCGTTTCAGCCATCAAATTAGGAATGAGTTCATGAAATGTTTGGCTACATAGGTTAGTTGCGTATCCTTTACAGGACGTCACAGTCAACCCCAGCATTTGTAGGCTGTTTGTAATCTCTTGGAAAGTTTACGTTCGGTAGTTTACCGTTGCTTTCTAACCGACCGGCACTCATACCTGTCATTTTTTTTTTACATTTACACCTGTTACATTTTTTTACACCTGTCATTTTACGGCTCTCATACCATGTTTGAAACCCCAACGCAATGCGGCCTGCTGCCAAATTTCCCCAACTGTGGGATGAGTGATTACGAATTGCGTTCGTTACCCGTTTGGCGTCATATAGCAGGATTATTTTTGAGGTGTTAATTTTGTATGGCCCATGAATGGGATTATAAATATCCAAATTACCCTTGACAGAACAACACACGTTCTCCTAACTTTATGGACCACTGAGTGAATTGAAAAATACGGTGAAAATTCATAGAAGAGAAAACATGGCTGATAACAACAAATGTCATACAAGAGACAACTTGGTAGATAATGACAAATTTCATACAATAGACAGTCGTAGGCTTCTTTCAGTCCTGTAGAATGGATCTGTGCCAATAAACAATAGACAGTCGTAGGCTTCTTTCAGTCCTGTAGTGTGGATCTGTGCCAATAGACAATAGACAGTCGTAGGCTTCTTTCAGTCCTGTAGTGTGGATCTGTGCCAATAGACAATAGACAGTCGTAGGCTTCTTTCAGTCCTGTAGTGTGGATCTGTGCCAATAGACAATAGACAGTCGTAGGCTTCTTTCAGTCCTGTAGTGTGGATCTGTGCCAATAGACAATAGACAGTCGTAGGCTTCTTTCAGTCCTGTAGTGTGGATCTGTGCCAATAGACAACAGACAGTCGTAGGCTTCTTTCAGTCATGTAGTGTGGATCTGTTCCAATAGATAATAGACAGTCGTAGGCTTCTTTCAGTCCTGTAGTGTGGACCTGTTCCAATAGATAATAGACAGTCGTAGGCTTCTTTCAGTAATGTAGTGTGGATCTGTGCCAATAGACAACAGACAGTCGTAGGCTTCTTTCAGTCATGTAGTGTGGATCTGTGCCAATAGACAACAGACAGTCGTAGGCTTCTTTCAGTCATGTAGTGTGGATCTGTTCCAATAGATAATAGACAGTCGTAGGCTTCTTTCAGTCCTGTAGTGTGGATCTGTGCCAATAGACAACAGACAGTCGTAGGCTTCTTTCAGTCATGTAGTGTGGATCTGTTCCAATAGACAATAGACACTCGTAGGCTTCTTTCAGTCCTGTAGTGTGGATCTGTGCCAATAAACAGACAGTCGTAGGCTTCTTTCAGTCCTGTAGTGTGGACCTGTGCCAATAGACAACAGACAGTCGTAGGCTTCTTTCAGTCCTGTAGTGTGGATCTGTGCCAATAAACAGACAGTCGTAGGCTTCTTTCAGTCCTGTAGTGTGGATCTGTTCCAATAAACAGACAGTCGTAGGCTTCTTTCAGTCCTGTAGTGTGGATCTGTGCCAATAAACAGACAGTCGTAGGCTTCTTTCAGTCATGTAGTGTGGATCTGTTCCAATAGATAATAGACAGTCGTAGGCTTCTTTCAGTCCTGTAGTGTGGATCTGTTCCAATAGATAATAGACAGTCGTAGGCTTCTTTCAGTCCTGTAGTGTGGATCTGTTCCAATAGATAATAGACAGTCGTAGGCTTCTTTCAGTCCTGTAGTGTGGACCTGTTCCAATAGATAATAGACAGTCGTAGGCTTCTTTCAGTCCTGTAGTGTGGATCTGTTCCAATAGATAATAGACAGTCGTAGGCTTCTTTCAGTCCTGTAGTGTGGATCTGTTCCAATAGATAATAGACAGTCGTAGGCTTCTTTCAGTCCTTTAGTGTGGATCTGTGCCAATAAACAGACAGTCGTAGGCTTCTTTCAGTCCTGTAGTGTGGATCTGTGCCAATAGACAATAGACAGTCGTAGGCTTCTTTCAGTCCTGTAGTGTGGATCTGTTCCAATAGACAACAGACAGTCGTAGGCTTCTTTCAGTCCTGTAGTGTGGATCTGTGCCAATAAACAGACAGTCGTAGGCTTCTTTCAGCCCTGTAGTGTGGATCTGTGCCAATAAACAGACAGTCGTAGGTTTCTTTCAGTCCTGTAGTGTGGATCTGTGCCAATAAACAGACAGTCGTAGGTTTCTTTCAGTCCTGTAGTGTGGACCTGTTCCAATAGACAACAGACAGTCGTAGGTTTCTTTCAGTCCTGTAGTGTGGATCTGTGCCAATAAACAGACAGTCGTAGGTTTCTTTCAGTCCTGTAGTGTGGATCTGTTCCAATAGATAATAGACAGTCGTAGGCTTCTTTCAGTCCTGTAGTGTGGATCTGTGCCAATAAACAGACAGTCGTAGGCTTCTTTCAGTCCTGTAGTGTGGATCTGTGCCAATAAACAGACAGTCGTAGGCTTCTTTCAGTCCTGTAGTGTGGATCTGTGCCAATAAACAGACAGTCGTAGGTTTCTTTCAGTCCTGTAGTGTGGATCTGTTCAAATAGATAATAGACAGTCGTAGGTTTCTTTCAGTCCTGTAGTGTGGATCTGTGCCAATAGACAATAGACAGTCGTAGGCTTCTTTCAGTCCTGTAGTGTGGATCTGTTCCAATAGACAACAGACAGTCGTAGGCTTCTTTCAGTCCTGTAGTGTGGATCTGTGCCAATAGACAACAGACAATCGTAGGCTTCTTTCAGTCCTGTAGTGTGGATCTGTGCCAATAAACAGACAGTCGTAGGCTTCTTTCAGTCCTGTAGTGTGGATCTGTGCCAATAAACAGACAGTCGTAGGTTTCTTTCAGTCCTGTAGTGTGGATCTGTGCCAATAAACAGACAGTCGTAGGCTTCTTTCAGTCCTGTAGTGTGGATCTGTGCCAATAAACAGACAGTCGTAGGTTTCTTTCAGTCCTGTAGTGTGGATCTGTGCCAATATACAACAGACAGTCGTAGGCTTCTTTCAGTCCTGTAGTGTGGACCTGTGCCAATAGACAACAGACAGTCGTAGGCTTCTTTCAGTCCTGTAGTGTGGATCTGTGCCAATAAACAGACAGTCGTAGGTTTCTTTCAGTAATGTAGTGTGGATCTGTGCCAATATACAACAGACAGTCGTAGGCTTCTTTCAGTCCTGTAGTGTGGACCTGTGCCAATAGACAACAGACAGTCGTAGGCTTCTTTCAGTCCTGTAGTGTGGATCTGTGCCAATAAACAGACAGTCGTAGGTTTCTTTCAGTAATGTAGTGTGGATCTGTGCCAATATACAACAGACAGTCGTAGGCTTCTTTCAGTCCTGTAGTGTGGACCTGTGCCAATAGACAACAGACAGTCGTAGGCTTCTTTCAGTCCTGTAGTGTGGATCTGTGCCAATAAACAGACAGTCGTAGGCTTCTTTCAGTCCTGTAGTGTGGATCTGTGCCAATAAATAGACAGTCGTAGGCTTCTTTCAGTCCTGTAGTGTGGATCTGTGCCAATAGACAACAGATAGTCGTTGGCTTCTTTCAGTCCTGTAGTATGGATCTGTGCCAATATACAACAGACAGTCGTAGGCTTCTTTCAGTCCTGTAGTGTGGACCTGTGCCAATAGACAACAGACAGTCGTAGGCTTCTTTCAGTCCTGTAGTGTGGATCTGTGCCAATAAACAGATAGTCGTGGGCTTCTTTCAGTCCTGTAGTGTGGATCTGTGCCAATAAACAGACAGTCGTAGGCTTCTTTCAGTCCTGTAGTGTGGATCTGTGCCAATAAACAGACAGTCGTAGGTTTCTTTCAGTCCTGTAGTGTGGATCTGTGCCAATATACAACAGACAGTCGTAGGCTTCTTTCAGTCCTGTAGTGTGGACCTGTGCCAATAGACAACAGACAGTCATAGGCTTCTTTCAGTCCTGTAGTGTGGATCTGTGCCAATAAACAGACAGTCGTAGGCTTCTTTCAGTCCTGTAGTGTGGATCTGTGCCAATAAACAGACAGTCGTAGGCTTCTTTCAGTCCTGTAGTGTGGACCTGTGCCAATAGACAACAGACAGTCGTAGGCTTCTTTCAGTCCTATAGTGTGGATCTGTGCCAATAAACAGACAGTCGTAGGCTTCTTTCAGTCCTGTAGTGTGGATCTGTGCCAATAAACAGACAGTCGTAGGCTTCTTTCAGTCCTGTAGTGTGGATCTGTGCCAATAAACAGACAGTCGTAGGCTTCTTTCAGTCCTGTAGTGTGGATCTGTGCCAATAAACAGACAGTCGTAGGCTTCTTTCAGTCCTGTAGTGTGGATCTGTGCCAATAGACAACATCGCAGATAAAGACAAATGTCATACAAGAGACACCATCGCAAATATAGTCAAATTTCAAGCGCGCG
Organism: Cepaea hortensis; assembly: GCA_963921405.1. Classification (NCBI taxonomy): domain Eukaryota; kingdom Metazoa; phylum Mollusca; class Gastropoda; order Stylommatophora; family Helicidae; genus Cepaea; species Cepaea hortensis. Next base: position 357,512,916 of record OY992876.1, on the reverse strand, counting down.
AAAGAAGATATGTTTCCCAGTTCTGTCCTAGATAAAGAAGACTTGCGACGCCGACACGTTAGCAGCTGTGTTTGCTTGACAGTGCAGAGCTCTGAAGGCCTACACGAAGGTACGTCAGCGATCACACAGAAAATAACTTGAAAGCTAGAGGAGGTGGCATGAACTGAGCACATAGACAAACAGACAGACAGATAATAGACAGACAGGTAAGTAGACAAGTGGGCAAGACGAACGAATGGGGAAATTTTCTTTTCACAAGGTCAGGAATTGGACATGCAGGCCCGTCTTAGACTCGGTCCCCGGGGTTGATTTAGTAAGCAAGTTTCGTTCAGTAGTTTGCCATTGCTTTCTGTGTGGGAAATCAACGTTGAAGTTCAAGCGGTGTCGGAAACAATTCAGCCGACATGTCGTGGCGCACCGGAAGTTTTGTTCGTTAGTTAAGTTCGTTAGTTAGTAAGTCAGTCAGTTAGTTAGTTAGTTAGTTAGTTAGGTAGTTAGTTAGTTAGTTAGTTAGTTAGTTAGTTAGTTAGTTAGTTAGTCAGTTAGTTAGTTAGTCAGTCAGTCAGGCAGGCAGGCAGGCAGGCAAGCAGGCAGGCAGTCAGTCAGTCAGAAAGTCAGTCAGTCAGTCAGTCAGTCAGTTAGTTAGTTAGTTAGTTAGTTAGTCAATTAGTTAGTTAGTTAGTCAGTCAGTCAGTCAGTCAGTTAGTTAGTTAGTTAGTTAGTCAGTTAGTTAAGTTGATTAGTTAGTTAGTAAGTCAGTCAGTTAGTTAGCTAGCTAGTCAGTCAGTAGCAAACATTTATCTGACAATCCTAGCCTGTATAAACGCCTTCAGTTACTACCATTCCGCAAACGCCTGCTTTTCAATAAAGATAAACTAATTCACAAAATCCTGCATCGGAATGCCCCAAATTACCTTTGGCCTTTGTTTAAATATAATGCTAGACACGGTAAACGTTTAAATATACTACACATTCCGAAGCCTAGGATTGACTTATACAAAACAAGCTTAACGTACTCTGCATCTCAGCTGTGGAACAATCTTCCACAAGAAATCAAAGACATCACCAATCCCTATTCATATAATCGCAAATTATTCGAACACTATCTCAATACGGATTACCTTCCCCCTTAATAATTGAGATAATAATAATAATAATAACAAAACCCTAGTATAACAGCCAATCACCTTTTTGTAGGCCAGTATATTCCACATGGCTAATAACAAGTGTCAGACCATTATCTAATATTACTGTGTCGTGTAGTTTTGATGTTTGCATTTTGCCCATGCCTTTATAATGCATATCTTTTATATTGTTACTGTTCTTTGTTAGCCTTGAATGATGTGTGAATGAAATAATGTATGAAAGAGAGTGACAGAAGGGCAGAATGTTAGACGGGCCTGCGTGCCCAATTCTTAACCCTTTGAAAATAAAGTTTGTTCGTTCGTTCGTTCGTCAGTCAGTCCTGTCGGTCGGTCGGTCGGTCGGGCGGTCGGTCGGTCGATCGGTCGGTCGGTCGGTCGGACGGTCGGTAAGTTTGTAGTTGCATAAAAAGCTGCATAAAGTCACATGGAAACATCCAAGATCCGGCCATTGGCATCAGCTGGACTTCATTATCACACGGAGACATCTGAACCATACATCATTAACTCGAAGTTACCACAATGCTGACTGTGATACAAATCATTCTTTGGTTGTTGCAAGGGTTAGACAAAGACCAAAGAGAATCTACACAGCTAAACACAAATCTAGCCCCAGGATTAATATTAACACTCACGATCCTAGAAAGTGCTTTGAATTTCAACAGCAACCTGAAGACGCTTTCACTGATACATCAGAAAATTGTATAGTAAATGATAAATGGAGTAAACTTAAGGAAACTATTTATAAAAAAGCGGTAGGTGTTTACGGCACTATGAATCATAAGAGGCAGGACTAGTTTACGGCAAACAGCCAGATACTGCAGCCCTTGATTGATAAACAGAAGAAAGCTCTCTTAAGAAACAAGGAAAGAACAACGCGTAACACTCTGAGTGAGCTGAAGCAAGCCAGGAAGGATGTACAAAAGGCTGCCAGGCAGTATGCGAATGACTATTGGATCAAGTTATGTGAGTCCATTCAAATCGCAAGTGATAAGGGAAACATCAGAAGCATGTATGAAGGGATAAAGAAAGCCTGTGGTCCAATGATCAAAAGAAGTGCACCGCTGAAAACCTTGACTGGAGATATAATCACTGATAAGAAACAGCAGATGGATAGATGGGTCGAGCACTATTAAGAACTTTACTCAAGTGAGACCAAGCTAGCGGATGATGCCCTCAACGCCATAGAGGCCCTGCCAACTCTTGACCACCTGGACACACTTCCCACCATAATAGAAGTTAAGTGTACTATAAATGAACTTGCGTCTGGCAAGGCTCCGGGTAAGGATGGGATTCCAATAGAGGTAATCAGGAGTGGGCAAGACACACTCATTCTACAGATCCACCAGCTAATAGAGCTATGCTGGCGAGAAGGACAAGTCCCACAGGATTTCAAAGATTCACACATCATAACGCTGTACAAGAACAAGGGCGATCGGAGCGACTGTAACAACTATAGGGGTATTTCACTTCTGTGTATTGTTGGGAAAGTATTTGCCAGAATTGTTCTGCGCAGACTTCAAGTCCTGGGAGATCAAGTCTACTCCGAATCACAGTGCGGCTTCCGTCAGAACCGGTTTACCATTGATATGATATTCTCATTGCGACAAATGCAAGAAAAATGCCGGGAACAAAATCAGCCACTGTTTATTGCCTTCATCGACCTCACAAAGGCATTCGATTTGGTCAGTCGTGAGGGTCTGTTCAAATAACTAAAGAAGATTGGCTGCCCACCAACTCTTCTGTCCATTGTGGAATCGTTCCACACAGGCATGAAGGGTATAATCAAGTTTGATGGCTCAACTTCAGAAGAGTTTGAAATCAAGAGTGGAGTTAAGAAAGGTTTTATCCTCTTTGGGATATACTTTTCACTTCTACTGAAATATTCCTTTTGTGATCAGAATGCCGGTATATACATTCACTCACGCTCAGATGGTGGCCTCTATAATGCTCAGAGAGGCTCAGATGGTGGCCTCTATAATGCTCAGAGATTGAAGGCGAAGACCAAAATTAGGAGAGTACTAATCAGAGAGTTGCTTTTTGCGGATGATGCTGCCATTGCGACATACTCTGAGGAAGAATTACATCTACTATCTGCATTCTCCAATGCTTGTTCTGAATTTGGTTTAACAATTAGCAAAAAGAAGACACAGATTATGTCACAAGTGCACATGGTGTACCATCAATCTTTATTGACGACGCTGAACTGGAGATAGTAGACCATTTTACATATCTAGGATCAGAGGTAAATAGCAAATTATCCCTCGATCAGGAAATCGACATCAGGATTGGCAAGGCAGCAACAACAATGAACATGTTAGCAAAAAGAGTCTGGGAGAACAGGAAGCTTACTGCCAAGACAAAAGTCCTCGTCTACCAAGCCTGTGTCCTTAGTACTCTTCTTTATGGCAGTGAAACCTGGACAACTTACTCACACTTGTTTGGTGAATTACAGATGAGTAAGAGATCTCAGGGTCGGCCTCTACTACGATACAAAGATGTGTGTAAGCGGGACATGATTGATAGAGGCATTGATAATGCACAGTGGGAGCAAGTCGCCGCTGAACGTGTTGCATGGAGGGCAAAGATCAGAAATGGAATAAAGACAAAGGAAAAAATGATTGCAGACAAAGCACACACAGAGCGTGAGAGACGTAAGATGGTGCACAATGGTGGAAATGACCATGTTTTCACATGCATCTACTGTGGGCAAACATTTGCAGCAAGAATTGGCCTTACCAGCCACACTCGCCACCGCCATGGGTCGTAGTTATTAAACCTTTTCTAAGCACAATGTACCAAACTATCGTCTGACAAGACGGAAAGGTGCCAATGAATAGTTAGTTAGTTAGTTAGTTAGTTAGTTAGTTAGTTAGTTAGTTGGTTGGTTGGTTGGTTGGTTGGTTGGTTGGTTAGTTAGTTAGTTAGTTAGTTAGGTAGTAGTTAGTTAGTTAGTTAGTTAGTTAGTTAGTTAGTTAGTTAGATGGTTGGTTGGTTGGTTAGTTAGTCAATTGGTTGGCTGGTTACTTAGTTAGTTGGTTGGTTGGTTGGTTGGTTAGCTAGCTAGCTAGTTCATTAGCTGCTTAGTTAGTTTAGTTAGTTAGTTTACTTAGTTAGTTTAGGTTAGTTAGTTAGTTAGTTAGTTAGTTGATTGGTTGGTTGGTTAGTTAGTTACTTGGTTGGCTGGTTACTTAGTTAGTTAGGGTTAGTTGGTTGGTTGGTTGGTTAGCTAGCTAGTTCATTAGCTGTTTAGTTAGTTAGTTTACTTAGTTAGTTTAGGTTAGTTAGTTTAGGTTAGTTAGTTAGTTAGTTAGTTAGTTAGTTAGTTAGTCGCTGTTCCAACCTTACGGCAAAGGGTCGATACATTAAACTCCGTTCCTGTGCCAGTGAATATCACACAAAATGCTCCTGACTGCCCCATGTGAAAAGCGGAACAGACAGGAAGTTTAAGAGCCAACTCTCTTGTCCATTCGGTCAGGTTGACCTCTGTATACAACAGTAAATGTATTATGTGAACGCTGAGCAAGCGCGTTAGTGGACTGGCTAGAAAGCTTTGCTGATATTTTAGTGAGCGAGGTCGGATGAGGGTTCGTCGTCCACTAAGAGAGGAAAGGACGGGCCATCTGTTCCTCTGTACATCCGGATCTGCAACATGTGAGGTCCTAGCTCAGCACCGACCACTCGCAGGTTCCTAGTTCTGGATTTGTTTGTGTGTTTGTCGGTTGTTTTATGTTTATTTTTTATTTTATTTTTTTTCGTGTTTTTTATTTTTTTTTTATTTTAGGAAAAGATAAGTCATTGTCATGGAAGGATAGAAACAGAGTTCTTGCATGTTACATAGAACCAAATTTAACGTACGGCTGCGAATCCTGGACAATTAATAAACAGGCGAAACATTCACTGGAAGCCTTGGAGATGCGGTTTTATAGAATGATTAAAATTAATTGGACAGCCAAAAAGAGCAATCAGGACATCTTAAGGGAAGCTGAGCCGCAAAGACAATTACAAACATCAGAAAGAGGCAGTCATCGTTGAGCCACATCATGAGAAGACAAAACCTGTAACATGTGACAACCGGAAAGATTTGTGGAAAGAGAGATAGAGGAAGACAGCGTGATGACATTCTTGAAAGTTTTGTGTCATGACACGGAAGGGAATCAACAATCGTATTCATCCATGCCGTTGAAGATCGCAATTTGTGGAGGAGCATGATCGCCCACGTCAGCCGACAAGGCACTGGATGATGATGACGATTTTCATAAATACACACCGTGGACTGGAAATACAGACAAACAGGCACTTAGAGAAACTGGAAAATAGTCAGCCAAACAATTCAACAAACAGACAGAAGGCAAACCGACAAGCAGATAAATAGGCATCATCATCCAGTGCCCTGCCGGCTGGCGTGCGCGATCATGCCTTTCCACAAATTGCGATCTCCGACGTCATGGATCAATTTGTGTATTGGCTCCCTTCCGTGCCATGAAATAAGACAGTCAAGAATTTGTTCATGCTTTCTTCCCCCTCTCTCTCTCTCTCTCTCTCTCTCTCTCTCTCTCTCTCTCTCTCTCTCTCTCTCTCTCTCGCTCTCTCTCTCTCTCTCTCTCGCTCTCTCTCTCTCTCTCTCTCTCGCTCTCTCTCTCTCTCTCTCTCGCTCTCTCTCTCTCTCTCTCGCACTCGCTCTCTCTCTCTCGCACTCGCTCTCTCTCTCTCTCTCTCGCACTCGCTCTCTCTCTCTCTCTCGCACTCGCTCTCTCTCTCTCTCGCACTCGCGCTCTCTCTCTCTCTCGCTCTCTCTCTCTCTCGCACTCGCTCTCTCTCTCTCTCGCACTCTCTCTCTCTCTCTCTCTCTCTCTCTCTCTCTCTCTCTCTCTCTTACAACGTCCAGATTGCTCATTTTGGCTGTGCAATTAATTTTCAGCACTCTTCTATAAAACCACATCTCCAAGGCTTCCATGGGTATGAAATATGTGTAGGGTGTGTTTTTAATGGCTGTGCAGTGTTTGAAAATATTGCAGTCCACGTTTTGTATTTACCTAGTATGTTCCATGAACTTTTCAGAGGGTGAATACAGGACTTGAACCGGCAATAATTTCAAACACTGCACAGTCGTTAATAATACAAGCTGTATTACCTGAGGTAATTGGATGGACATACAGACTGGCAAGAGAGAAATCATGCGTATTGTTGTATTAGTGCTAAGACCTGGAGGAGAATAAATATATATCCTCCCTAAAAAATCCAAATAACAAAATGTATACGAAATTATATTGTTTTTTTTCTTCCCATGTCCGCTTTGAACTCAGGCGTGGTCTACACTGAACTGATGTTTTGCGCGTGGAGTAGCTTTCCCCGTTACCAGTGTCTTTCGCCATCAGGCGAACCCACTCCGACTTCTGAGATTCGAGAAGATGTGAGGTGAGATGCATAAGAAAAGCAGCTGGAAAAAACAAGCGAAACAAAAAACAACAATCAGAAGAGATAAAAAGACAAATCGGAAACTAAGAACAGGGGTGAGGGCAACACCTATTACTGACTTTTTACGAGGGGGCTTCAAATGCAAAACTTAAAAGTGTGATAGAAATTACAATAACCATGCCATTGTCTTGTAACCTCTCAATATTGTTGTTATGGATGTCAAGAGTGTTAAGCACGTGGCATCACTGTGAGGACGAAAACAGTGACGTCATAAGGATAGTTTAAAGATGGCATCTCTACTTTTGACATGCACCAAAGAAGAGCAACTATCTGTTTTCTGTAGGTGTGTTGTTGTTGTTGTTTTTTTTTTTTTTTTTTTTTTTTTTTTTTAATCATCAGTGAATGGGTGAAACCTGTAGAAATTGATCGGCGAATTAAGAAGGGCCAGTATGGCGATGCATGTCTGTCAGTCTAAGTGTGTGTGTGTGTGTGGAGTAGGAAGTTTCAAAACAACGTGACTTCTGTGACAGACTGTTCATGACAGGGTCAGACATACCGAGGAGTGACCAAGAGAATTTTTTTTTCTACAGGAATCCAAGCACTTTATCGGCGCTGGAGGACTTGCATTGAACGCATTGGTGACTACATCAAACATTGATACATTTGTTCTTTACTTTTTCAGAATATTTTTTTTTTATATTCAAGGTTTTCATGTGAAGGCTTAAGAATGAATGTGTTGCCAGACTACCAAGATGGAACTAGTTAAGAATGAATGTGTTGCCAGACTACCAAGATGGAACTAGTTAAGAATGAATGTGTTGCCAGACTACCAAGATGGAACTAGTTAAGAATGAATGTGTTGCCAGACTACCAAGATGGAACTAGTTAAGAATGAATGTGTTGCCAGACTACCAAGATGGAACTAGCTCAGAATTAATGTGTTTCCAGCCTACCACCTCGTAGAACACCAAAGAATTAAAAGGCTCGGACATTTAGTTAGAATAGAACGAGATCCCCCTCTGCCGTGCGTCCACCTTGACGAGGTAGAGGGGCTTGAGCGTTCCAATGACCCCAAGAGCTATGCCGACGGTAGCACAGCTACTGGTAGGGTCACCCATGTCGGACAGGTCAAGGGAGAGGGACCAGACGAAGTGACGCACAAACCTGCTGCCTTGTAGGTAGACTGGGGACAGTCGAAGGCTAGGGAAAGCATCCCGAACAAATGCTTGTCGAAATCGGATGTACTGAGCCACAGGCTTGACAAAGAAGTGCAACGTAACTTTATCATTTCATGATGCCACAGATGAAAGTTAATCGATATGGTGCTAATCCCGTGAAGTCCCATCAGGCGGTGATAGTGCCGGGCCCCCTGCCTCGAGGGGGTCCACCCATGACTACTGGTGGTCACCTTCCCCTGTGCTGTGGAGTCAAGGCACAGAGGAGTAGGTTAAGAGCTATTGACCAAACACCCCGGACACTCAACATACTACAATGGAATGCAGAAGGAGTTTATAACAAGAAAGCCTCCCTAACACAGCGTCTTCATAAAGATAGAATAGATGTGGCATGCATTCAAGAGACACACCTCAACGCCAATCGCACATTTTCAGTCGAGGGATATCAGGCCACACGTTTCGACCGCGAAGGACATAAAAGAGGAGTTGTAATACTTACACGAAATACAATACCTTGCAGCGAAGTATCTGTGATCTCTGACAACCAAACGGAAATTATAGGTGTTGATATAATGATAAAGGACGTGAAAATAAGAATTTACAATCTATATAGCCCGGCAGATAAGGATCTTACACTCTCAAACATGGAAATAACTGACACAAATTGCATTGTTGTCGGAGACTTTAATAGCCGTTCAGAAAGATGGGGATACCCAGATACTGACAAAAGAGGGGATGAAGTGGAGGACTGGGAAATAGACTCAAATCTCCATCTACTTAACAAAGCGGATGACACACCGAGCTTCTACTCCAGAAGATGGATTACCACTTCTACTCCAGACTTAGCTTTCTGCACAGGAGACATCCTCCACAAAATCGATCGCCATGTGCTGGACCAATTAGCAGGTAGTGACCACAGACCAATCAAGCTTGTAATAAATATGGAGTATGTTCCACAGGAGCAAAAGCCTTTGCCCCGTTGGAATTACAAACGAGCAGATTGGGACAGATTTGCCATACTAACAGACAAATATTGTGAAAACATAAATACACGATATGGCAACATGAAGCAAATGGTGGAAAGTCTAAACAGAGCAATAATACAGGCAGCCACTGAGTCTATTCCAAGAGGAGCAAGGAAAAATTACAAACCATACTGGACTGAAGAACTACAATTTTTGGAGGACAAAGTTGAAGATGCTAGGAAGACCGCAGAGAGAGAACAAACAACTGAAGCGAACATCTCTCTCAAAGCCATCTCAGCAAAATATAAAAGAACAGTAAATCAAACAACAAGAGATTGTTGGAGGAAAAAAACAGAAAACCTGAATTTTGACAGGGATGGAAACAAACTATGGAAACTAGTGAAAGCCATGAACAATGAAGGACCTAGAAACAAACAAATAACAATTAAACAAGGAAATTCCTTGCTTACAGGAAAAAAGGCTGCAAATGCACTAATGGAACTCTATGCCAGTGCAAACCTCATTGATATTACAGCCGAACAGAAGAAAGCAATCAAAGATAAACAGATGCATCATACATATACAGAGACAGCAGCAGAATATATGATGGCAAATCTAACAATGGAAGAAATGGAACAGGCAATGAATACCCTAAAAAAAAAGACATCACCAGGAAAGGATGGAATCACAAATGAAATGCTAATAGGACTAGGTACTAAGGCAAAAAAGAAACTACTAGCAGTCCTAAATTACAGCTGGAAGAGGGGAATAGTCCCACAGGCATGGAAGGAAGCTATACTAATACCAGTCCCAAAGAAAGGAAAAGACCTGGAAGAACCAAATGGCTATCGACCTATCAGTCTTCTTAGCTGTGTATGAAAATTAATGGAACGCATTATCAATGGCAGGCTAACATGGCATCTGGAAGAAAACCAACTCTTAACACCTCACCAAGCAGGATTCAGAAAGTACAGATCTACTGAAGATCAAATAACCTATATAGCTCAGGAAATAGAGGATGCCTTCCAAGAGAAAAAGCACACACTAGCAGTCTGGATAGATTTAGAAAAAGCATTTGATAAAGTATGGAAGGAAGGACTGAAAGTAAAACTGCAAAAAATGCATGTTTGCGGGAAAATGTACAAATGGATCAGCCACTACCTTGAGAACAGAACTGCCAGGACAAAAGTACAAGGACAAACCAGCAAAATGATGCTGTTGGAGCAAGGTGTCCCCCAAGGAGGAGTTCTTTCACCAACATTATTCCTAGCATATATAAACGACATCACGGAAAATTTTCCAGCCAGAGTACACACATCATCCTTTGCAGATGACCTAGCCATATGGACATCTGAAGAATATATTAGTACAGCTAACAGCAGAATACAGCAAGCCCTATTAGCGCTAGAGGACTGGTCAAAATCATGGCTAGTGAAGATAAGTGAGGAGAAAACAACATGCACAGTGTTCTCCCTCTCAACTAAAACTCAGCAACCTAAGCTGGTATTGAATGGAAAAATATTGCGCCATGAAGAAAATCCAAACTATCTAGGAGTCACCTTTGATCGTCGCCTGACATGGAAGACACAGGTTGAGAAAAATCGAACAAGAGCAAGGCAAAGAATGGCAATCATGAAAAAGCTTGCTGGTACAACATGGGGAGCAGATGAGAAAGTTCTCAAGAAGTTATATACTGGGCGGGTGAGGCCAGTACTGGAATATGGCATTGCAGCTTGGGCAACAGCAGCTAAGTCAAACTTTAACAAAATAAGTAGAGTCCAAAATCAAGGAATGCGAATCATAACTGGAAGCCTGAATTAGAAAAGATCACTTGTTTACAACCAATGCAGGATAGAAGAGATAGCAGAGCCCAGCAACAAGCAGAAAAATTTAGAAGATTGACAGACCACCCTATGTACAACAGATTTAATGGTTTTGGAAAGGGAAGACTGAAGCGTAGCAACTTTGTAGAAACTGCAAAACGAAGGATTAGGTCAGATCCTATTCTTAACATATCAACAGTCAAGCCCATACACAATGCACACAAGTTCCCAGCTTGGAGACAGCAGCAACTGCCTGAGATGATAGAAAACATTCCTGGTATTGAGAAAAAGAACACTCAGCATGAAACCGAAAGAAGAGAAATAACCCTAAACTACATAAAAGAACATTACCCAAGCAGGAATTGGACCCATGCATATACAGATGGATCAGCCAAAAATTCAATAGAGAATGGAGGAGGAGGAATTCTCCTAAATTTAAAAAATGGAGCGAAAAAAACACATTCAATGGCAACTGGAAAATTTTCAAGTAACTTCAAAGCGGAGGTAGAGGCTCTGAAAACTGCAGCAGAAATGCTCCTGATGGAGGAAAATAAAGAGAAGCAAATAGCTATCTTCACAGATGCAAAGTCAGCTGTCTCAATACTGAAGAGCAATAACAGCACAGAACTAACTGACCTAAGAGCAGCACTCCATGGTCTATGCCAGAAATCCAAAAAAGTTGTAATACAGTGGATCCCATCACATTGCAGTATACCTGGAAACGAAGAGGCTGACAGACTGGCAAAAGAGGGCGGACGACTACCACAGCCTGACATAGACATAACCTATAATGAGGCAAAGAGGTTGATAAAAAGCACTTATAGAACCAAATGGGAATCAGAGCATCCAGGCCATCAGAAGGATGATGCATATTACAAACTCGACAGAAGAGAACAAGTAGCAATCTTCAGACTCCGCACAGGACACAACAGGCTGAAATACCACTTGTTCAATAAACTAAAGATAGGAGATACCGATGAATGTAATTGTAGAACTGGAAAAATGACAGCAAAACATTTGCTGCAGGATTGCCCAACGTATGCAGAACAGAGAAAGATATTTTGGCCCACACCTGCTTCATTTGAGGACAAGCTCTATGGAGATATCAACAAGCTAAAGTTGACCGCAGATTACTTTAACTATATACAGGTTGACATTTAAAGGTGCATGAAGACCCAGAGGCATGAAATGGAATATTGCTTGGATAGCAAATCCATTACGTGGAAAGTCCAAATCAAAAGCCCATTGTGTGGGCTTCATAAAAGGTGGAAAAGTGTCCTAGTGGCACGAAATGGAATATTGCTTGGATAGCAAATCCATTACGTGGAAAGTCCGAATCAAAAGCCCACTGTGTGGGCTTCATAAAAGGTGGAAAAGTGTCCTAGTGGCACGAAATGGAATATTGCTTGGATAGCAAATCCATTACGTGGAAAGTCTGAATCAAAAGCCCACTGTGTGGGCTTCATAAAAGGTGGAAAAGTGTCCTAGTGGCACGAAATGGAATATTGCTTGGCTAGCAAATCCATTACATGGAAAGTCCGAATCGAAAGCTCACTGTGTGGATGTCATCTGCAGACTGCATACTTCTGGTTTCCGGAAGAACAGCCTATGGTGAACGGAAGGCCCAATATACGGAAGTGAGGCTAAGCAGCCATGTGCAGGACGTGACGATTCCTTGTGTGAGCCCAGTACCAGAGCGCTATGTATCGGCTCTGCAAGTATGGAAGCCTCCTTGGATGGCGGGGAATGCCCATGGTCTGCCCCTGCCTTCCCTTGAGGGCTGACCAGGATCTTTGGCTGTTCTATATGGACCAGCTGGGATGGGGGATAACACCACAACAGTGAGAGTCAAACGTCCTAAGAAACCCCCGGGAAGGTTAACCCGGTCAACAAATGCCCGCAGAAGTCGGATGTGTCGGCCTAACGGTGCAAGAACGCAGCTCTGCTGTAAACAGGCACAACGCAATCACATCCGAAAAAAAACTCCGGATGAACGACGAAGAAGAACGAGATCAACCAGCGGCTACGGCGTTCTACGTGAGAAGATCGGGATACAAGGCGAGGGGTCGACCTTGCTTGCTGGCGTTGGTGTTCATGTCTCTCCACAGATCTCGTTCTTTGGTGTTCTGGATCAACTCTGATGATATTCCTCAATGCCACCGTCTCAGTCAATCCAGCATAATTTCTCTTGGTCTGTCCCTGCCTCTCTTCTACTTGATCTGTGAAGTCGTCATGATGTTGTCAAATGCCTCTCTTCTCATCACATGACCAAAGAAAGTTGTTTGTCTTATTCTCTTTGTTGAATATAATATTCTAGTTTCATTTGCTTCTTTTATATCGGCTCCATGGCCGAGGGGTTAGCAGCTTTCTCCGTTAACCCCGAATACTCTCGTCACGTGACGCGACGAGAATTAGCAGTGGTTCGAATTGCAAAAGTGACTTATGAGAGTATGGAGCCGGTCGCTCAGAAAGTCGTGGCGTGCTGATGAGCGTAATCTAGCCTAGGAATCAACATACAGCTGAAAGATGCTGGTGTTGACCGCAATATCCTGAAACAGGATGGAAACGCGGAAAAACAAAACAAAAAAAATTTGCTTCTTTTAGGCAGTCGTTAGTTACTCTGGCAGTTCAAGGGATTCGCAACACTCGTCTCTGGAACCACATATCTGTTGCTTCTAAGTTCTTCCTAATGTGTCAATTTACACTTCAAGATTCACTGCCATACAGCAAAGCAGGTTCTATATAGCACTTCAGCACGCTATTTCTTACATTCAATTATTGTGACTTGTTGCATAAGACACCTTTCATTTTCTGAAATGTATCTTTTGCTTGCCCTATTCTGTTCTTAAACTCTGTTGTGCATCTTCCATCTGATGTTATAATTGCCTCTAGGTATTTAAAAATATCCGCTTGGTTAAGAATTTTCCCTACTATTTCCATTTCGTATTTTGGTGTCACTTTTTTCATTGATATCACCATTGTTACTGTTTTCTTGATATAAAAAAAAGAGACATTTAAGAAATGAAACGACGTTAGCATAAGCAACAAAACAAGCAAAAAGCAGAAAACGGCACCTAACTCCTCTCGGCGACGCTTCATGGCAAAGACAGTTGGAGGAGAGAAGTAAAAGCATTCAGACGAGAAAAGGGAAACAATTCAGAATAGAAAAGAGAGACAATCAACGAATTACTGAAGTTTTTGACTGCGACCTAATTCACGTTTTGTGGAATAACATAGATCTCACTCTCAGAGGCGTAGTTAGGTGGGGAATACAATAATAATTACTTAGGAAATTGTGTATATTATAAGAGAAGTTTACATCAAATTCAATTTTCTTCTTCTTCTTCTTCTTCTTCTTCTTCTTCTACTTCTTCTTCTTCTTCTTCTTCTTCTTCTTCTTCTTCTTCTTCTTCTTCTTCTTCTTCTTCTTCTTCTTCTGCTGCTGCTGCTGCTGCTACTGTCACCGTCACCACCACTACAAATATCACCACCACCACCACCACCACCACCACTACTATTACTACTACTACTACTACTACTACTACTACTACTACTACTACTACTACTACTACTACTACTACTACTACTACTACTACTACTACTACTACTTCTTCTCCTGCTGTTTCGTGTGGAATGGCTTGCATTGCTTCAGATATCACATATTGTGAGAATTCTATGGATTTTCTGCCCTGGTCATGGGGGAGTACGGTGGAATGAACAGGCTGATAGGCTGGCAGGGAATGTACCTCTCGGTGGTAGATTACATATGAACAAGGTAGAGGTGGTAGCGCGCCTGTATGACCAGGTGGAGAAAGTGGTGGAACAGACTGAGAACCCGTGTGCGGAGTGGATGATATGGCAGGGGATCAGCAAGGGTTTTGGAAGAATCTCAAAACTGAGAGGGAAGACCAGGAGAACATTCAATCAGATGGCGGTTGGAATAATTAGTAGTATGACTCTTCGCTGGCTGTTGAACGAGGGGACGGAGCACGCGTGGGAATGTCCTGAGTGCAGTGATGTCGGTTTTTAGCTCATAACTCATGCCCGGGATGCAGTGATATCAATTCTAAAACTCAGTATTCAGTAGTCACCCAAATTCCACCTGAGCGAATAACCCCCAACAAACAAAATAGTTGGACACGCCACTGTTCTGGTAGATATCTATTTTCGGAGTTCATAACTACCAGACTGTCATACCTACAGCATACATCGTTTCATACGACTATGGGAGCGGGTTGGTACCCACATTGTAAACTTTAGGCGAATGAAAGGATTGCGGTCGCGGGTGGGAGGTAGGGGTGAACAGAATCAGTAGACCTCACTAACAAAGAATGTCCGTTGCTGTACAGACTGCATGCCAGAGACGCGAAATGCGGACTAACACAAACCATTTCGCGGGAGGAACACCAGATACGATTTTTTGGGGCTAAATTCAACACAAGTCGGCAGTCTGAAAATGTGAATGGTCCTGTGAGAGATTCCCTCAATGGGGTTAGGCCAGAAGTTTAGAATCTGTGCAGTAAACACGATTCTCGGAGGTAAAGCTTTTACCTGTGATTGTGTGGAGAGGTAAATACCTCAATGAATCAGTGCTGGTGAACCTGGAGGAGAAATGGCCAGATAAGCTGTCGCTATATTGGTTGAAAATAAGATATCGGAGATAAGTAGAGCCAAACTTGCTTCGAATTATTGAGCTAGGATCTGAAAGTATGCGCTAAACAGACACCGTTATTATAATGCAGAGAAATAGTTCAGTTAGCAGGGCACCATTGAAGCAACTTCGACAGCAAACAAACACATTCAAATGCTCATATGAGTAGAAGATAAAAACCTTACTGGAGGGTAAGGTTGAAGGCAAGCGAGCAAGAGGTAGACAACGCTGTAGGTAGGGAGATAACATCAAGAGATGGACGAACAGCAGTCCGACAGAATATACAATCAAGGAGAGAGACAGACAATGTTGGGGATCCATTGCAGTCAACCTTCAGTGTGGAGACGGCATCTGATTGATTACTGATGAGTTGAAGATAGAAGTAGACATTACAAGACACACTAGACAACATAACAGTTGATAGCTATAGTCACCATAGGCTCGACTCCCGGATGATAGCCATGGTCTTTTGTTGTAATCTTGTATGGCGTCTCCTGGTATCCGCCGTGGCGCAGTGGCTAGACACGCGGCTGTCGGCTCAGTGGTTTTGTGTTCGACCCGTATCGGGGCGAATTTGAATTTTTCACAATGTATCTGGCTCCCACGTCGACCCAGTCAAAACTATGTACCGGAAAATGTGTAGGGAAGCCCTGACAGCCGGCCGGATTCAGACCATACCATCCCTGGAGTGCCGATAGTTCTAAACAATGTA
Source organism: Cepaea hortensis (assembly GCA_963921405.1). NCBI lineage: Eukaryota > Metazoa > Mollusca > Gastropoda > Stylommatophora > Helicidae > Cepaea > Cepaea hortensis. Next base: position 357,497,030 of record OY992876.1, on the reverse strand, counting down.
GGTCTAGCACCATACAATACTGTGTAAAACGGTCCCTACTTTCACATACTAATGTGTCCTCTAATTCTGTCTCATACTTCCATGAGCTACCTCCATTCAGTACTCGTGAATCTGTTTATGTCTTTCCCTGTTGCCCTCTATTCCCTCATTGGGACACAGGCACTCAAGCAACTCACTCACAGCCCTCATATCTTTGGCAATCCCATGTAACTCTGCCCATGGCCCCTCATATTGTTCATTTCTCTGGTACTTCTCTTCTCCTTGAGTTTTTGGGTCTTTCTCTTTCGTCAAGTGGGTTCCAGAATAAGTTTCTAGTTATACGAAAAGATGATTCTCTGAATCCGGACACAACAATGGTCGTTCTGTGGGGGGGGCAATCTAAGAGATGAGGACGTCTGGTGATCATTCCATAAACTTATTTGTTAATTGTTGTTTCAGCCATGAATCCCTGGAATCAGCGAACTGGAAGTTTAAGACGAGTGCTCTTATGCTTACACTTCTGCTAATGGCGAGGTAAGAGGTTCAACCCATACTCTGGCATTAACTTAGAGCTAAATGGTGCAGATGATAGTTTATAAAATGGAGTTATCCCGCTCCATAACACAAAACCTGGGCTGTGTTTAGAGACCATGTATTGTCCATGCAGCATGATCCCTCTCTCGGCCTGTCTAGTTTACTCCAGAGGAAAGATAACGCCAATACACCTTGAACGAGACAAGCTACAGAAGCTGCCTGATCAGCAAAGCTAGTTATACTATTCTCAGGTTGTCTCAGTGTATGGCCTTTCCAGCGCCAGTGTCTTTTCCTTATCTCTTGGTTGACTGGGGTTTGTCTAGATCTCTCCACGAGATCCACGTTGCTGATTCTGCCATACCATTCTATTCCTTCTATCTTGCGCAGGCACCAATTAGTCAATGTTTGCAGTTTATTTGTAATTGTTTTCAATGTTCTTCATGAGGGCGATTTGGCAGCAGACCGCCTTGCGTTGGTTTTTTAATAAAAATGGTATGAGTGCTGGTCATTCTGAAAGCAACGGTAAACTACAAACAGCCTACAAATTACGTTGTTGATTGCGACGTCATGTAAAGAATATGCAGCTAACTTTAACAGTATGTGACATTTGGCAATGATGATTATGAAAAGGCTCTTCTTCTTCTTCTTCGTTCATCCGGAGTTTTTTTTTCGGACGTGATTGCGTTGTGCCTGTTTACAGCAGAGCTGCGTTCTTGCGCCGTTAGGCCGACACATCCGACTTCTGTGGGCATTTGTTGACCGGGTTAACCTTCCCGGGGATGAAAAGGCTCAATGTTTCAAGAAGTGAGAAAAACAGAAATTATGTAATCGGGATTAAAGTGAGGGTTATAGAAACGCTTGATTTCTTTAGAAAACAGAAAGTTAAATGATTGGGCCACATAAATAAGCTACCAACTAACATTATACTCAAACAAGCAATGAAGTACAGACCAAATGGAACCAGAAGAGGCCGACCATGTAAACGATGGACAGAGAGAACAACAGTGTCAATTGGGATCTCAGTATATGAAGCCTATAAACAAGGCACTCTCCCGATGTTTATTTTTCACCTCGACACTGCAAGGTACAAGAGGAACAAGATGATATGATACAAGAGAAACAAGATGCGAAGATACAAGAGGAGCAAGATGATATATACAAGAGTAACAAGATTAGATTATCCGTGCAATTGGATAGTGTATATGTCAGCAAACATGGTCGCCCACGCCTGCTGGCCCGACACAAAGGCCTGAACACCATCTTCCCAGATGCAACTAACATGGCCCCACAAAGGCGTTAGTTGTTGCTGGTACAACTATTCTAAACAACGCCGATAGGTGTCTGTGACCTAGTTACTCGGGTTTGAACCCGTTTCCGAATATGTCCTAATTTTCTCCACTTTATTTTTTCTCACGTCACGTGAACTTTGACCTCTCTTCAACTGCCTCTTCGGTACATCACTAGCTGTTGTGACTATCACACCACGTTTTTGTATCTTGGTTTGCCTCTGCCTCCTGCGCTTAGGGTTGCCAGATAGTGTAACTGAGAAATCTGGAAGTTTCCCTTAAGCATGATCAGAAACAAAGATGTTACAAAAAATAATACTTTTACTACTAACATTAATAATAACATAATAATATTAAGAATCGAAATCACACGCCATACTAAAAGTCGCAGTTCCACCAAATTGTACTCATTATTTGGCACCGAGGCGTTAGCAATCAAGCAGTTCTGTTTATGCAAACAGAAAGAGTTCATTCTACATTTGAAATGACCGTGGGGATAGCAGATGCTCCACATTCAAACAATGCCTGTTGCTATGTGTTTTAATTGTTTCAGCTGAAGTATTATTCATGTATTCTCTTCAGATGATATATAATGCTACAGTATGCACCTGACGAGATGCAGTGACATATGCCAGAAAATAAACTATGTAACATTTTGTTTGTGGCTTCCGTGTTTAGTTATTTGGCGGCGGCTAATAGTTTCTGAATTGTTACCTTAATGTTCCTCACACACTCCTTCCTGTGAATATCATATAAAATGCTCCTCACTGTCCAATGTCCAAAGTGGAACAGACAGCACGCACAGATATACATACATAGAAGACCTCTGCCAGAATGCCAACACAAAAGTTTGCCACTAAAATTATAGTTCATCGTCGATGGAAGCGGCAGTCGCTAGAAAATCGGCAGTTTCACACACATCACTGCATACGACAAAACCAGCTAGTTCAGCAACCGGCAATCCGCCATTTTTCTGAATACGCAGTTCACAAAGTCATAACATGTAAAGGATGATGCCTTGTAGTGATAAAAACTCCGCCTCGTGGAGCAAGCACGACATTAGGTGATCATCAGACGTGTTCCCCCTCCCCGGAATGCTTCAGCCCTTTCCCTTTTTTTACACTCTTATTTGGAAGGCCCACCGGGGTCATGACTCCGGGTGTCTTTCTCCTGCCGTAGATTCGTACACTGTTTCGAGACATTTGAGTCGTTTTTCCACTTGTCCAACAAATGCACATTGTTCCTGCTCCCAAGAAATTAGAACAAGAATCGCCATGGTAAAGGTTGCCGTTTGCAAGTTTGAAAGCATACAGACCAATACAACTCTTGTCACTCTCTGGCAATGAGAAAAGGAGTGTTGACGAGCTGTATAGAAGAGGCAGTCGTCGTTTTTTGGCCACGTTATGAGAAGACAAAATCTTGTGACAAATGTTGTGACAACCATGTTCTTTGTCCATCAAGAATGATGATGACCATTCATTTCATTCAGTGGGGTTGAAAGTATGGATCCGTTAGTTCTAAGATGGTTGATCCGGCCAATTTTTGCTCAAATGTTCTTTGACAATGTGGGCAAAAATGCTTGACGTTCCAGGAGGAGGATGTCCTGCAGTGGTTTTTTTATTTTGTCCAGCCTTTTCTTCACATCTCTTGCAGTCCTGGTTGCTTCACAAGTGGCTGCACCCTTGGGTAATGATGTACGCCACGAGGTTCGGTGCTTTGCAAGCAGTCTCTCAGCTGTCAAGATGAATTCCAAAAGCTTTCAGTCGGATTTTCAGTGTCTTTAAAGCGTTTCCTCTGGCCACCTTGGGAGTCAGTGTTGCCATCTCCCTTTGATGAAAAAGCACCAAATTCGACCCCAAAAAGCACCAACAATTTTTGGAAAGCACCAAAAAAAAAAAAAAAAAAAAAAGCACCAATTGTTTTTATTACAAATGTAACAAGGTAGCACATTATAATTTATTATTATCACTTCATATTACAATGAAGTTTATTCCAGATCTGCCAAATCCCAATCAAAACTACTCTCGAACCAAAAAGCACTAAATTGCAATATTTTTTTCAGAAAGCACTACCCCAAGCACTGGCGGAACCCATTCAAAATGTTATAAAGTAGCACATTATAATTTATTATTATCACTGAATATTAGAATGAAGTTTATTCCAGATCTGCCAAATTCCAGTCAGACAACTCCTCTTCAGTTTCTGTAGCTATTTCCTGCTGTGTTTGCTTTTGCGATGATGATGATGATGATGATTGAAAGAAACGTGTATATGTCTCCTGTGATCAAATTTTTCGTAGAATATTCTTAGGTAGTTTTTAATCATGATAGCATTTGCCATATCTTTTCATTCCATATCTAATAGTCAAAACAGCTGTCAAACTCTTGATGCTCAGTCTGTTCCGCAATTTTGATTTAATAACTCCCATCTGACTGAAAATACGCTCCACGTCCACATTAGAATGAGGTAAAATGAGCACAGTTAAAGCTAAATCTGTAAGATCTTGAAAAGGATTTTCACCGGTGGCTTCCCTGTATGAGGCTATTTCTGCCCACAGTCCAAGTGTGTCAGAGGTCTGTGTCCACTGCATATGATGAGGTTTACTCCACTGGAAATCGATGCGGGTGAGAGTAGCTGCATCTTCTACAAACATGTTAGCAAGATCCAATATACAGGGCGTCATTGGCTGTAGACATTCACTTCCACTAAGACATGACATGGACACTCGAACGTTATCGGGCAAACGTAAAAGCAGCTGTGTCAACAGCTCTATTAACAACTGGATGCACCTCCCACGAATTTCTTTCTCGTCAGGAACCTGGTAGCTTGCTATTTCTTTCTCAAACTCATAACCTAGATTGGGATTAGGATCTAAATAATCCTGAATAGCATCACTTTCTGTTATTTTTCCCCCAGGAATAGAAATCTTTGAACTGATAGAATCAGTAAGTTGGACAAGATCGCTGAGTAGTTTTGTTGGATCCTATATCTGCTTCGAATGTCTTACTCACGACTTTGAACTTCTCCGAGAATATGCTTGAGAAATATGAGATACACATAGTTTTTCATGTTGCTAATCATAGAAATTAGAAGTTCTGTTGTATAACAGCGCTCGTTGACTCTTGCTATATCAAAATGAGTTCTGAGCCAGATCCACTGCTGCAATAATCTGACAATGGCAGATTGAATGGACATCCATCGTGTCTGGCTTAATTGAACAACCTTCAGTGGATGTTGTCCATCATTTATTGAAGCGAAAATCTCCCTGTACTTTGCTTGACGAAGACTTGAGTGAGAAAACCAGTTATATGTTTCTCTAATCATGAACTTTATGTTCCTGGGCAGACAAGCAGCTGCAGCCTGTGGCACTGCCAGCTGAAGGGAATGACATACACACCTAACTAGTACCAGATGAGAAACTTCGGATTTTAATTTTGTATATACTCCATTGTTTACACCTGTCATGACAGATGCATTGTCAGTGCCGAGTGCAACTAGTCTTTGCAACTCAAGTCCATTCTTGTTTAAACAATCTTTTAACGCATTGCATATTGCCTGTGCGTTGCAGTCACTCACTTCAACTAAATCGTATTAAAGGGAGTTAAATTACGTGAATGTTACCCGTGTGTTGCCGGGGCCCATAAGGGAAGCAAAGTATAGCAACACTGTAGCCTACCACGCATGTCGTAAGAGGCGACTAAGGAGGCTATGGTTCCGTCGCCCTGCTACTGAGTGAGTGCGTGGCGCAACACTGTGAGCTGTGAGTTTCGTGTGAAATGCTTTTGAATCTGCCCGAGGTGTTTTGGAACGTGACAGCATGTTCGGAGCGATGGCAGCTGGCTATGTCCCAGAGTTGACCGGTTTTTGCCTTATGCAGAAATGCATGGCTGCTGGGCTTCTGGTTGACTGCCACTGCCATCGACGATGAACTGTATTTTCGTGGACTGTGTGGGTGAACATCTAGGAAACATCCAGATGGGAAAATGACTGCCGATTCCATCAGAGATAAACTGGATGTTTCGTGGGTGACTATTGTGTTGACATTCTGGCGGCGGCATTATGCACGGTGTATCTGTGCGGGCTGTTGTTTGTCGAGACTTCTGTCTTTTCCACTTTTCACATTGGGCAGTGGGGAGCGTTATATGTGATATTCACTGGCACAGGAACGGAGCATAATGGGGATGACCCGTTGCTGTGAAGTTGGAACCGTGACTAACTAACTAACTAACTAACTACGCGGTAATGAACTAAGACTGTTTTACCCCCTCGCTTCAGTCCAAATTCGGCTTTTTAGTGTTGCCAACATGATTTTTAAAGTAATTTTTACCCACCCCAAAAAAGTACCAAAAAACATCAAAAAATATTGTGAAGCACCAAATTCGCGCGGCCGCGATAAATGGAAAATTTTGGCACTAAATGACTTGAAAAAAGTACTAAATTTGGTGCGAAAAGCGTCAAAATGGCAACACTGTTTGGGAGCGTTTGCCACAACGCAACTCGTAAAAAAAATTCGTTTAAGGAGCCTGTGATCTGGCATGCGAGTTAAGTGAGCAGCCCAGCCCACTTTATGAGAAGACAAAAACTGGAACATGTTGTGACAACCATACAGATTTGCGGAGAGAGAGATAGAGGAAGACAACGTAAGAAGATTCTTGACAGTCTTGAATCATGGCACAGATGGGAGTCAACGCACGAACTGATCTATGACGTCGGAGATCGTAATTTCTGGAGAGGCATAATTCTCCACGCCAGCCGGCAAGGCACTGGATGATGATAAAACATACACTAGTATATGCAGTCCTTCAAGAAACAAACGAAAACCAATCACATATTAGAACAATTGCATGTAAACAATCAATATTTTGGGGCATGTTATGGGGCGAATTAAACTTTAAAACTTGGTGGCAATTGGTAAATGCGATGGCAAAAGAGCAAGGGAAAGACAAAGAAATATATCTACAGATGACTTGGTCGTATGGTTAATCAGGACAAGAACACAAGACCTGACCTGAGGCTCTATATCCGTGTGAGATGGCAAACCATGGGCGCGCACGTAGGAATGAAACATGATATTTTGTTTGTTTTGTTCGCTCTCTTTAAACTCAAGCGTCGTCCATACAAGGCTGATTTTTGCGTGTGTATTAATTTTCCCTATTAAGCGAACCCATTCCAACTTCTGAGGCACTTGTAATTTACGTCCCCAAGTCAAGGATGAGAAGTCCAGATTGAACCAGCTATCTCGGCATCAGCACACGAGAGGTTTACGAACGGCTGCTCTTATGCATTTGGCCACATTGCCCTCCAGGGGGAAAGTGAACGCCATGGAGACGCCCATAAAACGGAGGACAGTAACCTTTTTTTAAGGGTCTTAAACCTTTTTAACCAGGGTCATTTGGAGATAACATCATTCGTGGACCATACATCCTTATCTACTTAAAAAGCAGCCTACTATATATGGTCAAACATTTAATTAACCCACTAATAATTTAATGGCCGGAACTGCTTCTGTTTGATGTGGCGTGTGATGCTAGCTGGTATTGATGATGATGCTACTCGCTACTTCTTTTCCCAGGTTTGCGTCGGTCAGTCTGGAGCGCAGTCGACTCTTTGCGATGGTCTGTTCTGAAAAGTTTTGGGGACACTGGTAATAGAGAAAGCAAGTCTATAAAGTCATAGCAAGTGTATGGACTACGCTTGAGTTCAATGCGAGCGAATGAACTTTCCCCCATGCCATGCATGTGACGAAGTAACCATACCAGCCTGCTACCTACAAAAATAACAAGGTCCTCTCCTGTAACGATGACCAAACAACACGTTTGCCATTGAAGTTTTTCCCACACGATACCAAACAATTTGCCACTTTTCGTTTCCCGCCTTTTCTAACCTTGACCTCAGATAAGCGGTTCCCAAGCCTTAGTGTCTGGGGCTTGATAAATCAAATTTACTTCGGCTATTATAATGTAGCCGTTTTCCGTGGCCTAAAGGTTTGCGAACGCGATTCGTGAGCCGCTTACCACGTGTTCGAAACGCGGCGGCGACCGATTTGGCAGCAGACCGTGTCGCGCTGGAGTTTTAACGTGTTATGGGAGCCGGTCGTTCAGAAAGCAAACTACTTACCGTAAAACTTGCCAAGACATAAATAACAGCAGTAAAATGATGGTGTTGACAGCGATGTCCTGTGGACAGAATATGCAAATATATATATATATATATATATATATATATATATATATATATATATATATATATATATATATATATATATATTAATATGTAAGACGGCAGCACTGGCGACCTGCGTTGGTAATGCCTTGAGTACTTTCGGAGGCGGGTTCGACTCCTGAGCTCATCGCTTGTCAAAGTGAGGGAAAGACTGATCACATATTCCGCCTTGCTCTCAGGCCTACAACATGTAGTGGCGCTATCACATTACAGTTAAAGTATGAATAATATTAGTGGAAGTGCGGTCAAGCTTTGGACATGTAAATAATATAAAATAACACACAGTGATGAGGCTTTACAGTACACAGTTACCGAAATAATAAGATGTTGCGGCGACTAGCCTTCATCAGCAAACAAATACATACACAAAACACAACATATAACCACGAAGAAGACATTCCGCTGACTTGTGTGTGTGTGTGTGTTGTTGTTGTTGTTGTTGTTGTATATCTGTTACAGGACGTTGCAGTCAACATTAAGGCATAAGAACGGGATGAGAAGAATGAAAAGATGAAAAAATGAGAACAATGAAGAGAAAATTAAAATTTGAAAATAAACCTTGCCACTTATGTCTGAATCCCAGACTGTGATACTAATAATTATTAGGTATTGCGTGATGTTCCAGTGTGACTAGGGGACAGTGGTTTGGGAACCATTACTAAAGAGGCAGCAGACGACTTGGGAGACCTGAAGGTAAGGTCAAGAACACGCCGTGACCCCATGGGACCCCCAGCCAATGACCGGATATAACCGGATTTGGTACGGGGAATGTGGAGGGATAAACTACACAACACAACACGCACGCACACACCAACATACACACGCACCCTCACATGCATTCATAATATAAATACATACAAAGATGCATGTTTATTTTTCACAGTAAACGGACAAACAATGATCAGAAGACGCAGACAAGACGTACATGGTGCGTCCATAAATCAACCGGATTCCATCAAATCATTATATCAACCGTTGATTTTACAGGGTGTTTGTAAAGTCTCACAACACTTTGTATGTAGAACAGCTGTTTGCAAGGCGGAAAACATACTCTCCAACAAACAGCTGTTCTACATACAAAATCTGGTGAGACTTTATCCTGTAGCATTCTTCCATCAACTTTCTACATCAGCATTTTACTCTAACGTTCCCCCATCAACTTTCTACATCAATTTTTTCCCTTTATGGTCTCATATCAACTTTCTATATTAACCTTTTACTCTGGAGTTCTGGCATCAACTTTCTACATCAGCCGTTTACTCTAGTTTGCCCATCAACTTTCTACATCAGTCTTTTACTTTAACGTTCTCACGTTAACTTTATATATTAATCTATTACTGTGGAGTTCTAGCATAAACTTTCGACATCAACCTTTTACTCGGGCTTTCTACCATAAACTTTCTACATCAACTTTCACTCTAGCGTTCCCCCATCCACATTAAAAATTCCCCTAACAACTCTCCAAATCAACTGTATGCCTCAACCCATCGACTCCTAACATCAAACTTTTGTTTCACTACTCACCCCACCAACTTTATATCTCAGCATTCACCCATCGACTACCCACATCAACTTTATATCTCAACTTTCGCCTATCAACTCCCCTCCCCCTTCCCAACATCAACTTTTTACCTCAACATTTGCCCATAAACTCTCAACATCAAGTTTATACCTCAACAATCGCCCATCAACTCCCCACATTACCTTTATACCTCAAAAACCTGATATCAATTTCCCACAACGACGTTATACCTCCAGATTCACCCATCAACTCCCCACATCAACTGTATACCTCAACATTCACCCATCAACTTCCCACATCAACTTTATACTTCAATATTCACTTATCTCCTCATCACATCAACTTTATGCCTCAACAATCACCCATCAACTCCCCACATCAACTGTATACCTCAACAATCGGATATCAATTTTCCACAACGACTTTATACCTCCAGATTCACCCATCAACTCCCCACATCAATTTTTTAACTCAACAATCGCCCATCAACTCCCCACACCAACTTTCAAAGTATTTTAAGGAGTTCAAAGGCAAGAATATCGACGTCATTGCACTGCGTGTGATCTCATCTAGCTCAGTCTTTCTCAGCCCGCCGAGAGCATCGCACAGACCACGAACTTCGTAGCTCCGGCGACGAGTCCTAGAGATCTCATAAAGCAAATTGCACTCGTGAACCGCTTGACGAGTTCGAACAGGAACTCACGCCGCCGACGGCTTAATCTCTTCGCCCCGGAGACCTCACTCAAACTTCAACCTCCAACTCCAACTCTATTACCTCTCCCATCATCTTCCCACACCATCCTCCCACACCATCCTCCCACACCATCCTCCCACACCATCCTCCCACACCATCCTCCCCACACCATCCTCCTCACACCACCCTGCCACATCGTCCTCCCCACACTATCCTCCCCACACCATCCTCCCCACACCATCCTCCCACATCGTCCTCCCCACACCATCCTCCCCACACCATCCTCCCCACAGCATCCTCCCCACACCATCTTCCCCACACCATCCTCCCCACATCATCCTCCACACATCATCCTCCACACATCATCCTCCCCCCCCCCCCCCATCATCCTTCCAAATCGTCCTCCCCACATTATCATCGCCACATCATTATCCAAACATAATCTTCCCCACAGTGTCATTCCAACATTATCCTCTCCGCATAATCTTCCCACATTGTCCTCCCCACATCAGCCTCCCTATATCATCCTCCCCACATCATCCGCCCACATCGTCATCCCCACATTACCCTCCCCACACCATCTTCCCTACATTGTTCTCCCCACATATTCCTCTACATATAATATTTCCCACATCGTTCTTCCCATATCATCCTCTCCACACCACCCTGCCACATCGTCCTCCCCACACCATCCTCCCACATTGTCCCCTCCACATCATCCTCCCACATCATCATCCCCACATCATCCTTCCAAATCGTCCTGCCTACATTATCCTCCCCACATCATTCTCCAAACATAATCTTCCCCAAATCGTCATTCCCACATTATCCTCCCCACATAATATTCTCCACATCATCCTCACCACATCATCCTCACCACATAACCCTCCCCATATCATCCTCCCCACACCATCCTTCCACATCGTTCTCCTCACATTATCCTCCCCACATAACATTCCTCTCATCAAATTCCCCACATCACCCTCCCCGCATCACCCTGCCCACATCATCCTCTTCCCACATCGTCCTCCCAACATCATCCTCTCCACATCATCCTCCCCACATAATCCTCCCCACATCTTCCTACCCTCTTCAGCTCTACACAAGTGTCCCAACCTACCACACACCGTGAACAGCTACCGACAGTTGACCCAGTCTTCAGCACCACACTGTTCACACACCAAACCCACGAGTTGTGTCATGTTTTCGTGCGCCATTGACAACAATTCCATTAGGTAACTACGTGAGGCCTACTCACGCTGACACGTCGAACCAGGTCATCTGTCATTTCTTTCTCAGGCGGTCAAGACGTCAGATCGCCGCAACATCTCTACAGGTGTTGTTTTTAATGAAAGCACCCTAAGTCTGCAGCACAAGTCCGGTGTTATCGAAAGCACCCCAAGTTTGCAGCACAAGTGCAGTTTTAACGAAACCACCCCAAGGTTGCAGCACAAGTGCTGTTTTAACGGAAACACCCCAAGTTTGCAGCACAAATGCGGTTTTAACGAAAGCACCCCGAGTTTGCTGCTGAACTCCGGTTTTAACGAAAGCACCCCAAGTTTGGAGCTGCACTCCGGTTTTAACGAAAGCACCCCAAGTTTGGAGCTGAACTCCGGTTTTAACGAAAGCACCCGAAGTTTGGAGTTGAACTCCGGTTTTAACGAAAGCACCCCAAGTTTGGAGCTGAACTCCGGTTTTAACGAAAGCACCCCAAGTTTGGAGCTGAACTCCGGTTTTAACGAAAGCACCCCAAGTTTGCAACACAACTCCCATGACAGAACTGCTCTGTTTGCCCTGCTGTACACTAAACCACTTGGCCAGGTTGTGGGGACCTTCATGTTTAACCAGTCTTGAACAGTAAGTGTAAATAATACATGTGTGTTCCGAACTGTTTGTAGTTCCTCAGTTCTTCTTCTTCCAAGTACTTCCCCATTGGAACATTAGCCCTCAACCAGCACGCAGCAAGCTGTTATATTCGGTGTTATGTTTCAGCTACTGTATATTTCATCTCTAATTTTGCCTGTGTCATCTTAGGTTTCCCCGTTTCACGTTGGCCCTGTCGGGTGTCCAGTTATGCTATTGTCGCATCTTCTCAATGTGTGTCCTACCTAGAGCAGTAATATCTTCATCTCTTGATTCACTGGTATGTTTGTTCTCTCCATGAGCTCCATAATGATTTAGTTCTCTTGCTGAGCTCCACAGTAGTCTAGTTCTCTCAATGAGCTCCACAATAGTCTAGTTCTCTCCACGAGCTCCACCGTGGTCTAGTTCTCTCCATGAGCTCCACAATGATTTAGTTCTCTCAGTGAGCTCCACAGTAGTCTAGTTCTCTCCATGAGCTCCGCAGTAGTCTAGTTCTCTCCATGAGCTCCGCATTATAGTTCTCTCCATGAGCTCCACAGTAGTCTAGTTCTCTCCATGAGCTCCACTGTAGTCTAGTTCTCTCCATGAGCTCCGCAGTAGTCTAGTTCTCACAATGAGCTCCACAGTAGTCTAGTTCTCACAATGAGCTCCACAGTAGTTTAGTTCTCTCCATGAGCTCCGCGGTAGACTAGTTCTCACAATGAGCTCCACAGTATAGTTCTCACAATGAGCTCTGCAGTAGTCTAGTTCTCTCCATGAGCTCCACAGTAGTCTAGTTCTCTCCATGAGCTCCGCAGTAGTCTAGTTCTCACAATGAGCTCCGCAGTAGAGTTCTCACAATGAGCTCTGCAGTAGTCTAGTTCTCTCCATGAGCTTCGCAGTAGTCTAGTTCTCACAATGAGCTCCGCAGTAGTCTAGTTCTCACAATGAGCTCCGCAGTAGTCTAGTTCTCACAATGAGCTCCACATTATAGTTCTCTCCATGAGCTCCACAGTAGTCTAGTTCTCACAATGAGCTCTGCAGTAGTCTAGTTCTCTCCATGAGCTCCGCAGTAGTCTAGTTCTCTCCATGAGCTTCGCAGTAGTTTAGTTCGCTCTATGAGCTTCGCAGTAGTCTAGTTCTCACAATGAGCTCCACAGTAGTCTAGTTCTCACAATGAGCTCCGCAGTAGTCTAGTTCTCACAATGAGCTCCACATTATAGTTCTCTCCATGAGCTCCACAATATAGTTCTCACAATGAGCTCTGCAGTAGTCTAGTTCTCTCCATGAGCTCCACAGTAGTCTAGTTCTCACAATGAGCTCCGCAGTAGTCTAGTTCTCACAATGAGCTCCACATTATAGTTCTCTCCATGAGCTCCACAATATAGTTCTCACAATGAGCTCTGCAGTAGTCTAGTTCTCTCCATGAGCTCCGCAGTAGTCTAGTTCTCTCCATGAGCTCCACAGTAGTCTTGTTCTCACAATGAGCTCCACGTTATAGTTCTCTCCATGAGCTCCACAGTAGTCTAATTCTCACAATGAGCTCTGCAGTAGTCTAGTTCTCTCCATGAGCTCCGCAGTAGTCTAGTTCTCACAATGAGCTCTGCAGTATAGTTCTCTCCATGAGCTCCGCAGTAGTCTATTTCTCTCCATGAGCTCCGCAGTAGTCTAGTTCTCTCCATGAGCTTCGCAGTAGTCTAGTTCTCACAATGAGCTCCACAAAAGTCTAGTTCTCTCCATGAGCTTCGCAGTAGTCTAGTTCTCACAATGAGCTCCACAGTAGTCTAGTTCTCTCCATGAGCTCCACAGTAGTCTAGTTATCACAATGAGCTCCACATTATAGTTCTCTCCATGAGCTCCAAAGTAGTCTAGTTCTCTCCATGAGCTCCACTGTAGTCTAGTTCTCTCCATGAGCTCTGCAGTAGTCTAGTTCTCACAATGAGCTCCGCAGTAGTCTAGTTCTGACAATGAGCTCCACAGTAGTCTAGTTCTCTCCATGAGCTCCACAGTAGTCTAGTTCTCTCCATGAGCTCCGCAGTAGTCTAGTTCTCACAATGGGCTCCGCAGTAGTCTAGTTCTCACAATGGGCTCCGCAGTAGTCTAGTTCTCACAATGAGCTCCACATTATAGTTCTCTCCATGAGCTCCACAGTAGTCTAGTTCTCTCCATGGGCTCCACAGTAGTATAGTTCTCACAATGAGCTCCGCAGTATAGTTCTCACAATGAGCTCCACAGTATAGTTCTCACAATGAGCTCCGCAGTAGTCTAGTTCTCACAATGAGCTCGACATTATAGTTCTCTCCATGAGCTCCGCAGTAGTCTAGTTGTCACAATGAGCTCTGCAGTAGTCTAGTTCTCTCCATGAGCTCCACAGTAGTATAGTTCTCACAATGAGCTCCGCAGTAGTCTAGTTCTCACAATGAGCTCCGCAGTAGTATAGTTCTCACAATGAGCTCCGCAGTAGTCTAGTTCTCACAATGAGCTCCGCAGTAGTCTAGTTCTCACAATGAGCTCCGCAGTAGACTAGTTCTCACAATGAGCTCCACATTATAGTTCTCTCCATGAGCTCCGCAGTAGTCTAGTTCTCACAATGGGCTCCGCAGTAGTCTAGTTCTCACAATGAGCTCCACCGTAGTCTAGTTCTCACAATGAGCTCCACATTATAGTTCTCTCCATGAGCTCCACAGTAGTCTAGTTCTCTCCATGAGCTCCACTGTAGTCTAGTTCTCTCCATGAGCTCCACAGTAGTCTAGTTCTCACAATGAGCTCCGCAGTAGTCTAGTTCTCACAATGAGCTCCACAGTAGTCTAGTTCTCTCCATGAGCTCCACAGTAGTCTAGTTCTCTCCATGAGCTCCGCAGTAGTCTAGTTCTCAAAATGAGCTCCACAGTAGTCTGGTTCTCACAATGAGCTCCACATTATAGTTCTCTCCATGAGCTCCACAGTAGTCTAGTTCTCTCCATGAGCTCCACAGTAGTCTAGTTCTCTCCCTGAGCTCTGCAGTAGTCTAGTTCTCAAAATGAGCTCCACAGTAGTCTAGTTCTCACAATGAGCTCCACATTATAGTTCTCTCCATGAGCTCCACTGTAGTCTAGTTCTCTCCATCAGCTCCGCAGTATAGTTCTCACAATGAGCTCCACAGTAGTCTAGTTCTCACAATGAGCTCCACAGTAGTCTAGTTCTCTCCATGAGCTCCACAGTAGTCTAGTTCTCTCCATGAGCTCCACAGTAGTCTTAATTTTCACAATGAGCTCCGCAGTAGTCTTCTCACAATGAGCTCCGCAGTAGTCTAGTTCTCACAATGAGCTCCACATTATAGTTCTCTCCATGAGTTTCACAGTGGTCTAGTTCTCTCCATGAGCTTCAATGTTGTCTAGTTCTCCCCATGAGCGCCAAAATAGTGATTGAGTGTTCTCCATGAGCTTCACAATGGTCTCGTTCTCTCCATGAGCCACACATTATAGTCCTCTCCGTGAGTTTCACAGTGGTCTAGTTCTCTTCAGTAGCTTCACAATGATCTAGTTCTCTCCATTCACAATCATGTCTAGTTCTCTCCGACTCCCTCAATGGTCTAGTTCTCTCCATGACCACGACGATGATCTATCTCTCTCCATGACCACAATTGTCTACTTTCCTCTATGACCCCCACACTAGTCTAGTTATGTCCATGACCTCCACAATTGTCTAGTTCTCTCCATGACTACCTCAGTGGTCTAGTTCTCTCCATGACCACCACGATGGTCTAGTTCTCTTCATGACCACAATTGTCTACTTTCCTCTATGACCCCCACAATAGTCTAGTTATGTCTATGACCTCCACATGTGTCTAGTTCTCTCCATGACCACAATTGTCTACTTTCCTCCATGACACCCACAATGGTCTAGTTCTCTCCATGACCCCCTCAACGGTCTAGTTCTCTCTATGACCTCCACAATGGTCTAGTTCTCTCTGTGACCTCTACGATCTAGTTCTCGCCGTGACCTTTACGATGGTCTAGTCCTCTCCGTGACCCCCACAATGGTCTAGTTCTCTCCATGACCCCCACAACGGTCTAGTTCTCTCTATGACCTCCACAATGGTCTAGTTCTCTCTGTGACCTCTACGATGATCTAGTTCTCGCCGTGACCTTTACGATGGTCTAGTCCTCTCCGTGACCTCCACAATGGTCTAGTCTCTCCATGATCTCCACAATGGACTAGTTCTCTTTGTGACCTCTACGATGATCTAGTTCTCTCCATGACCTCCACAAGGTCTAGTTCTCTCCGTGACATCCACAATGGTTTAGTTCTCTCCATGACCCTCATAATGGTCATTGTCAAATTTGTCTAAATCTGCAGTCACCAGTTAACGAATGTTTGTACTTTATAATTTAGTTCTTCATGCTTCTCATTCACACAGTAACACCGATTTTAAGGTAGGATTACTTTCCAAGTTTGGCACTGAGCTTAATTTCCATTGACCTCCATAAATTTCCAAGCTCATCTGACCTTTTTTACTGTTATAATCTGTTCCATCTGTCAATATTGCTACATAAACATGTTTTATGTAGTCGATGTGTTAAGTAGTTGTATGTGTTTTCTGGGGAAGGCCCTGGCCGTTGATGGGAGAACGCTACAGTAATTCTGGTGTAAGGAGTTGATGGGAGAAAGCTACAGTAAGTCTGGTGTAAGGAGTTGATGGGAGAAAGCTACAGTAAGTCTGGTGTAAGGACTTGATGGGAGAACGCTACAGTAAGTCTGACGTAAGGAGTTGATGGGAGAACGCTACAGTAAATCTGGTGTAAGGAGTTGATGGGAGAACGCTACAGTAAGTCTGGTGTAAGAAGTTGATGGAAGAAAGCTACAGTAAGTCTGGTGTAAGAAGTTGAGAGAAAGCTACAGTAAGTCTGGTGTAAGGAGTTGATGGGAGAACGCTACAGTATGTCTGGTGTAAGGAGTTGATGGGAGAACGCTACAGTAAGTCTGGTGTAAGGAGTTGATGGGAGAACGCTACAGCATGTCTGGTGTAAGGAGTTGATGGGAGAACGCTACAGTAAGTCTGGTGTAAGGAGTTGATGGGAGAACGCTACAGTAAGTCTGGTGTAAGGAGTTGATGGGAGAACGCTACAGTAAGTATGGTGTAAGGAGTTGATGGGAGAACGCTACAGTATGTCTGGTGTAAGGAGTTGATGGGAGAACGCTACAGTAAGTCTGGTGTAAGGAGTTGATGGGAGAACGCTACAGTATGTCTGGTGTAAGGAGTTGATGGGAGAACGCTACAGTATGTCTGGTGTAAGGAGTTGATGGGAGAACGCTACTGTAAGTCTGATGTAAAGTCTGGTGTAAGGAGTTGATGGGAGAACGCTACTGTAAGTCTGGTGTAAAGTCTGGTGTAAGGAGTTGATGGGAGAAAGCAGATGTTCAGTCCGCTTGTGTTCTAGTAGTTACCGATTCTGCTCCTCGGTGTCATTGATTTACCTAAAGATATCACCACTTAAAGTGACGTGTCAAGGGAGACCGGGTCATTTGTTTGTCCACCCCCTAACAGACTTAGAGCGTCATGAGAACGGTGAAGATATGCATGTTTCGTGCAGAGTGCCGTGCTTCAATCAACAAAATCAGTTAGGTAGCATCTGTTGGATCTTTTCCCCTGGACATGCTGGTGTGTTGGGAGACGAGCAGATGGACATATTGGCTGGGTCTGCACTGCTGGGTGGGGTGCTAGTGCATAAGGCAGACGTGGTCAGCGCCCTTTGGGATCGTGTGTATAGTAATGAAGAAGCGATACATCATTGCCTGGAGCAAGAGGTTCCGACCGACAATCTGAGGAAAGATAGACGGATACATAGATAAATGGTACCATTTGTATTGAGCTCTTCACTGGATGTTGAAGATGACAGTACGTGTGGGAATGTCTGAGTGCTGTGATGTCGGTTCTTGACTCATTTCAACTCTCATTGAAATTCCTATCCACAAACAAAGTAAATGGCCGCCCCTGGCTATTGAAAGCTTGCCTACAACAAATAAGGAAACTGTAAAAGTGTTACTGTTACCATAGGCGTGATTCATAATGCTAATGCCTGGAGGCCAGGCTATCTTTGCCTGTAGCCATCCCGTTCAAGAAACCTGGAATTTAAATCACGTAGATTTCCGCTCTCGCAGGTCTGTGTCCGACATTTGAACCCTCCCTCCAAGTTTGTCACAGCTTTTTGTTGTTAATTACAGGACAGTCACGTTTCAAACAATTCATATCGTGTTGAACCAGACGAAATCTCCATCGCTGTTAAGAAAGCGGGCTTTTGCTCTCTGGCCTCACAAATTAAAGTGACCTTTCGTGTGAACTTTTATGTCTGTGAAGGTACACTGAAAGGCGTCGTTTGGTGAGGTATTTTATTGTGGTTAAATTCCAGCCCTCTTCCCGGGGACAAATTATGGCTGGTCTAGATGGAACATCGTGAGGGGGAAGCTGAAGGACGTCGTGACAACTGGAAATTTGAAGGTGAAGAGAGGCTAGAGACAGTCAGGAGATGCCATTTTGTGATGGCACGAAGGAAGATCTGTATCCGAAATGGGGAGCATCCGAGGCAAGGTTGTAGACAAGCCTGATCAACAGCACAGGGAACGTACTACAAGAAGTCACATTCGCAAACTAAAAGAACGATGCAAAAAGCAGCAAGACTCTGACATAAACTGAAAGATCAGAAAATAAGATAAAAGTAAAGTTGAAGGCGATCAAGAAACGGCGAAAAACAGAATACACTCCACTAGACACCCCCCCCCCCCCAACCCCCCCCCCCCAAAAAAAAAGATACAAAAACAGACACAAGATAAACAGATGAGGACATAGAAGAAAATGAGGTTTAGATAGGAACGATCATTGGAGACATCTCCTCTGATGTCGACACCATTAATGGACAGCATCCCCCACCTCGCCCCTGCTGGTTACGCCACTGAATACAAGCACCTAGATGCCAGGACAACTTGTTTGAGATCCATTACCCCTATGGGCCAAAATTCCCTTCGGATTAACTGTCCAAACTGTCATGTACTGCCAATATAGTACCGTTCGGTGTATGGCGGGGGGAAGGGGGGGGGGGGGTTCTTGAGCCAGCGGAATTAAGGGTCGCTTGGCTAGTGCAGTCGCCGCGAACTGTGCAGGTTAGTTTTCTTTTTGCCCCCGACAGTAAAAAAAAAAAATCTGTACACCTTTCCGAGGATTCGAACCCGGGTCTCCCGAAGGAGCATCCGACAATCTAGCCACTCGGAAAGCCTAACATCCGAAATATGGCTGATTCGGTCACGTGATTAGTAATCGTCTCGTTTTTGACTTTGGGGCGTTAATTACAAGTGCCTGTGAAGTTGGAGTGGGTTCGCATGACTGGTAATAAAGAAAGCTAATCCACACGCAAAAATCAGCCCACGCATTCCTTGGTTCGAAACACAGCGGTGCTGCTTTTTTCGAAACCAGTGTTGGTGCCGGTCGTTCAGAAATCAATGGCAAACTACTGAATGTAAAACTTGCCCAGGTATCACGAACAGCCAAAATGCTGGGGGTTGACTGCTACGTCGTGTGAAGAACATGCAACTAAACAAGTCCTTAGTAGTAGCACTCGTGGACTCTGCTTGAGTTCAAAGCGAGCGTAACCAAAAGCAAATAAATCTAAGGCTTGGTGTGGCCTAATTATTACTTCTCTTCTGAGGTTGAAAGGGACAGAGATAAATAGGGAAAATGGAATAGAAAAATATACACTCGATGTCAAGATTTGCCAAACCAAAGAATTTTTATGCCAGTTAATGTCCTTTTCCTGGCCACTGCGCCCTTTCATAGATGTTCCGTTTGGCTGTCATAAACACATCACAAAACTTTTTATTGCTCACTCCCGTGTATTTTGTATGGTGTCTTGCCTGTTTCGTTTCTTTCATTGTCCATTTTTGTAATTAAATGTCTCTTTTGCCATAAACGCTGCCATCTTGGAGGCTAATACTAATAGTTTCGCCACTCCTCTATTTCTAAATGCAGCTACAGAAATGTACATCCAGACGCATTGAAGTTTTTCTAGTGAATGCGGACCGGAACTGGCACATAATCACGCTACCATAACATAACCTATTAAAAATCTGGATACGTGGAAATAGACGAGAATCTGGTTATAATAGATTCTATATATATATCAGAATAGGAAATGAGTGTCATTTCTGTGTTTAGGTCGGCCTCAAAACGAGGATTCTTGTCTGTTTTCAAATCAATTAAAATGTTCCTTCTTCCGGCTCATCCAAGTTTGCTTTCACTTCTTAACTCTTGTCTCAACCAACGCACTGTGTGATCTTAACTATGTTCCAAACAACGCACTGTGAGATCTTAACTAGTCCCAAACAATGTACTGAGTGATTTTTCGCTGCGTATCCAATCAACGCATATTAAAATTTTCGCGTTTGGTCTGAGCTTACTAAATGCAATGGCCATTTTAGTTAGTATGCAACGTTTTATGTAGCCACTTTAGTAATATTTTGTAAATTGCTTTTTAATTATGAAACCTGTATAGTTTGGTACCTCTTGAAGAAATAAAAATCTAACTACCTTAAAGCTGTAGGTCAATTCTAAGCAGAGATATTAATGTGTGCGTGTCAATCATTTCATATGAACAAAGAGGAAAATACCATTTCAGCAATGTGACAAAGTGTGATCTAAACAGTTGACATAGACTAATTCCAGAAGTAAATAGCTGCGGATATGACTAGAAAGATGAATAGCTCGAGTGGTAAATGGCTAGAAAGATGAATATCTCGAGCAGTAAATGACTGGAAATATGAACAGATCGAGCGGTAAATGACTAGAAAGATTAATAGCTCGAGCGGTAAATGGCTAGAGATGAATAGCTAGAGCGGAAAATAGCCGGAGAGATGCATAGCTCGAGCGGTAAATAGCTTGAGAGATGAATAGCTTGAGCGGTAAATAGCTAATAGCTAGAGAGATAAATAGTTCGAGGGGTAATTGACTAGAGATAAATAGTTCGAGTGGTGAATTAATAGCTCGAGCGGTAATTGGTTATAGCATTAAATGGCTAGAGAGTAGCTCGAGTGGTAAATGGATAGAGCTGTGAATAGCTCGAGCGGTAAATGGCCGGAGAGACGAATAGCTAGAGCGGTAAATGGCTAGAGATGAATAGCTCAAGTGGTAAATAGCTAGAGAGATGAACAGTTCGAGCGGTGAATAGCGGTGAGAGATGAATAGCTCTAGGGGTATCTAGGTGGACGGAATACCTGGGTAGAGGGGGGGGGGGGTACCTGGGTAGTGGGGGTACTGGGTAGTGGGGGTACCTGGATAGTGGGGGGTACCTGGGTAGAGGAGGGGTACCTGGGTAGAGGAGTACCTGGTGGTAGCGGGGTAAGCAGCCAGAAAGAGGAACGAGGAAGATGCAAACACCCTAATCTAGAAATCGCAGTAAATAATGCACCGTCCACCCCCAGGGTCTAATACTGACCATCTTAGTGGAGTTCTGACTAGTCAAGTCTTAACATCAGATCTAATTCTTGCTTTCTTCTTTCATGTTTACACCGACAGACGTATCGTGATGTGGAGTGACTGGGGGATCCTTTTTTGTTCCACATAGCTGTGGATGCAGTGCCGTCTCACTAGGCCAGTACTCCCTCCTTGGCTGGCTGTACTGGGGGTCATCCTGGAGAACATACTCTACAGATTGAGTTCTCGTGAGATAGTGTTTGGAGTTCCTCTTTTATTCCATACAGTTGTGTGAATGTAGTGTCGTCTCACTAGGCCAGTACTCCCTTTATTAATTGTAATGCGGGGGGGGGGGGGATCCTGAACATGCTCTGTATTATGATCACATTAGCAAGATCGCTGATAAACACCGACTATAATTGAAAGGGTATAGACCCACCATATCAATATAATACTGTGAAATAGACATTACTCTCTCACATTTCACCGTTACTGTTTACGTGTACCGTCTGACCTTTACCGTCAGCCCTTTACCGTTTGCCCTCTACCGTTTGCCCTCCACCGAATGCCCTCTAACGTCTGCCCTCCGTCTGCCCTCCAACGTCTGCCCTCCACCGTCTGCCCTCCACCGTCTTCCCTCTAACGTCTGCCCTCCACCGTCTGCCCTCTAACGTCTGCCCTCTAACGTCTGCCCTCCACCGTCTGCCCTCCACCGTCTTCCCTCTAACGTCTGCCCTCCACCGTCTGCCCTCTAACGTCTGCCCTCTAACGTCTGCCCTCTAACGTCTGCCCTCTAACGTCTGCCCTCTAACGTCTGCCCTCTAACGTCTGCCCTCCACCGTCTGCCCTCCACCGTCTGCCCTCCACCGTCTGCCCTCTGCTCTAACGTCTGCCCTCTAACGTCTGCCCTCGACCGTCTGCCCTCTAACGTCTGCCCTCCACCGTCTGCCCTCTAACGTCTGCCCTCCACCGTCTGCCCTCTAACGTCTGCCCTCTAACGTCTGCCCTCTAACGTCTGCCCTCCACCGTCTGCCCTCTAACGTCTGCCCTCCACCGTCTGCCCTCTAACGTCTGCCCTCTAACGTCTGCCCTTCACCGTCTGCCCTCCACCGTCTTCCCTCTAACGTCTTCCCTCTAACGTCTGCCCTCTAACGTCTGCCCTCTAACGTCTGCCCTCTAACGTCTGCCCTCTAACGTCTGCCCTCCACCGTCTGCCCTCCACCGTCTGCCCTCCACCGTCTGCCCTCTGCTCTAACGTCTGCCCTCTAACGTCTGCCCTCGACCGTCTGCCCTCTAACGTCTGCCCTCCACCGTCTGCCCTCTAACGTCTGCCCTCCACCGTCTGCCCTCTAACGTCTGCCCTCTAACGTCTGCCCTCTAACGTCTGCCCTCCACCGTCTGCCCTCTAACGTCTGCCCTCCACCGTCTGCCCTCTAACGTCTGCCCTCTAACGTCTGCCCTCCACCGTCTGCCCTCCACCGTCTGCCCTCCACCGTCTGCCCTCTGCTCTAACGTCTGCCCTCTAACGTCTGCCCTCGACCGTCTGCCCTCTAACGTCTGCCCTCCACCGTCTGCCCTCTAACGTCTGCCCTCCACCGTCTGCCCTCTAACGTCTGCCCTCTAACGTCTGCCCTCTAACGTCTGCCCTCCACCGTCTGCCCTCTAACGTCTGCCCTCCACCGTCTGCCCTCTAACGTCTGCCCTCTAACGTCTGCCCTTCACCGTCTGCCCTCCACCGTCTGCCCTCCACCGTCTGCCCTCTGCTCTAACGTCTGCCCTCTACCGTCTGCCCTTCACCGTGTCAGGAAGCTGTGGTAGATGTTTTAAACTTGCCCCGGGCTCCCAGGTCGACCCAGCCTAACATGGGTGCCAGGAGTGTCTTGAGAAGTAAAGGCGGCCAGTGCGATACTGCCCACATCAGCCACCGAGTGGCGGTTGGTCTATAAACATCTGTTCTAGCACCATATCCCCGATACGCATGCAGGCGTGTAAACGGGCCCTTTACTTACTGTTTACCCATTGTTGATTTTTACTATTTGACTTTTACCCTTTGTTGATTTTTACTATTTGACTTTTACCCTTTGTGGACTTTTACCCTTTGTGGACTTTTACCCTTTGTGGACTTTTACGCTTTGTTGATTTTTATCATTTGGCTTTTACCCTTTGTACTTTAACCATGTATCATTTACCGTAACCATTTGATTTTACCTATTATAACCCGTGTTGGGATGTTTTGCCAGGCCCGTGGTCTCGTTCATCCAACGGCGACAGGCGTTTCTTTTTACACTAGGCCCCGTCTGTCTACACTAGGACCGATCTGTCTACACCAGGACCGGTCTGTCTACACTAGACCCCCGTCTACATTAGACCCCCGCCTGTCTACATTAGGCCCCCGTCTGTCTACACTAGGCTCCGTCTGTCTACACTATACCCCGTCTGTCTACACTAAGCCCCGCCACTCGGCTCCGTTTCTCGACCCGGTTGGATTACACTCGACCCATTCGGTCTACACTCTGCCATTATGTCTATCTTAGTCTATCTATACTTGAGGTCTGACAGTTTGAATCCCCTCCCAGCTGTCCCAATTACGATCCTTGTTCTGGCTGAATTGCTCTCACTTTTGGTCACAACTGCTCAGGTGCACTGGCACTGAGAAATCCACACGTTAATGGCGGAAACCCACTCCTCCCCTAGCAAAAGCCATGTGTCCCAAACAGCACAATAAATGAACTTTTGATTTAAATGCCCTACTGACCTGCCAGGTACTCGTGTCAATCTTGACCCCCTGCACGTGCCGACGCGTGAGTTTGATTGAGCGAAATTAATGGCCAGTAGTACAAAGCTATTTTTAGCGAGGCTTTGATCACGACTGACCTTTGGACTTGAAAATAAAAGTATTCATATTGCTCACGCATTGTTCCTGGCAGATGGTCAAGTTTGAGATGTGTACTTTGTACAATTCTTTTGCTTGTTCAATTGCTTGTCCTTTGCAAGGCGTTGCTTTCAACTCCTGATTTAGTTTTGGACAAATTGAGTTGGACCTAAATGTAGGGTTGCCACACGTCTCGGTTTTCCGGGAGAGTCCCGGTGTTTGTGACTTATTCCCAAAAATGGTATCGGGACGTCCATTGTCCCAGGTTTTATCCCTGTTAAATGAAAGACTTAATTAATTCTCTCGATTTTCATTTCATAGAACTAACCTGACAGACGGCGTTGTTCATACACATGCTACTACTTCTAGTGAACTGGTATTATTGTTTGCATGTGGGTTAGCTTTCCCTGTTACTAGTGTCCCTCGCCTTCAGGCGAACAACTTCTGGGGTAGTTGTAATGTACGTCCTCAAGTCAAGGACGAGAACATGTTCGTCCAACTGACAGGTATATGTGATAGTTTACATTACAATTTAAGACGTAAGTAGACCAGAAAGGAAAGAAGTAACGTCTTCAGCAGGATACATTTGTAAAACATTTTGATTTTGTAAACATAAACAATGCATATTATCATGTTATGAGACAGTCAGACACACGTACACACGCACATAAACACATGCGCACACATGCATACCTGCATACATACTTACATCATTTGCACAAACTCTCGCAGTTATGCACACACTCAATAACTTACAAATACACACTCCCTCGCATACAATACATGCTTGCACACATACACACACAAACATATACACGTACATACACACTTACACACACGCGCACATACACACATTCATACACGCACATACACACATTTACACACACACACACACACACACACACGTACACATATGTACACTAACACACACATACAGAGAGCTAGCTTCTGTGCCACATGCGCTATGACGCTAAAGGCTGTCAAGCGTTTTACTCTTGTCTTATTTTCATATCCATCTCCTTTCAGTTTCAATTGTTTCTCTTCTTGTGTGACCAAAATGGATACTATTGTTTGTGATAAGTTATGTCTGTCTCACCAAAAAACATTTAAATAACTCGCTTTGGCTATTCGTTGTTCTTTCATTCTTTCTGTAAACCCATATTGCCGTGGCTTCAGGGGGACTGAGGGGGGCTTCAAGGGGACTGAGTGGTCTCGAGGTATGGTGTCCGCCTCGAGTGCTGGAGGTCCCGGGTTCAGGCCCCGGTGAGGACCGGGATTTATTTAAAAAATCCACCGGGACTTCCAGTAATAAAACTTCCTCTGGTCTCTGGGTAGTGAGATCGGACACCCGTTTGTATTGTTGCGCACGTAAAAAAAATCCCTTGGCAGTTGGAAATCGAAAAAGAGTAGCCTAACGGTGCTGCCCGAGCAAAATTTCGAGTTAAAATCTACCCAAAGTATTTCAGGATCCTCGCTGATGCAACGGAGTTCGTGCATTGAGCTGAGTTTCTCCAGACTCAGGTTGAGTTAGGAGGAAAACGGAGCACTTGTGGGTTAAACCGTGTGCCGTGATGTTGATCCATCGACTAAACTAAAACTAAACTAAGCCGTGGCTTCAGGGGATATTTTGGTTTGCTTGTGAACTAATCGGCAGCCTGTTTGTGTAAACGGGCAACGCTGATGCCATGACGCTGACGCATGTGTTTGTCGCCAAGAAGGAAAGACCCATTCCTGTCTGTATTCAGGCCTACTACACGGGGTGTCTCTATCACGTCACTGACAGATTCCTCTCTGTATTCAGGCCTACTACACGGGGTGTCTCTATCACGTCACTGAACCATTCCTGTCTGTATTCGGGCCTACTACATGGTATGTCTCTATCACGTCACTGAACCATTCCTGTCTGTAATCGGGCCTACTACATGGGGTGTCTATCACATCACAGGAGGGGAGTTTCTACTTTGGGTCGGGTTTTAAACTACTTGTCAAGGAAACACAGCCATGGGTTACTATTAACTCTATATTCTCTCCCCAATACTTCTCTGCGGTAAATGAAGAGAAATATATAACAGCTTGACATCTTGTTTCAAAGTTCCAGTAATAGACTTCTTGCTAAAGATATTCTGTTTAGAAAATGCAGTTTTTGCTTGTCATGATTTATTGGGACACACATAGCGGTAATAATATGCTTTGTACAATGCTAATAAAGTCAGGCGACTTACCTGGCCTAGGGGTGTAACGTCTTTCTTCGTGATCCCGTGTACTCTCGTGAGTGGCGTGACGTACGGCGAGAATCTGTAGGGGTTCTGGCCATGGCCGTGACTTACGGGGTATGTTAGCCGGTCGCTCAGAAAACAATGGCAAACTACTGAGCGTAATCTTGCCAAGAAATCAACAATCAGCTGAAAGATGCTGATATTGACAGCGATGTCCTGTAAAGGATATGAGGAAGAGAAAAAAAAAATTAAAGTCAACAAGAATAATCAAAGGGAAACAATCCTGACAATTAACAAACCCCCACCAGTAGTTTCCCACCTCCAAATTGTGCCAACAGCTTCTGACCCAGGAGAACATTAGGGAGGGTACAAGCCTTACAGCTCATTCATTCTTTCATTCATTCATTCATTCATTCATTCATTCATTCATTCATTCATTCATTCATTCATTCAGTGGCATGTCCTTTGCAGAACCTCGCTCCCATAACAACCTTCCAGAAAACCTCTCGATCATAAGCAAGATGTCCCGCGTCCGATACACCCATCTGGAGATTATCCGCCACATCCTGCACCCATCTTCTCTTTGGCCTTCCTCTCCCAGGCATACACCCCTCCATTTTTGTTCTCTCCAAACTTTCGTGACGTTTCAAGTGACCAAAATATTTCAATTTTCTTTGTTGTAACGTCTTTAATAGCGAACCATCTTCAATATTCAGCTCCTGAAGTATTTATGCATTTGTTCTTTTCTTTACCCAAGATATTCTTAGAACTCATCTATAACATTTATATTCAAAGGCATTTATGCGCTGCTCAGCTTGTTTAGTAAGTGTCCAGGTCTCACAGGCGTATGTTGCAATTGGAAATATGCATACTCTTAAAGATCTAATTTTTGTAGTTCTGTCTGTCCCATTCCATAATTTATTCAGTTGTTTTAGTCTTTGAAGAGCAATTGATAGTCGTCGTTTCTTCTTCTTCTGCGTTCATCCGGATTTTTTTTTCGGATGTGACTGCGTTGTGCCTGTTTACAGCAGAGCTGCGTTCTTGCGCCGTTAGGCCGACACATCCGACTTCTGCGGGCATTTGTTGACCGGGTTAACCTTCCCGGGGGTTTCTTAGGACGTTTGAATCTCACTGTTGTGGTGTTATCCCCCATCCTAGCTGGCCCATATAGAACAGCCAAAGACATCCTGGTCAACCCTCAAGGGAAGGCAGGGGCAGACCATGGGCATTCCCCGCCATCCAAGGAGGCTTCCATACATGCAGAGCCATCACACAGCGCTCTGGTACTGGGCTCACCCAAGGAATCGTCACGTCCTGCACATGGCTGCTTAGCCTCACTTCCGTATATTGGGCCTTCCGTTCACCATAGGCTGTTACTCCGGAAGCCAGAAGTATGCAGTCTGCAGATGACCTCCACACAGTGAGCTTTCGATTCAGACTTTCACATAATGGATTTGCTATCCAAGCAATATTCCATTTCGTGCCACTAGGACACTTTTTCCACCTTTTATGAAGCCGACACAGTGAGCTTTCGATTCGGACTTTTCACGTAATGGATTTGCTATCCAAGCAATATTCTATTTCGTGTCACTAGGACACTTTTTCCACCTTTTACGAAGCCCACACAGTGAGCTTTTGATTCGGACTTTCCACGTAATGGATTTGCTATCCAAATAGTCGTCGTTTAATTTCTTTGTGTCACCGTTTTTGGTAATCAATGACCCAAAATATTCAAACTTTTCCACCACCTCAAATTTTTCCTCATTAACATGTTTATTTCACCATAGTAGTTTTATCTGTATGCATTATCTTTGTTTTTGCAATGTTAAGATACATGTTGTGATTTTCACTATTCAATTGGGTTGACGCTATTAGGTTTTCTATACCAGTCTGTGGTGTGGATTGCAATACTGTATCATCAGCATACCAAATCTCTGGTATGTCAAGACCACCGATATTTAGGACATCATGTAGCTCCCTATTTATATAATCTCTTACATTTCTCATATTTTCGGCGCACAGCAGGTTAAACAAATAGGGGGACAGCACACATCCCTGACGGACTCCTTGCTTGATGTCAAACCAATCTGATGTCTCGCCATCTATTCTAACCGCTGCTTGTTGGTCTAGATAGAGCATTCTTATGAGTTGTATTACATGTGGTGGAAAGCCCATATTCCTCATGATTTCCCAATGTTTCCCTAGTGCGAGGAAATATAACCTAGATAAGACAGATCGGACACTAAGCTGTAGTCGGCAACTGGTCTAGAAGCTGGAAGCTCCGACAGGCGAGTATTGCTTTGCTGATTCTGCAGCTTGTCTTGTTCCAGTCATATTGGTATTACCTTGCCTCTGGAGTAAACTAGACAGGCCGAGAGAGGGATCATGATGTATAGGCAATACGTGGTCTCTAAATTCAACCCAGGTTGTGTTATGGAGAGGTTTAACTCCATTATACAAATAAATTACCGTCTGTCAAGACGGCAAGAAGCCAGTAACTTAGTCAAAGGGAAACAATGATGAAAAATTATTGTATTAACTGTACCAGTTGTCCCCCATGGCAGTGTTTCGTTCCCTTTACATTAACACTGTGTTCCTTCTTCCGAAGCTGTTGGCACATTGTGGGGGACTACTGGTGGAGTTATTTGTCATCATTGATGATGATCATTGAATTTAACAACGTTGTTCAGTTTTCAATATTTAACTACCGTTGTATTAATCCCTATAAATTATGACAAGCGAAAACTGCATTTTATAAATAGAATTATCCTGTGCAAAGTCTGTTTTCTGTGTCATGATTCTAGGGTGTCTTTCTCCTGTCGTACGTTCGCGCATCCACCTTCGAGACGTTTCGTGTTTCTTACACATCCCCTATTTGCATCGTCATGTGTGTCTTCCCAAAAGCCGTATCGCCTTCGGAGAGGCGAACATTGTGCAACCGGTGCATAGGCCATCTTTTTTGAAAACCCAGCTTTCCAGCCTCTATAATTTGTTACCCTTTTGTATGAATGTAACATAACTGATGTGTGAAAGATGAGTGATAGTAAGGGATGAACGTGTCCATTTTATGTTACCCTTTGAAATCAAAAGTTCGTGTGTTCCACTTCGGTGGCTAGCCATGACCCACTACGCTATTGCCACTTTGCCTTGTTCGTATCCCGTTAACGGCTAAAGGAAGTTCCCGCCTGCACGCGCCCAGATGAAGCCAGCTTCTCCTCTGGGTTACTTCTATCACTAGCTTGCCCCCCCCCCCTCCCCGCCATCGCCTCTACAGAGTAGCGGTCCACGCAAGATATTACACACCACCACAAGAGATCGTTGATGTCGCGTAGCTCCAGAAGTTCGACTTTGGACATCTCCAATCCATGTGATCATTACATTGATTGATTGATTGAACTTTATTTTCAAATTGGGCACGCACACCCGTCTTACACTCGACCCTTCCAATCACTCATCTTTCGTTCATCAATAGTGCATGATACATTCACACGGGGGGAAAAACATGGTCAAATAAATGTTAACATAAACAATGCATATTACTATTAGAGTAGATTACAGAAATACACATTGCAAGCTATTGTTACTGACTGGGATTCGAACCTGTACACGTGTTTCGACCCCTCTGCTTCTTGTTGTCTGTTTGTCTCATGG
Organism: Cepaea hortensis; assembly: GCA_963921405.1. Taxonomy (NCBI): domain Eukaryota; kingdom Metazoa; phylum Mollusca; class Gastropoda; order Stylommatophora; family Helicidae; genus Cepaea; species Cepaea hortensis. Next base: position 357,466,773 of record OY992876.1, on the reverse strand, counting down.
TTCCCCAGGTGATCTTTTTTTTTTTTTTTAGTGTAGAGCCACGCCATGGGGTGTCATGTCCTTGTCATTCGGATGACCGCCTCTGCTGATGGCCAAGACCAGCTCAACGCGCAGTTGACTTTATCTTGGCTAAAAGTACTACACTTGGATCTTAGCCAAAAGGCCAATGAGCGATCGTCTCTGCAGAGTCTCCGACATAGGTGTGCTGTTTTGGGGGGAGTGGCTCTTGGGCCGGTGGAGATGTCACAACATAATGCACAATTATTGCTAGGTATATGTCGATCTCCATAATTAATATAAATTTATCGATTATCAGAGGGAAGTAAGAATGGGAAATACGTTGTCTCTTAGTTCAGGACGAGTTATTCTCAGTGGCCGAATGGATAAGGGCGCGCGCTTTCAAACTTCCGGTTGGCTGATGCCGTGGTAGCGTGTTCAACCACTACAAAAATAAAATGTTGACTTCGTGTCTTTGACTTTAGGACGTAAATTACTAGTATCTCTGAAGTTGGAGTGGATTCGCCCGATGGCGAGGGACACTGATAATAAGGAAAGCTAATCCACTCGCAAAGTTCAGTAGTTCGTATGGACTACGCTTGAGTTCAAAGCGAAAGAAATTCCCCGTATGCCATGAGAAGAGGGAAAACTTTAGTATATCGTCACAACGGGAAATCTAAAGTAGAGGAAACAGTGTGAGACGATGCGGAATTGTTTGGCATATCATGGCATGGTGTCGCGATGCTGAACTGTTTGGCATCATGTCATGGTGTCACGGTGCTGAACTGTTTGGCATCATGGCGCGGTGTCGCGATGCTGAACTGTTTGGCATGTCATGGTGTCACGGTGCGTAACTGTTTGGCATCATGGCGCGGTATTACGGTGCTGAACTGTTTGGCATGGTGTCACTATGTTGAACTGTTTGGCATCATGGCGCGGTGTCGCGATGTTGAACTGTTTGGCATCATGGCATTGTGTCACGGTGCTGAACTGTTTGGCATCATGTCATGGTGTCACGGTGCTGAACTGTTGGGCATCATGGCGCGGTGTCGCGATGCTGAACTGTTTGGCATCATGGCACGGTGTCAGGATGCTGAACTATTTGGCATCATGTCATGGTGTCACGGTGCTGATAGCACGGTGTCGCGATGCTGAACTGTTTGGCATCATGGCATTGTGTCACGGTAATGGAGTTACCCTGTCTTCAGTCGTGGTAGTGCTCTGCCCCACACAAAAAAGGGGAATGTTTGCGAGAGGTATAGTGTTCGTCTGGTAAACGATTGTGTATGCACACGAGTGTGTAATACGCTTCATAAACACATTTATTATTAGGAACTAATAGAAGTAGGGGGGGGGGAGAGGGGGGGGGGAGGGAGAGAGCGAGAGAGAGAGGGGGGAGGGAGAGAGCGAGAGAGAGAGCGAGAGAGAGAGAGCGAGAGAGAGAGAGCGATAGAGAGCGATAGAGAGCGAGAGAGAGAGAGCGAGAGAGAGCGAGAGAGAGAGGGGGGAGGGAGAGAGAGAGGGGGGAGGGAGAGAGCGAGAGAGAGAGCGAGAGAGAGAGCGAGAGAGATAACGATAGAGAGAGCGAGAGAGAGAGAGCGAGAGAGAGAGCGAGAGAGAGAGCGAGAGAGAGAGCGAGAGAGAGAGCGAGAGAGAGAGCGAGAGAGAGAGCGAGAGAGAGAGCGAGAGAGAGAGAGCGAGAGAGAGAGCGAGAGAGAGAGCGAGAGAGCGAGAGCGAGAGAGAGCGAGAGAGAGCGAGAGAGAGCGAGAGCGAGAGAGCGAATGAAAGAATGAAATATAGAGCGCACTACACAACATAAAAATCGGATATTTACCGACTGGGATTCGAAACTGCCACCTCCAAATGACGACAAAGCCTGGCTGCAGACCGAGGCAGCTAGAAGCGGTGTTTATTTGCATGTGACAAATTCGAATCTCTATCACTAGCTAAGCTTTCAGTTAGTATTTCTTTAATCTCCTGATATGAGCTCTAAACAATACATGTTTATTTAGGCCTCGAAAGGTTTCCCAATTGATATTTAAGTGCAGCAAAAGGCAGTTTAAGTTCTTTTACTCCAGAATCAAGTGCACTTGTTGGCTGGAGTAGGCGGTAACATCATTCCACAGATCTCGGTCTTTAGTGTTCTGGATCAACTCTGCTATTCCTCCATGCTACCGTCTGTCCATCCAGCATAGTTTCTCTTGGTCTGCTTCTCTTCCCATTGATCTTTCCGGTTGTCACGATGTTCTCCAATAATTCGCTTCTCATCACATGACCGAAAGAAATACTCCAGAATTGAATATATAAAAATATACAAGGTGCCGGCAATTCCAAAGATATCATGATAGCTTTAATTTGAAGATAGAAGATGACAGACTAAACAATACTAGAGGTACAAATGACCTCAATGTACAAACAGCAAAACTATAAATGAAGACAGCGATAAAAGACAGCAGAGGAGAGACTAAACAAATACGTGATGTAAGACTTGGTGTGTCGTGGGAATGTGATGTAAGACTTGGTGTGTAGTGGGAATGTGATGTAAGACTTGGTGTGTAGTGGGAATGTGATGTAAGACTTGGTGTGTTCTGAGAATGTGATGTAAGACTTGGTGTGTAGTGAGAATGTGATGTAAGACTTGGTGTGTAGTGAGAATGTGATGTAAGACTTGGTGTGTTCTGGGAATATGATGTAAGACTTGGTGTGTAGTGGGAATATGATGTAAGACTTGGTGTGTAGTGGGAATATGATGTAAGACTTTGTGTGTAGTGGGAATATGATGTAAGACTTGGTGTGTTCTGAGAATGTGATGTAAGACTTGGTGTGTAGTGAGAATGTGATGTAAAACTTGGTGTGTAGTTGGAATGTGATGTAAGACTTGGTGTGTTCTGAGAATGTGATGTAAGACTTGGTGTGTTCTGAGAATGTGATGTAAGACTTGGTGTGTAGTGGGAATATGATGTAAGACTTTGTGTGTAGTGGGAATATTATTGTAAGACTTGATGTGTTCTGGGAATATGATGTAAGACTTGGTGTGTTCTGGGAATATGATGCAAGACTTGGTGTGTAGTGGGAATATGATGTAAGACTTTGTGTGTAGTGGGAATATGATGTAAGACTTGGTGTGTTCTGAGAATGTGATGTAAGACTTGGTGTGTAGTGAGAATGTGATGTAAGACTTGGTGTGTAGTTGGAATGTGATGTAAGACTTGGTGTGTTCTGAGAATGTGATGTAAGACTTGGTGTGTTCTGGGAATATGATGCAAGACTTGGTGTGTTCTGGGAATGTGATGTAAGACTTGGTGTGTTCTGGGAATGTGATTTAAGACTTGGTGTGTAGTGGGAATATTATTGTAAGACTTGGTATATAGTGGGAATAGTGTTTTAAGACTTGGTATGTAGGTATAATGTGCATTAAAACTCAGTAGGGATGTTTATGGTAGCAATGTAAGTCTTAGTGTTCAGTAAAAATGTCGCAAACTGGTTTTGAGAAACCTAACAGTAACCAAACATGTGTTGTCCTTCGTTTATGGAATAGATAGTAATAAAGTGTATGCCCTTATTCTTACAGGAACAACCACGTTATGTAACAGTCTTACGGAAACTATAACATGGAGTCTCAGCCTCACGGAAACTATAACATGGAGTCTCAGCCTCCCGGAAACTATAACATGGAGTCTCAGCCTCACGGAAACTATAACATGGAGTCTCAGCCTCACGGAAACTATAACGTGGAGTCTCAGCCTCACGGAAACTATAACACGGAGTCTCATCCTCACGGAAACTATAACACGGAGTCTCAGCCTCACGGAAACTATAACACGGAGTCTCATCCTCACGGAAACTATAACACGGAGTCTCATCCTCACGGAAACTATAACATGGAGTCTCAGCCTCACGGAAACTATAACACGGAGTCTCATCCTCACGGAAACTATAACATGGAGTCTCAGCCTCACGGAAACTATAACACGGAGTCTCATCCTCACGGAAACTATAACATGGAGTCTCAGCCTCATGGAAATTATACGGAATTTCAGCCACCTCATGGAAACTATTCGGAATTTCAGCTGCCTCCTGGAAACTATGTGGGATTTCAGCCGCCTCATAGAAACTATGTGGGATTTCAGCCGCCTCATAGAAACACTGTGGAATTTCAGCTGCCTCATGGAAACTATGTGGGATTTCAGCCACCTCCTATAAACTATGTGGGATTTCAGCCGCCTCCTGGAAACTATGTGGGATTTCAGCCGCCTCATGGAAACTACGTGGGATTTCAGCCGCCCCATGGAAACTCTGTGGAATTTCAGCCGCCTCATAGAAACTATGTGGAAATTCAGCCGTCTCACGGAAACCACATGGAGTCTCAGCCTCACGGAAACAATCACATGGAATTGCAGCCTCACCGAAACTATCACATGGAGTCCAGTTCAAGGAGAGGCCCGTTACTTGCGAACTATCCCATTCGTGATTATTCCATGCCGCCCCCTCCTCTCCGGAACCACTCTAGGCCGCCCCCTCATCTCCGGAACCACTCTAGGCGGCACCCTCCTCTCCGGAACCACTTTAGGCGGCCCCCTCCTCTCATGAACTACTCTAGGCGGCCCCAACACGATCTAGTTTATAATGTACAATCCCCACAAGCTGCGCCATACACACGTAACCCATCTTACGTTGCGCCATACACACAGGATCCCATTTACGCTGTAACAAACTCTCAGGACCCACCGTACGTTGTACCATCTTCATTTGCTCCACCTTGTGCTGTACCATATTCGCAGGATCCACTGTATGTTGTACCATCTTCATTTGCTCCACCTTGTGCTGTACCATATTCGCAGGATCCACACAATGCCGTACCACATTCACAGGATCCACATAATGCTGTAGAACAACCCCAAGTTGTGCAACCCTCACAACTACAGCGTACCGTACCAGCCTTGAGAAGACCTAAAAAATACTGCCCACGGAAACTGTTTACTGCTCTACCATCCCCACCCGAACTTCCTTCCGTGGTGCCAGTTTCACAAGAACCTACTCAGGTCGTATCACTCTTACAGAATCTACCTCCCATGGCCCTATCCCTGCAGGCAGTACATCCTTCTGCTCTACCCGCACAGGAACTAACACATCTTTACAATGATCACCTCAGTTACTTTCTGTCTCGTCATCACATGAACACTCCGATGCTGCACAGTTTTCAAGAAAATATCCGCTGCTGTTTAATTCTGGGAACAACTCCGTGTGTTCTCCTGCTATTTGGATTTACGCCATGCTTTATTGTATCCACAGGAACTAAAACTGAGTATACACACTTGACAGAAACTACTTTTCTTTACTATTTGATTAGCAGTGTAGCTACTCCATGCGGTATCATCATAACAGGAAGTATTGAATGCTGTATCAGACTTACTTGCGCCACTCTGTATTGTGCCTTCATCACAGGACAAGCTCCGAGCTGTGTCGTCATCATTCAAGCTACCCGCTCCATCATCATGCACATGGGCGTTATTCCACGCTACATTCGCTCAGGCACCACCCGAACCAGTCCCATGCTTGGAAGAGTACCATCGTTCTGTTACTTTGCAGGAACTTCCTCCAGTTTCATCGTCGCCAGAAATGAGTCTTACGTTATTTTAACTGAAAGAATATTTTGCCACATTATTGTACTAGGAATAGAGCCATGTTGTTCAATCCTCATAGCGAATACGTCTCGCCGTACAGTGAACGGAATCATTCTTTGTTGCAGTCGTCTTCAGGACCACAACCCCCTGACTCATCCAGAGTGGAACTACACCCAACGGTACCTACCCCTACCTCTGTAGCTACATGTATTACCACCTCACGTGAACTATTTTGTGTATTACGACCCTCATAGGAACTACCTCATGTATTACCACCCTTACATGAACTGTTGTGTGTATTGCCACCCTCACAAGGACTACCTCATGTATTACCACCCTTACATGAACTGTTGTGTATATTGCCACCCTCAATGGAACTACTTTGTGAATTACCACCCTCACTGGAACTATTTTGTGTATTACAACTCTCATAGGAGCTACCGCGTGTATTGCCACCCTCACAGGAACTATTTTGTGTATTACCACCCTCACAGGAACCACCTCGTGTATTTCCACCATCACAGGAACCACCTCGTGTATTGTCACCCTCACAGGAATCATCTCGTATATTACCACCCTCACAGGAACCACCTCGTGTATTACCACAGGTACTGGAGCCACCTCGTGTATTACACCCTCACAGGAACCACCTCGTGTATTGTCACCCTCACAGGAACCACCTCGTGTATTGTCACCCTCACAGGAACCACCTCGTGTATTACCACCCTCACAGGAACCACCCCGTGTATTGTCACCCTCACAGGAACCACCTCGTGTACCGACACTGGAGCCACCTCGTGTATTACCACACTCACAGGAACCACCTCGTGTATTACCACACTCACAGGAACCACCTCATGTATTGCCACCATCACATGAACCTCCTCGTGTATTGTCACCCTCACAGGAACCACCTCGTGTATTACCACACTCACAGGAACCACCTCATGTATTGCCACCATCACATGAACCTCCTCGTGTATTGTCACCATCTCATGAACCTCCTCGTGTATTGTCACCCTTACAGGAGCCACCTCGTGTATTGTCACCCTCACAGGAACCATCTAGTGTATTGTCACCCTCACAGGAACCACCTCGTGTATTACCACCTAACAGGAGCAACGTCATGTAATTACCATCCTCGCTGGAACTATCGCCTGCATTATGAATGACCATTGCAGGAAACTATTCCTATGAAACCACCTACACAAAGCAAGGTATCGAGTGTTACCTCCCTTCCATGTGTTACCTCCCTTTTATTACCTATCATGCATTACCACCCGCACACAAACGGTACAACTCCGTGTTTATCACCATCTTCAACGAACTCCGTGTGGTACGACCCTCAAAGGAACTACTCCGTGTGGTACCGCCCTCACAGGAACTACTCCGTGTGGTACCGGCCTCACAGGAACTACTCCGTGTGGTACGGCCCTCACAGGAACTACTCAGAGTGGTTCGGCCCTCACAGGAACTACTCAGCGTGGTACGGCCCTCACAGGAACTACTCCGTGTGGTACCGCCCTCACAGGAACTACTCCATGTGGTACCGCCCTCACAGGAACTACTGTGTTTCCATGTGGTACCGCCCTCACAAGAACCTCCCATGTGGTACCGCCCTCACAGGAACATTTCGGTGTGGTGCCGCCCTCACAGGAACATTTCGGTGTGGTGCCACCTCTCTCGAAATCTCGGCGTGGTGTCACCCTTCTCAGAAGCAATTAGGCGTGGTGCCACCCTTCTCAGGAGCAATTCGGCGTCGTGCCACCCTCAACAAGAACTTGATATTCTCATGCCTTTCAAAGTTATGTCCGGATACTGCACTCATTGGCAAATACACAACCGGCTGCCTCCGATAGCCTGGCTCATTAAATATGTATCAACCACCTGAGTTTGTCTCCGTTTATCATCTAAAGCATTTGACTGTATGACACGTCTATTTTCTGACTCGGTCACCATCTATTATTTTCTGACTCATGTTTACGTTATTTTCTTACTCATGTCACCATGTCTGCGCTAGTTTCTTACTCATGCCACCATGTCTACGTTATTTCCTGACGCATGTCACCAAGTCTCGTTATTTCCTGACGCATGTCACCAAGTCTACGTTATTTTCTGACGCATGTCACCATGTCTACGTTATTTTCTGATACATGTGACCATGTTTACGTTATTTTCTGACGCATGTGACCATCTGTTATTTTATAACAAATATCACCATGCCTACGTTATTTTCTGACTGTCACCATGTCTACATTATTTTCTGACTCCTCACCGTCTATTTTCTGACATGTCACGATCTATTTTCTGACTCGTCACCATTTATTTTCTGATCATGTCACCATCTGTTATTTTCTGACTCATGTCACCATCCTAAGTTATTTTCTGACTAGTGTGACCATTTGTCTACGTTAATTTTACATTCAGTAGTTTGCCATTGATTTTAGAACAACCGACGCTCAAACCATTATGAACATAAAGCAAGGTGAAGCTGGAGGTGAAGGCTGGAAAGGGATTTAATGCATCGGGTTGGCAGCAACCGGGTTAGAGCAGATGATGCTTTACATGCTGTTTCGGCAACTAATAATTTCTGCCATTGAATATGGTTTAGGGCTGCCGACAGTATCAAAGAGCAGCTTGAAAAGTTGAAGCCCATACAGATAGCGGTCATGCGGGTGATCCTGGGGTGCACAAAGGACACACTAATTATATGCATAAGGAATATCCTTGCACTAACAATTGTGGAAAGGCACAGGGTCCATAAAGACAGTTTCCGAGTCGTTGCAAACAGGAATCACCCCCTTGTACGAAGCCATGGATATGGTCAGGGATCATAGACTGAGAAGAGGCAGGTCCTGGATGGCACAGACTGAAATACCTATCAGCTGGGTGTGTGAAACTGAGTAATACAATCGTGAAAAAGTGGGCAATAGTACAAGGTAATATAGTAAAACTGGGCCATGGGTGCAGAGAATGGGCAGCGGGCTGCAGAGGTGGAAGAGCAACAACTGATCCAGGGTAACACACATGGGGGCATAGTAATCTACACCGATGGGTTGAGAAACAGACGTAGTAGTTGGGGTTTCATTGCGAAGGCTAATGGACGATTCTTGAAAAAGGAGAGTCTGGCATATGAGACTACAACCTCCAGCATGAGAATGGAGGTGGAAGCAGTACGGCAGCCTTCCGATGGTTGGAAGAGACCGCTACCACACATCGTATTCATTACGGACTAAACGAAGTGTTTCGTAAGGCGGGGAAAGGAATGTTTCTTGTAGTATGGCCTCGTTTCAGAGGTCACACAGATTTTGAGTTGTATGGATTTTCTGCCCTGGTCATGTGGGAGTGTGTGGGAACGAACAATCTGATAGGCTGGCAGGGAATGCAGCTTTCGGTGGTAGATTACCTATGGACAAGGGAGAGGTGGTCGGGTGCATTTAAGACTGGGTGGAGAAAGCTGGTTGGGGGGGGGGGACATATTGAGAACTCGTATGTGGAGAGAATATGGCGAGGGATCGGGGTCGATGAGGGGTTCTGGACGAAACTCAAAATTGAGGGAGACCACAACTTTCAATTGGATGGCAGTTGGAACGATTAGCAGTATGACTCTTCACCGGCTGTTGAACGAGGACAGAGCATGCGTGGGAATGTCCTGAGTGCAGTGATGTTCTTAACTCGGTCTACGATATTGTCTAACTCTGTATCACTGTATGCCTGAGTTATGACTCCATGCCTGAGATATGACTCCATGTATCACTGTATGCCTGAGTTATGACTCCATGTATCACTGTATGCCTGAGTTATGACTCCATGTATGTGTATGCCTGAGTTATGACTCTATGTATCACTGTATGCCTGAGTTATGACTCCATGTATCACTGTATGCCTGAGTTATGACTCCATGTATCACCGTAAGCCTGAGTTATCACTTCATGTATCACCGTATGGCTGAGTTATGACTCCATGTATCAGTGTATGCCTGAGTTATGACTATGTATCATTGTATGCCTGAGTTATGACTCCATGTATCATTGTATGCCTGAGTTATGACTCCATGTATCACTGTATGCCTGAGTTATGACTATGTATCACTGTATGCCTGAGTTATGACTCCATGTATCACTGTATGCCTGAGTTATGACTCCATGTATCACCGTAAGCCTGAGTTATGACTCCATGTATCACCGTATGGCTGAGTTATGACTCCATGTATCAGTGTATGCCTGAGTTATGACTCCATGTATCACTGTATGCCTGAGTTATGACTGCATGTATCACTGTATGCCTGAGTTATGACTCCATGTATCACCGTATGCCTGAGTTATGACTGCATGTATCACTGTATGCCTGAGTTATGACTCCATGCATCACTGTATGCCTGAGTTATGACTCCATGTATCACTGTATGCCTGAGTTATGACTCCATGTATCACCGTATGCCTGAGTTATGACTGCATGTATCACTGTATGCCTGAGTTATGACTCCATGTATCACCGTATGCCTGAGTTATGACTGCATGTATCACTGTATGCCTGAGTTATGACTCCATGTATCACTGTATGTTTAAGCCCACCACACCATTGGCGGCGTCTGTGACATAATGGTAGTGAACGCAGTTTCAATCCAGCCTACCAGGTTCTCTCAACCTGCAGATGTGGAAACTGACCCCCTGCATTAGTTTTCATAATGGTTTGAATGTAGGTTGTTCTGAAAGCAATGGTAAACTACCAAATATAAAATTTCCTAGCAAATCACAGCCAAACAATGCTGTAAATGACGTCCTAATTTTTATCCCACAATGAGGCAGGCCAAGAGAGACTGATGCACGATGGTGTGAGTAGCATGGGGGTATCATATATCAAGTTGATCAGGAACACCAAGGAAGATCTGTGGAGAGACATGCACCTACGCCATCTGGCAGGACACATACTGACCCACAAAAAGAATCGTGATCATCCAGTGCCTTGCCAGCCGGCGTGGGCAATCATGCTTCTCCTCAAATGACAATCTCTGACATCATGGATCAATTCGTGTATAGACTCCCTTCCGTCCCATAACACAAGATTGTCAAGAACCTTCTCACACTATCTTCCGCAATCTCTTTTCCACAAATCTTTCTGGTTGTCACATGTTGCAGTGTTTGTCTTCTCATAAAGTGCCCCCCCCCCCCCCCCCCAAAAAAAGAAGACTGCCTCTTTCAGTTTGTGATAAGTTGTCTTTGCGACTTTAGTGCCCTTAAAACGTCCTGATTGCTCATTTTGGCTGTCCATTTAATTGTCAGCATTCTTCTATAAACCTATAAAGAACACATATTTAAATAAGCCACAAACATGGTGCATGATTTCCTGCCTGGCATTTTTAGCTGCATCTTGTCGGGTGCAAACTACAAAGTTAAAATAGTTATAATATATCATATGTAGTGAATAAACTAATATATTGTATGTAGTGAATAAACTTTTCCTTTCGCGGAAAAAATTAAATACATAGTCGATGATATTGTTTGAATTTGGAGTATGTTATCCTCTCTGTAGTTTATTGTAACGAGTCTTTCTTGCATTGTAATGACTGGAATCACCTAACAGATAATGCTAAGATATCTTTGAGCAATCAATTGTTCCGTCGAATATAGTATACAAAATGTGTTCTCTTTATTCATTCATAGCTTGTGATTCCATTATGCTCACAGTTGGATCATTGCCAGTTCTATTGAATTATCTTGGATGGAAAAGACAAAGCAGTTGTAGAACAATTCAAAGTAGTCCTGTATAATTCAATACAACAAACAGAACAGAATAACATTGTCACTTTAATAAAGTTAGTAAGAATATTCAATACAAAAATGCATAATACATTACAATTTTCAATGCCAACAAATCAATGTCAATTCCTGCCTAGTTACATTTACATGCTGTTGAGCTCTGATTATAATACCTGACTTTGTACAGTTCTGTTTCTCCCTCTTCAGAGTTTCACTTCATGTTATATTCATTTTAATAGAATAGTGTGGAATTCTGTGGAAGCTGTAGTTTTACAGAACGCCATGGATCAGTAGAAAGAGCAATGAAGATACTTGAAAGAAGCTAACTCACAGAGAGAATAGGTTACTTGAAAGAAGCCAACTCACAAACAGAACGGGTTACTTGAAAGTTCTCACAAACAGAATGGGTTACTTGAAAGTTCTCACAAATAGAACGGGTTACTTAAAAGAAGCCATCTGACAAAGAGAACGGGTTACTTGCATCAGAAGTCTACACTGCTAGGGCATGTCATGAGAAGAGGGGGGAAGCCAAGAGTGCAGCATGACAATAGGAAGGTTGCAAAGGAGAAGAGGCAGGGGAAGACACCAAGACAAATGCTGGAGAATGTCACATCCTGGCATAGAGGAATATCAGATTCGGAAATGACTGGCAGTATGAGACAGAAGATTACCAATGTCACATCCTGGCATAGAGGAATATCGGATTCGGAAATGACTGGCAGTATGAGACAGATTACCAATGTCACATCCTGGCATAGAGGAATATCAGATTCGGAAATGACTGGCAGTATGAGACTGTCACATAGCTTGGACTATAAGAAGAAAGTTTTATATCAATTTTATAAGCACTGTAAATAATGTGGTTCTTTTATACATTTAGTGAAAACTTCCCTCACACACAACCACTTATGACACATGTACCCAAGACATGCATACACATACCAAATAATTGTTTCACTTTGAGCGCATATTATATACATGTAGGAATGGAAGAAAATAAAATCTCACATTCTTATATATCTGGCATACCACAAACTCTGCCTTGATATGCCAGGCTGCCTTTGTCATTGTACTTCTACTTTAGAATGCAAAGTAAAATAACCTGGCAAACTTGTAGTTTTTAGACAATACATATACTTCGCAATATGACTTGTCTGTTAACAGGGGCAACATCTTGCCACAACTTTCTTTGATACAGATGAACAGGTTTTGATATTGTCTGGTATTTCTTCTCTTCACCATGTATTTCTTTATTCTGTGTCTTTTGCTTTTAATGTCTTGTATCGCTGCTCTCCACCATCATAATTTCTTGCATCTCATTTCGCTTCTATCGGCTATTTTGTTTCCTTATCTTGTATTGCTTCTCTCTGCCATCATGTATCTCTACTCTCTATGCCATCTTGTTTCACCTGTCTCTGCTCTCTTGTAAGACTTCTGTCATCTCGTTTGTCTTATCTTGCATCACTTCATTTTGCATCTAACAATAAAACTTGCCAGTTCTCATTTTCTCTTTCTAGAGAAAATATGTAATTTGTACATTCAGCACCACCATGCAAACATTAGCATGGTAAGCAAGTCCCTCAAACAAATGCAGATTTGGTTGAATGGGCCAAATATTACATAGGATACTAGTTGTGAAGCTGAAGTACTGGGATCACACTATCCAACGAAGAGGCGCAGGAGAAACGTACATTTATCAGAAGTAACATACATTTTAACATGGAAAAGAATCACAACCCATCTTAGCTCTGAAATATAGCTAACCTAAAAAATAGACAAATTATTTAAAAGCCTTTAAGATATGTGGACTGCAAAATGCAAAGAAGCAAGACTGGAAAATATCAAATAAATAAGTTCTCAATGACATATGATCAAACTGACAACTATAAAAAGTCTGACATTTCTGCTTGGTCATAAAATATCAACGGTTGCGAATTTAAAATAAAAAGGTGGTACTCGTGAAGGTCTAAAGAACATACAGAAGTACAAGAACATGAGGTGTTTATAGCTTAACAGACATGGCTGAATAGTGGACAGTTATGATCAGACAACTTCAGCAGCAGTCCCACTACCCTAATGATGATGATGTAAACATTGCACATTGGTATACCCTGTTCATTAGTTTTATTAATGTATTTCGTACAGTAACACTTAGTACAGTATAGAAGAATGCTGAAAATTAATTGGACAGCCAAAATGAGCAATTTAGACATTTTGAGGGACGCTAAGTTACACAGAAAACTTATCACAAACATCAGAAATATGTTGTCATTGTTTTTTGGCCACGTTATGAGAAAAGAACATGTCATGACATCCTAAAAGATTTGCGGAAAGAGAAATGAAGACAGCGAGAGAAGATTCTTGATAGTCCTGTGTCATAGCATAGAAGGGAGTGAACACACGAACTGATCCATACTGTCGATCGCCCACGCCAGCCGGAAAGACACTGGATTATGATAACACAGGATACCCATACATTCTGTGTGCTCTGTAATATTACATGTGTAAATGTTGCACACACGTCAATAATCTAGAAAGTTGAGTTACTGGATTTATAAATTCTTCCCACAATGCTTGTCTTGTGACTGTTGTTGTGGCCATGATTATAATCTCACAAAAGATGATCTTATTGGAGGTAGAATATAAAAGCCTGGCCTGTGTTCACAGCGGAGATGTGGTTCCTGAGATGAATGTTGCAAATACCCTGAACTGCCAGAGTAACGAACAATTGCCAGGAACTGGCTAACTAAAGTAGGGCATTCTTTGGCCGTATAATAAGGAGACAAGCATTATAATACATGACAACTAGAAAGATCATTGGAGAACAGTCTGAGGCAAACCAAGAGAAATGGTCCTGAATGGACTAAGATGGTGGCATGGAGGAATATCAACAGAATTGATCAGGAACACCAAGGACCACAATCTGTGCAGACATGAATGTCTATGCCGGCTGGCAAGGCACATGATGATGATGATGATGATGATGATGACGACCTGTTTGGAACGGCAATTGTCAGGAAAAAACTTTCATCCCTGACACTCAACATTAATGGTGCCTACAATATGATTTGAAATGAGACCATCTTATTCAAATCAACTTTTTAAAGTTAAATTATCTGTTTATTATACAACATAGTAGTAAAAAAAAATAATACTGTCCAGATAATTACACACATCCTGTATACATCTAGGCAGTGGTTCAAAATACAAATTGGCTTTCATTTTAGAAGTTAATTTTGAATAAATGAATCGTGGAAAGGAAGTATATAAAAAAATGAATGTAAGTGAAATCAACAAAAACTAAAGTTATTTTACATAACTATGAATAAACCATTCACACTGTTTTGGCAATTTTATAAATTGTATGCTGCAGATAAACACTCACTAAAATAAACGCGCACACACCTTTTTTTCTCTGTTAACGGTTTTACTTTTTAAAACAAAGGGAAAGCTAGATGTTAACTTCACTGCACTGGGTTTGCCCTCTATGGTCACATTATGACAGACCACCTGTGAAGATCATCACACAAAAGCTCCAGCTATGATACCCAGGAATTTCAGGAAGAATACTTTATACTCATTATCTGCAAGACAGTCTGCAAATGAACTCTAGACTTTCAGAGTGGGAGGCAGATTGTTCGCCATGGATGTAGTGACACAAAAGCAGAATGCACCATTCTTCTGAGTACAGTCCAGCAGATTCACATAAAAACAAATGTGTAGCCATGGGAGATAATACAAATGGAAGCTACGGTTGTAAAAAAAAATTGGGAATCTGAATTTAGCCGGAATAAAATGTTGGCTGCTGAACAAGCTGAGATGAGAGATTCCCAACAACTAAAATTCTTTCTGCAGCAACTATTGTTTGCACAATAAGAATGAGACACAGCTTTCTTTGGTAATGTGATGAGAAGAGAGGCATTGGACAACATACTGACGACCGGAAAGATGAAGGGGAAGAGGGGCAGGGGCAGACCAAGAAAAATGATGCTGGATGGACTGAGACACTGACCTGGAGGAATATCATCAGAGTTGATCCAAAACACGAAAGACTGAGATCTGTGGAGAGACATCATGTATGCCAGCTGCTGGCAAGACACTTGATGATTGCAGAACACTTCTTTCATCTCCTGAAAACCATAGTAGCGGGTGTCCATTTACAAAGATGAAGCTGTAATATGTGTGTACACATTTTGGCCAATTTCAGCAATTAAACTCGAGGCAGTAAATTTAGTTTTTGTCATTTTTGTATTATCAATTTATCTGACAGTTACATTTTCGCATGATTAAATTTCTGTCATCCTGTGATCTGACCAGTTACACATTCTGTTTAATATTTTAAATTGCATTTTGCATCCACTAACAATAACTGTTTGTGTCATACATGTTGTATAGTAAATCTTTCACACTCCAATTATCAAACATAAGTAGGTACTTGATCATAGACATTTCGGGTAAGCTCAGATTTACATTTGCTTCATCAAGCAGTTAGTATTTAGCAGTCACACTCCTATGGTGAGATTTTTTTTTCAGAATAAATGCACTCTTCTATCAAAACCACATTTAACAAGCCATATGATTATCTACTAAATGGAGAATACAAGGCCACTTGTATGATTTCATATGTGCTCAAAGGACACTACAAGGCCCACTTGTATGATTTCCTATATAAAATAGAAAGGGGACGACAAGGCCAATTATATGATTTCCTATCTACTAAGGGGACATTACAAGTCAATTGTATATCCTATATACAAAAGGGACGTTACAAGGCCAATTGTATGATTTCCTATCTACTAAAGGGATGTAAACATATCCAAGTTTCACACTCGTGTTGCCAATGGATGCTCGTGGTACTCTGTGTTGTTGTTCTGAAAGATACCCCATTGTAGAATAAGAAAGTTGGTGATCCAAATGTATTTTCTAATCCATTTTACCCTTCACATGAACTCTTTGTTCCAAGCAGCACATCCTGGGTGATTGGCTATTATTTCTATGTATAATCCAATCTGGCATGATATGTTTACTCATTTTAATTGAGTGCTCATTGCTTTATTTTTAAAAATGTGGCTAGTCTGTGTTTTTTACTTTACTTTGTTTACTGTCCTATTGGGCAACTTCTGTGATCTGGAACTGGAAGAGTAATTTCACTGCTTGCTTTAAACTGTTTTTTGTTTTGCTTAAAAGATTATTAAAATGCTTTCACTTAAAATAAAAAAAATCGCCATTCTAGCAATATGTCTGAGAAAGAATGGAACTATATTTTTAGCAATATTCTGAGGAAAGATGGAACTATATTTTCTAGCAACACGTATGGGGAAAGATGGAACTATATGTTTAGCAATATGTCTAAGTACAGAAAGAACTATATTTTAAAGCAACATGTCTAAGGAAAGATGGAACTATATTTTCTAGCAATATGTCTGGGGAAAGATGGAACTATATTTTCTAGCAACATTTCTGGAGAAAGAAAGAACTATATTTTCTAGCAACATGCCTGGGGAAAGACAGGATTATTTTCTAGCAATATGTCTAAGGAAAGATGAAACTATGTTTCTAGCATCATGTCTAAGGAAAGATGGAACTATATTTTCTAGCAACATGTCTAAGGAAAGACGGGATTATTTTCTAGCAATATGTCTAAAGAAAGATGAAACTATATTTTCTAGCAACATGTCTAAGGAAAGATGGAACCATATTTTCTAGCAACATTTCTGGGGAAAGAAAGAACTATATTTTCTAGCAACATTTCTGGGGAAAGAAAGAACTACATTTTCTAGCAACATGTCTAAGGAAAGATGGAACTATATTTTCTAGCAACATGTCTAAGGAAAGACGGGATTATTTTCTAGCAATATGTCTAAGGAAAGATGAAACTATGTTTCTAGCATCATGTCTAAGGAAAGATGGAACTATATTTTCTAGCAACATGTCTAAGGAAAGACGGGATTATTTTCTAGCAATATGTCTAAGGAAAGATGAAACTATATTTTCTAGCAACATGTCTAAGGAAAGATGGAACCATATTTTCTAGGAACATTTCTGGGGAAAGAAAGAACTATATTTTCTAGCAACATTTCTGGGGAAAGAAAGAACATTTTCTAGCAACATGTCTAAGGAAAGATGGAACTATATTTTCTAGCAACATGTCTAAGGAAAGACGGGATTATTTTCTAGCAATATGTCTAAGGTTAGATGAAACTATATTTTCCAGCAACATGTCTAAGGAAAGATAGAACTATATTTTCTAGCAACATGTCTAAGGAAAGATGGAACCATATTTTCTAACATGTCTGGGGATAGAGGGAGCCATATTCTCTAGCAACATGTCTGGGGAAAGATGAAACTATATTTTCTAGCATGTCTAAGATGGAACTGTATTTTCTAGAACAGGTCTAATGAAAGATGGAATGTCTGGGGAAAGATGGAACTATCATTTTCTCCTATATTTCACAGAATGATAGAGCAACAGAAATTTGAAGGGAAAAAAACACCCAGAAATGCATCCATCAACACACAACTAATCATTGGATCACTTTATGTACAGATTAACACTACTAATGGAATGTAACTGACCAGTTCCATTCTACCTTATTGCAGCTTTTTGAAACTTCAACAGTATAACTTAAATTTTGGTGACATTTTTGTCAGAACTTTCACTCATTGACCATTCAAACTTGTGCTGAATATCGCTGACACTTGCCAGGTGGCTGTAGTCTATCTCTCCATCTGCCCTGAATGGTGTGAAAGAAGGATGTAACTTTTCTTCATCTGTTTGGTTTATAGGATCCAAACTGCAAGAAAAGCTATTTTCAGGGGATTCCATCTGAAGGGAACTCAGATTCGATGTCTGGAAACGATGTAGACATGATGGTATTGGCAGGGGATCATCTGTAGGTGTCGTAGGGATGTTGGAAGTATAATCGCTACTTGTTACTGACTGATTTTCATACAAACTAGCTTCCTGTCTTTCTATTGATGTTTGTAAGGACATATCGCTTACATCAGGATCATGCATGATGCTTTTGAAATATCTTGGTGTATCAGAATTTGTAATCATGTAGGATGATGTGTCATCTCCAGTCTTTTTGCTGGGCTGTTCAAGCTTGGTTATTACATTGTTGTCTATGTCAGTAACTGAATGTTGGGTATTACTCTCCAACTTGTTTAAAATATCGCCGACACTTGCAAGATGGCTGTAGTCTATTTCTCCATCTGCCCTGGTAGGATTTAGTGTTTCATCTGCATGTTTCAAACAAACAGGATTATTTTCAGGTGATTCCATCTGTAGGGAATTCTGATCTGATGTCTGTGAAAGACTTAATGATGGTGGTGTTAGCTTTGGCAGGGAAGCATCTGTTGGTGACAGGGGTATGTTGTAGAAAGATCCACCATCTGCTTCTGATGGATGTTGGCAGAAACTTGTATCCTGTATTTCTGTGGGTGGTTCTGCTATAGTTATGTCCTCTCTTTCAGGGACTTCTGGCATGAAGCTACTGAAATATTTCACTGGTTTATCAGAATTTGTAGACATGTTAGAAGATGCATCTTGGGAAACATCATGACTGGTATGTAGTAGCTGAGATGTTGCTTTTTCATTGCTGATTGTGTTGGTATTCGAGGTAACCCCATCTGCATCTTTGTCATCAACAATATTACTGCCGCTTAAGGTACTGAAGCAAGAACCTGCATGATGAAATAGATAGCCAGATATAGATTAAACAACATAGTTTTTTAAAATAAGAAACATTTTTATATTATTACATATTTATTTAATTATCAGAATACATAAACTATCATTAAAAAGGTAGTCCCTTGTTTTATACTGCTGTTGGAGTGTGTGGTGTTTGGCAACATATTCTAGGTCATGGCATGAGATGGGCTGACCAGTTCCCTTTCCTGCCAGTTAATTATACATCTTGTACCTTTGCTGATATGTCAGGGGTGTTAATTCTCAGTGCTGGAAGGTTTCACACCAGATACTCAAGGGCAAAAATAACCTGTATCCCAGTGAGATCATATATAAGTACAAAATAAAGGATGGTTTTAAAAGCCTAGCAGTGTGCTGGGTATATGGTGCTAGCCCGTATTTGTATAAACCAATAGGCACACAGTGTGTGATGCAGTCAATAAATAACACACCAGTCACCTTTGCTTCCTAGATCACTTCCCCATAACCCATTTTTAGGCTGGGTCACTTTTTACAAATCTGCTTTGATAAATTTACAATTAAAGTAAATGACGTTATTTTGGGGCAAGTGCATAAATTCAGATATCTAGGCACATGGATAACATCAGATGGAAGATGCATCACTGAGATAAAGAACAGAATAGAACAAGCAAAAACTGCATTCCATCAAATGAGGAACGTGTTTGTGCAATAAGTTATTAGCCTTGAAAGTTAGAAAAAGAGTTCTTGCATTGTTATGTAGAATCAGTTTAACATATGGATGCAAATCTTAGACAGTAAACAGGCAAAAAATATCCTTGGAGATATGGTTTTATAGAAGAATGCTGAAAATTAATTAAACAGCATAGATAGAGGCAGTCTTCATATTTTGCCATGTTATACGTTTTAATGGAAGCGAGTCACAAAGACAACTTACCATAAACATTAGATAGAGGCAGTCTTCATATTTTGGCCACGTTATGAGAAGAGAAAAACTGGAACATGTTGTGACAACCGGAAAGATTTGTGGAAAGAGATAGAGAAAGACAGCATGAAAAGATTGACAGTCATGTGTCATGGCACAGAAGGAAGTCATCACACAAACTGATTCATGACATCGGAGATAATAATTTGTGGAGAGGCATGATCACTCACGCCTGCCGGCAAGGCAATGGATGATGATGATGATGATTTGATTGGGATTCAAACACTCGACCACTGGGTGAAAAGGAAGTGTGCTAGCCAATGTGCTACTGCTGCTTCTGAAGTCTTACGTAAAAAAAAAAAGGTAGTTGCATATCCTTTTACAGGATATCACAGTCAACTCCAGCATTTTTTAGCTGTTCGTGATTTCTTGGCAAGTTTACATTCAGTAGTTTGCTTATTGCTTTCTAAACAACCAGCACTCATACCATTGCATGAAAACCAGCGCAAGGAGGTATGCTTCCAAATCACCAGCAGCTGTGTTTTGAAAACGGGATTGTGAATTGCATTCATGACCCCTTCACCAAGGCGCTGGTGTTCATACATAACATATACTGAAAATGAGCTTCTTCTTGTTACACATTGTTAGAAAACTGTCTCTCTGTCAGACAGCAGTTGTTATAACAATATGTAACAACAAGAAGCTCATTTTTGTTAGAACAACAGCAAAAGACGATATAATAAAAAATTTCAACAGCTAGAAAACATTACAGACACAAGAAGAGGAAATACACACCCTTCCGTGAGTCAACAGTCGTAGATAGTGTACCCTTTGAGCTGTCTTTCTTTTTTGATGAATCAGTCTTGTGCTCAATCAAATGATGGCCAGCTGCAGTGTTAGTTGCCCCTAAAGCCAAAATAAAATATTGATATACGATTCATTGAAATGTTTGCAGTCCAATGTGGCACAAATGAACATTACTGATAGGGTTTATGTTGAATGCAAGTTCCCCCTCTGCTGTGTGTCCACCGTGACGAGGTAGAGGGGCTTGTGCGTCCCGATGACCCCAAGAGCTATGCCGACAGTAGCACAGCTACTGGTAGGGCCACCCATGTCGGACAGGTCAAGGGAGAGGGACCAGACGAAGAGACACACAAACCTGCTGCCTTGTAGGTAGACTGGGGACAGTCAAAGGCTAGGGAAAGCATCCCGAATAAATGCTTGTCGAAATCGGATGTACTGAGCCACAGGCTTGACAAAGCAGTGCAACGTAAAACCTGCTGCCTTGTAGGTAGACTGGGGACAGTTAAAGGCTAGGGAAAGCATCCCGAATAAATGCTTGTCGAAATCGGATGTACTGAGCCACAGGCTTGACAAAGCAGTGCAACGTAAAACCTGCTGCCTTGTAGGTAGACTGGGGACAGTCAAAGGCTAGGGAAAGCATCCCGAATAAATGCTTGTCGAAATCGGATGTACTGAGCCACAGGCTTGACAAAGCAGTGCAACGTAACTTAATTCATGATGTCACAAATCAAAATTAATCGTTATGGTGCTAATCCCGTGAAGTCCCATCAGGCGGCGATAGTGCCGGGCCCCCTGCCTCGAGGGGGTCCACCCATGACTACTGGTGGTCACCTTCCCCTGTGCTGTGGAGTCAAGGCACAGAGGAGTAGGTTAAGAGCTATTGACCAAATACCCCGGACACTCAACATACTACAGTGGAATGCCGAAGGAGTTTACAAGAAGAAAGACTCCCTAACACAGCGTCTTCATAAAGATAGAATAGATGTGGCATGCATTCAAGAGACACACCTCAACGCCAATCACAAATTCTCAGTCAGAGGATATCAGGCCACACGTTTCGACCGTGAAGGACACAAAGGAGGAGTTCTAATACTTACACGAAATACAATACCTTGCAGCGAAGTATCTGTGATCTCTGACAACCAAACGGAAATTATAGGTGTTGATATAATGATAAAGGACGTGAAAATAAGAATCTACAATCTGTATAGCCCAGCAGATAAGGACCTTACACTTTCAAACATGAAAATAACTGACACAAACTGCATTATTGTCGGAGACTTTAATAGCCGTTCAGAAAGATGGGGATACCCAGATACTGACAAAAGAGAAGAATTGGAGGACTGGGAAATAGACTCAAATCTCCATCTACTCAACAAAGCGGATGACACACCGAGCTTCTACTCCAGAAGATGGCTTACCACTTCTACTCCAGACTTAGCTTTCTGCACAGGAGACATCCTCCACAAAATTGATCGCCATGTGCTGGACCAATTAGCAGGTAGTGACCACAGACCAATCAAGCTTGTAATGAATATGGAGTATGTTCCACAGGAGCAAAAGCCCTTGCCCCGCTGGAATTACAAACGAGCAGATTGGGACAGATTTGCCATACTAACAGACAAATATTGTGAAAACATAAATACACGATATGGCAACATAAAGCAAATGGTGGAAAGTCTAAACAGAGCGATAATACAGGCAGCCACAGAGTCCATTCCAAGAGGAGCGAGGAAAAATTACAAACCATACTGGACTGAAGAACTACAAAGTTTGGAGGACAAAGTTGAAGATGCCAGGAAGACAGCAGAGAGAGAACAAACAATTGAAGCGAACATCTCTCTCAAAGCCATCTCAGCAAAATATAAAAGAACAGTAAATCAAACAACAAGAGATTGTTGGAGGGAAAAAACAGAAAACCTGAATTTTGACAGGGATGGAAACAAACTATGGAAACTAGTGAAAGCCATGAACAATGAAGGACCTAGCAACAAACAAATAACAATTAAACAAGGAAATGCCTTGCTTACAGGAAAAAAGGCTGCAAATGCACTAATGGAACACTATGCAAATGCAAACCACATTGATATTACAACCGAACAGAAGAAAGCAATCAAAGATAAACAGATACATCATACAAATACAGAGACAGCAGCAGAATATATGATGGCAAATCTAACAATGGAAGAAATGGAACAGGCAATGAATACCCTAAAAAAGAAGAAATCACCAGGAAAGGATGGAATCACAAATGAAATGCTAATAGGACTAGGCACTAAGGCAAAAAAGAAACTACTAGCAGTCCTAAATTACAGCTGGAAGAGGGGAATAGTCCCACAGGCATGGAAAGAAGCTATACTAATACCAATCCCAAAGAAAGGAAAAGACCTGGAAGAACCAAATGGCTATCGACCTATCAGTCTACTTAGCTGTGTAGGAAAATTAATGGAACGCATTATCAATGGCAGGCTAACATGGCATCTGGAAGAAAACAAACTCTTAACACCACACCAAGCAGGATTCAGAAAGTACAGATCCACTGAAGATCAAATAACCTATATAGCTCAGGAAATAGAGGATGCCTTCCAAGAGAAAAAACGCACACTAGCAGTCTGGATAGATTTAGAAAAAGCATTTGATAAAGTATGGAAGGAAGGACTGAAAGTAAAACTGCAAAACATGCATGTTTGTGGAAAAATGTATAAATGGATCAGCCACTACCTTGAGAACAGAACTGCCAGGACAAAAGTACAAGGACAAACCAGCAAAATGATGCTGTTGGAGCAAGGTGTCCCCCAAGGAGGAGTTCTTTCACCAACATTATTCTTAGCATATATAAACGACATCACAGAAAATTTTCCAGCCAGAATACACACATCATCCTTTGCAGATGACCTAGCCATATGGACATCTGAAGAATATATTAGTACAGCTAACAGCAGAATACAGCAAGCCTTATTAGCACTAGAGGACTGGTCAAAATCATGGCTAGTGAAGATAAGTGAGGAGAAAACAACATGCACAGTGTTCTCCCTCTCAAATAAAACTCAACAACCTAAGCTGGTATAGAATGGAAAAATATTGCGCCATGAAGAAAATCCAAACTATCTCGGAGTCACCTTTGATCGTCGCCTGACATGGAAAACACAGGTTGAGAAAAATCAAACAAGAGCAAGGCAAAGAATGGCAATCATGAAAAAGCTTGCTGGTACAACGTGGGGAGCAGATGAGAAAGTTCTCAAGAAGTTATATACTGGACGGGTGAGGCCAGTACTGGAATATGGCATTGCAGCTTGGGCAACAGCAGCTAAGTCAAACTTTAACAAAATAAGTAGAGTCCAAAATCAAGGAATGCGAATCATAACTGGAAGCCTGAAGACAACGCCTATTAATGAACTTGAAAAGATCACTTGTTTACAACCAATGCAGGATAGAAGAGATAGCAGAGCCCAGCAACAAGCAGAAAAATTTAGAAGATTGACAGACCACCCTATGTATAAAAGGTTTAGTGGTCTTGGAAAGGGACGACTGAAGCGTAGCAACTTTGTAGAAACTGCAAAACGAAAAATTAGGGCAGATCCCATACTTAACATATCAACAGTCAAACCTATTTACAATGCAGACAAGTTCCCAGCTTGGAGACAGCAGCAACTGCCTGAGATGATAGAAAACATTCCTGGTATTGAGAAAAAGAACACTCAGCATGAAACCGAAAGAAGAGAAATAACCCTAAACTACATAAAAGAACATTACCCAAGCAGCAATTGGACCCATGCATATACAGATGGATCAGCCAAAAATTCAATAGAGAATGGAGGAGGAGGAATTCTCCTAAATTTAAAAAATGGAGTGAAAAAAACACATTCAGTGGCAACTGGAAAGTTTTCAAGTAACTTCAAAGCGGAGGTAGAGGCTCTGAAAACTGCAGCAGAAATGCTCTTGATGGAGGAAAATAAAGAGAAGCAAATAGCTATCTTCACAGATGCAAAGTCAGCTGTCTCAATACTGAAGAGCAATAACAGCACAGAAATAGCTGACCTAAGAGCAGCACTCCATGGTCTATGCCAGAAATCCAAAAAAGTTGTAATACAGTGGATCCCATCACATTGCAGTATACCTGGAAATGAAGAGGCTGACAGACTGGCAAAAGAGGGCGGACGACTACCACAGCCTGACATAGACATAACCTATAACGAGGCAAAGAGGTTGATAAAAAGCACCTATAGAACCAAATGGGAATCAGAGCATCCAGGCCACCAGAAGGATGATGCATATTACAAACTCGACAGAAGAGAACAAGTAGCAATCTTCAGACTCCGCACAGGACATAACAGGCTGAAATACCACTTGTTCAATAAACTAAAGATAGGAGATACCGATGAATGTAATTGTCGAACTGGAAAAATGATAGCAAAACATTTGCTTCAGGATTGCCCAATATATGCAGAACAGAGAAAGATATTTTGGCCCACACCTGCTTCATTTGAGGACAAGCTCTATGGAGATATCAACAAGCTCAAGTTGACCGTAGCTTACTTTAACTACATACAGGTTGACATTTAAAGGTGTATGAAGAAGTATTCAGACTGCCACACTTCATACCACAGGTATGTCGGTTACAAAAGCCTCCCAGAGGCATGAAATGGAATATTGCTGGATAGGAGATCCATTACGTGGAAAGTCCGAACCAAAAGCTCACCGTGTGGGCTTTCAAAAAAGGTGGAAAAAGTGTCCTAGTGGCACGAAATGGAATATTGCTTGGATAGCAAATCCATTATGTGGAAAGTCCGAATCAAAAGCTCACTGTGTGGGCTTTCAAAAAAGGTGGAAAAGTGTCCTAGTGGCACGAAATGGAATATTGCTCGGATAGCAAATCCATTGTGCGGAAAGTCCGAATCGAAAGCTCACTGTGTGGATGTCATCTGCACACTGCATTCTTCTGGTTTCCGGTAGAACAGCCTATGGTGAACGGAAGGCCCAATATACGGAAGTGAGGCTAAGCAGCCATGTGCAGGACGTGACGATTCCTTGGGTGAGCCCAGTACCAGAGCGCTGTGTGTTGGCTCTGCAAGTATGGAAGCCTCCTTGGATGGCGGGGAATGCCCATGGTCTGCCCCTGCCTTCCCTTGAGGGCTGACCAGGATCTCTTAGGCTGTTCTATATGGGCCAGCTAGGATGGGAGATAACACCACAACAGTGAGAGTCAAACGTCCTAAGAAACCCCCGGGAAGGTTAACCCGGTCAACAAATGCCCGCAGAAGTCGGATGTGTCGGCCTAATGGCGCAAGAACACAGCTCTGCTGTAAACAGGCACAACGCAATCACATCCGAAAAAAAACTACGGATGAACGAAGAAGAAGAAGAAGAATGCAAGTTCTCTTGTTAGTTCTCTCTTGTTATAATTTTTAATACAGTATAATATGGTTGGCTTTTAAAATTTCAGCTTATATAGATAAATTTAACTCTCTCGCCCTGTGTGCATTGTATGGATACATTTAACCCTCTCCGCATTGAATGGATACATTTAACTCTCCCTGGATTGTATGAATAAATGTAACTCCTTCAGGCTTGTAAGGATCAGGATAAATTGACCTCTCTTCTGCGTGCGTGTGTGGGTGTGTGTGTCTGTCTGTCTGTATATATAAGGCACACAACTAATATGTTCCAGCCAGAATTTTAGTGGAGTGAAAATTAAATTCTGAGTGTTGACGGCATTACAAGAGGAAATTAAACTTTATGAGCTAGCCACACAAGTCATTCTGATCTCATCACCACAAAACATGATTTCAACTCCCTGTAAACAATACAACAACTGTGTTATGAGGACATGATTTTAAACTGTCCCCGAATTATGTACCTTTACTATGAGAGTATGACTTTGTGCTATCTCCATATTCCTCAAAGCAAGGCAATGACCTCTTCAAGGCCACAACTGCATCATTCTTCAGCAAACAGTAGAAGATGAAAATGAAGAGTCCCTGAAAACAAAAAGCAAATGAACCGTATTAAGACATGTCATATCATTTAACTATTTTTGAGGACTTGTATCTTGTTTTTTCAACAGGCCATGCCACCAAACATCTAGTATTGTGATTACAGATAAACTTCAGTATTCTGAACAGTACTGTCCAACATAAATTTCAAAATGAGAAAACCTACTCATAAACAGAATATATGTAATACGTATAATTCTGGTCTGTTAGTCAGGTCTTGCTGAGCTACCGTAAGAAAGTCAGGTCTTTGCCACATATGATTGAGCTACCATATGACAGTCAGGTCTTAGTCAGATATGACTGAGCTACCATGTGACAGTCAGGTCTTAGTCAGATATGACTGAGCTACCATATTACAGTCAGGTCTTAGTCAGATATAACTGAGCTACCATGTGACAGTCAGGTCTTAGTCAGATATGACTGAGCTACCATATTAGTCAGGTCTTAGTCAGATATAACTGAGCTACCATGTGACAGTCAGGTCTTAGTCAGATATGACTGAGCTACCATATTACAGTCAGGTCTTAGATATGACTGAGTTGCCATATGACAGTCAGGTCTTAGTCAGATATAACTGAGCTACCATGTGACAGTCAGGTCTTAGTCAGATATGACTGAGCTACCATATTACAGTCAGGTCTTAGATATGACTGAGCTGCCATATGACAGTCAGGTCTTAGTCAGATATGACTGAGCTGCCGTATTAGTCAGGTCTTAGATATGACTGAGCTACTGTATGATATTCAGGTCTTAGATATGACTGAGCTACCGTATGACAGTCAGGTCTTAGTCAGATATGACTGAGCTACTGTATGACAGTCAGGGCTTAGTCAGATATGACTGAGCTACCATATGACAGCCAGGTCTTAGTCAGATATGACTGAGCTGCCGTATTACAGTCAGGTCTTAGATATGACTGAGCTACTGTATGATATCCAGGTCTTAGATATGACTGAGCTACCGTATGACAGTCAGGTCTTAGTCAGATATGACTGAGCTACCGTATGACAGTAAACGGTACTACCTGCTTTCTGTTAGAGCGAATGTTGGACGACGCTCACCAAACCCAACACCTCACATTGTGCCAATGGCTTCGGGCGGATGGTACAAGCCTTATCCCGGTTGAGGAAATGCAACCTAATGGCTATATATCATAGCAGGGTACATCAGGTTCTAAGCCCTGGTCGGCAACTGATCTATGATCGAAACTCCACCAGGCAGGCAGAGCATTGCTTTGCTGATTTGGCAACTTTTGCATTTTGTCTTGTTCCAGATGTATTGGTGTTATCTTTCCTCTGGAGTAAACTAGGCAGGCCCATGGTGACAGTATGATAGACAACGTGTTTTGTGCATTTCAGAAGAAAATATTCATTGCACTACTTCATTATAATGCTGAACTTTGTTCTGCAGTATGTACCTGACGAGATGCAGTGAAATATGCCAGACAATAAATTTTGCAATATATTGTTTGTTTTCATTATTCAAATTCACAACAGGAAAAACAATGTTTTGAATGTATTTTACTGTTATTTTCCCCATTGCTTAGCTGCTGTGATCTTTTCAGATGGAAGAGTATATTGCCTGCCTACCTATCTGTTATTGTATCTATCAGAAAATAAGCAAACTCACCTGCAAAGAGTTGAATACAGCAAACAGATAATAGAAGGCAACACTGGCTTGGTCTATAGCAAATATTGCAAAGATCCAGGACAGCCCCAGAAGAATCACAACCCCGACAGCCCCTCGCAGACGCTGAATTGTGCTGTGGATTAGGTTAAAAGAAATAATTAGTGAACTAAACACAGATAGGCAGTCAGGTCTTAGTCAGATATGACTGAGCTACCGTATGACAGTAGACGGTACTACCTGCTTTCTGTCAGCGCCGAATGTTGGGCGGTGCTTACCAAACCCGACACCCCACATTGTGCCAACGGCTTCGGGTGGAAGAGCGCAATTGGGAGGGTACTAGCCTTATCCTGGTGCGAGGAAATGCAACCCAAAGACAAAATAAGTCATGGCAGGGCAGACCAGGCCCTAAGCCTTGGTTGGCAGCTGGTCTAGGATCGAAGCTCCGACAGGCGGACAGTTAGAGCATTGCTTTGCTGATCCGGCAGCTTTTGCAGCTTGTCTTGTTCCAGATTATAGGTGTCAACTT
This sequence comes from Cepaea hortensis, assembly GCA_963921405.1. Classification (NCBI taxonomy): domain Eukaryota; kingdom Metazoa; phylum Mollusca; class Gastropoda; order Stylommatophora; family Helicidae; genus Cepaea; species Cepaea hortensis. The sequence goes on along the minus strand of OY992876.1, from coordinate 357,437,846 downwards.
TCCTCTGGAGTGAACTAGGCAGGCCGAGAGAGGGATCATGCTGCATGGGCAACACATGGTTTCTTTATTTTAGCCCAGGCTTTGTGCTATGGAGAGTTAACAATTAACAAAAAGAAGACACAGATTATGTCACAAGGTGCACATGTTGTACCATCAATCTTTATTGACGACGCTGAACTGGAGATGGTAGACCATTTTACATATCTAGGATCAGAGGTAAATAGCAAATTATCCCTAGATCAGGAAATCAACATCAGGATTGGCAAGGCAGCAACAACAATGAACATGTTAGCAAAAAGTCTGGGAGAACAGGAAGCTTACTGCCAAAACAAAAGTCCTTGTCTACCAAGCCTGTGTCCTTAGTACTCGTCTTTATGGCAGTGAAACCTGGACAACTTACTCACGCCAAGAGAAACGTTTAAACAGCTTTCATATGCGGTGTCTGCGAAGAATACTTGGTATTAAGTGGCAAGACAAAATCACAAATACTGAAGTATTGAAAAGATCAGGTTGTGTGATGGTGTATTCCATGCTCAGTCTTCGTAGACTTAGATGGATAGGACACGTTAGGAGGATGGATGATGGTAGAATACCAAAGGACATCTTTTTTGGTGAATTACAGATGGGTAGGAGATCTCAGGGTCGGCCTCTACTACGATACAAAGATGTGTGTAAGCGGGACATGATTGATACAGGCATTGATAATGCACAATGGGAACACGTCGCCGCTGAACGTGTTGCATGGAGGGCAACTATCAGAAGTGGAATAAAGACAAAGGAGAAAATGATTGCAGATAAAGCACACACAGAGCGTGAGAGACGTAAGATGGTGCAAAATGGTGGAAATGACCATGTTTTCACATGCACCTACTGTGGGCAAACATTTGCAGCAAGAATTGGCCTTACCAGCCACACTCGCCACCGCCATGGATCGTAGTTATTAAGCCTTTTTGAAGCACAATGTACCAAACTATCGTCTGTCAAGACGGAAAGGTGCCAATGAATGAAACACAGATAAATAACAGTGTGTGATGCACTAGTAATAATCATGAATAATGGAATGAAAAAGTGGAAGAAAAGTAAAAATCAGATAAATGGACAGATGCTTATCTGGGATGCTCCTTATAAACTCCATGTTGTTCATGCAGCACTGTAAACATTCTCAATATTATATGTGACAGAAATCATAGCTTATCTTACTACAGGTTTCTTTCTCTTCCTCTTTTCCTCCTACTCCTTCTTCCTCTTATGCTTCTTTTTCTTCCTGCACCTCCAGATGTCAACTTAAATATACTTAAAGACAGCAGAGTCAACTCAAGTTTCTTGGCATCCCCATATAATTTGCCTTCAAATGTAGTGGGTGTAAGCCAAACTAATTGTATTTGTTCTGTGTATTATGGAACAGCTCATGGTCTCTTCAGTTCAGCCCAGACTTTGTGCTAGGGATAGTATGACACCATTCCTGGTCTTGCTACCATGGGTTGTAGTTATTCTGCCTTTTTTAAAGCACAATGTAACAAACTATTGTCTGTCAAGATGGCCAGGTGCCAGTAAGTGATATTATGAAAACCCTTGCAGCAAATGTTTGGCTGTCATTTTACCAGTTCCACAATTATATTCATCAGTATCTCCTATCTTTACTTTATTGATCATGTGGTATTTCAGCCTGTTATATCCTGTTTCTGATACACATGGTTTAAGTCTGCCCCCATTTTCATAACCATACATGCAGCGTTGAACTTGTTTGTTGTTTGTCCATCAAGAATGATGATGACCATTCATTTCATCCAGTGGGGTTGAAAGTATGGAGCCGTGAGTTCTAAGATGGCTGATAAGGCCTATTTTGGCTCGAAATGTTCTTTGACAATGTGGGCAAAGAATGCCTGACGTTCCAGGAGGAGGATCCCCTGCAGTGGTTTTTCTGTCCTGCCTTTTCTTCACAGCTCTTGCAGTCCTGGTTGCTTCACAAGTGACTGCACCCTTATGTAACGATCTACACCACGAATAACGGTCTTTAGCAGCAGTCTCCCAGGTGTCAAGATGAATTCCAAAAGCTTTCAGTGAGATTTTCAGAGTGTCTTTAAAGTGTTTCCTCTGGCAGCCTTGGGAGCCTTTACCACAATGCAGCTCGCCATAAAAAATTTGTTTAGGGAACCTGTGATCTGGCATGTGAGTTAAGTGACCAGCCCAGCGAATCTAATTTTTCATTAGTAAAGTGTGGATACTAGGCATGGATGCTCTTTCTAGAACTTCAGTGTCTGGGATCTTGTCTTGCCATTTAATCTTCAATAGCTTCCTAATGCAGACTGTGTGGAAGTGGTTTAATTTCCTAGCATGTCATTGATAAACAGTCCATGTTTCACAAGCATTTAGCAGTGTGGATAATACAATTGCTTTAAAGATTTTCAGCTTTGTTTGCAGGCTTATTCCATTTCTGTCCCATACATTCTTGTACAGTCTGCCAAAGGCCGCGCTGTCAATTGTGACAGCTTGTGACACAGTGCTGCCAAGATAGGTGAATTTGTCCACAACACTTAATGCCACATAGCAAACATAGCGGGCATGCCAACACATTACAGATAAACAGGATAAAGGGATTTGTCCTAAGGATGCACCAAAGTGGATAGTGAACAAGGAAACTAAGGGGGACAAGAGACGTCACAAGGCAACTAAGGAACAGACGTTGTGGAGCCGTGCTAGCAAGCGGTGGTGTTTTTCCAAAATTCTGTGTCAAGTGGATATCTGGATGCAATGATACATTGATCTGCAACAGGACGAGGAATTTGTTGATAAGAAGCCATGGATGGAGGAACTGGGAACAGAAACCTAGGCGGATTCGGAACGAACATAACGGCAAGCATCTGACGGAATTGGAAAATAGGCCGTCAAGGTGAACGGGACAGATTTAGTTGGGAGCATTTCGTAGATATTTTCAGTAGATGCCGACCCTGCGTTAAGGGCACTCTGTGTTGCTACAGGAATTGTAACTTGCAAGTCTGTAAAACATAATTAAATGTGAGGAACTGTTCACTGCGTGCTTTTATTTCATATTTTCAAAGTTCAGGTGAGAGCAGTTAACGTTCAAACTTAACGAGTTGTTAATGCTTGTTTGTGGATTTCATATTGAGTTATTACTGGATCTACAACAGGGCACTTAGTCTACAACAAGGCACTTAGTCTATGACCGTTCACCTTTATATTTGGCATGGTGTGATTATTCCCTGGAGCTGGCTGGTACATAACTTGTCTTCTCCAAGTTGATATTGAGCCCAAAGTTGGCACAGGCATATGAGAAAGCCGTAAAATTGTGTTGCATGTCTGCCTCTGAGTTGGCAAATAGAACACAATCATCAGCATATAGCAGTTCTCTGACGGTGTCGTTGTTAGTTTTGGTTTTGGCTTTCAGCCTTCTGAGATTGAACAACTTTCCATCCATGCGGTAGTTGTCTATTCCAATGTCATTGTTCTCGAAGACATTCGTCAGCATAGCTGAAAACATGAGGCTGAACAGTGTTGATGCCAGGACACGTCCTTGCTTCACTCCATTGGTGACAGAAAAGGGCTCAGACAGTTCACCATTTTCCTGTACTCTGGCCTGCAAACCATCACGAAATAGCCACACTATTTGGACAAACTTTTGTGGACAGCCATATTTCGCAATAATCTTCCTCTCTGTATCAAAAGCCTTGGTAAGGTCAATGAAAGTGAACATTTCAGAGTTCTATTGCGAAAATCATGTCAACAGTTCCTCGTTCTTTTCTGAAGCCACATTGACTCTCAGGAAGAAGACCTTGATCGAGATGGGCCATGAGGTGATCCAAAAGAATTCTGGCGAGTATCTTCCCTGCGATTGAGAGCAATGAGATGCCTCCGTGGTTGCCACAGGACTGGTGATTTCCTTTACGTTTGTAAAGGTGGACTACTGACGCATCCTTGAACTACACACATGTCAAGACCATGACAAGGAAACAGATGAATAACTTATATATATATATATACTAGCTGACCCGGCCCGGCTTCGCCCAGGCCCTGGCGGGGATCTATCTATCTATCAGTTTGTCTGTCTGTCTGTCTGCTTGTTTGTCTGTCTGTATGTCTGTCCGGCTGACCCGGCCCGGCTTCACCCAGTCCCTGGCGGAGAGCATCTCATTTAATTCATATAAGTAGTCATATAAGCTCCCGTTCCCGACTATCTGTCTGTCTGTCTGTCTGACCCGGCTTCACCCAGTCCCTGGTGGGGAGCATCTCATTTATTTCATATAAGTAGTCATATAAGCTCCCGTTCCCGACTATCTGTCTGTCTGTCTGTCTATCTATCTGACCCGGCATGGCTTCGCCCAGCTCCTGGCGGGGAGCGTCTCAGTAAATTCACACAGTAACTTAAAAGAATGTCCTTCCACACACCATCCATTATTTTTAATGAAAACTGTTTTTAATCACCTACATGACTGTAGATAAATTCTTTAAGCATAAAAAGATGAGTTACAATGTTATGCATTATGCATTATTTTTATGAAAACTTTGAAAATGCCTTAAAGATTATATCATTATTTATTATAACTCATATGCCTGTAAATAACTATAGGCAAAGAGTTTATAAATCTTTGAAAACCATGCAACAATATTACTATAAAGTATATAGAAATGTTATTAAACGTTATGCCCCTTGAAATAACTTTTCTAGAGTTAAGTCCCCTTGCTATATAGAAATTATAATGAAAAATGAAATATTAAATGTTATTAAGTAAGTAGCCGATTTTACACTAAGAAACTATTACAGTCGGTTGCACAGGAATGAAAGGAAGACATGTAGAAAATTTCATCTCAATCGGATGTACCGTTATCGAACGCATCCAATACATAACCAACCACACACATAGTCTCTTTTATAGATATAGATTTAGAGTTTTCCATGTAGTTGTATCGGTGTGTGTTTGTTCATGTGCTGACAAAGGCTTTGGCTACAACGTCCATTTTGTCACTTGTAACTGTGTTCTAGAAAGCTGACCGATTCAATTTGTTGTTCTTGTTGCATTATTCATTGCATCCTGATCCCCACAGTATGGTTCGTATTCTCTAATTCTCGCTCTCTTTATTTTTCTTTCTCACACTTTTTTCTCTTTCTTTCTCTCTCTCTCTCTCTGCATGCGTGCATGTGTGTGTGTATGGATGTCGGTGTGTGGTGGGTGGGTGGATGGACGTGTATTTTCTCCATTTGAGTGTGCATGTACCCAATTCCAGGTGAATGATAACTGATTTTTGGCTTTAAAATCTCTTGGAAAACAATATTCAATGACAAGCTAACAAGACAAAACTTGAATTGATGTAGATGATACAAAATATAAAGCAAAGATATACCTGTTTCTCTCTGTCTTGTGTAAGCGGACACTTGACATGCCGGCCAGTTGCTTCACGACAAGGATGAAGGCTATGCAGTTGATCAGCAAAATGAAACAAACTGGGCCAACAAATGCAGCATAGAAGGCTGGGTTCTTCAGCCAGCACCTGTAGAGAAAGACAAGTGAGACTTGAGGAGAAGTTAGCATACAGTGAGACATGAGAAGTTATCATACAGTGAGATATGAGAAGTTATCATACAGTGATACATGTGGAGAAGTTATCATACAGTGAGACAGGAGGAGAAGCTATAAAACTGAGATATGAGAAGTTATCATACAGTGAGACATGTGGAAAAGTTACTATTCAGTGATACATGTGGAGAAGTTGTCATACAGTGATACATGTGTTGAAGTTATCATACAGTGAGACAAGAGGAGAAGTTATCATACAATGATACATGAGAAGTTATCATACAGTGAGACATGAGAAGTGATCAAACAGTGATACATGAGAAGTTGTTATACGGTGAGACAGGAGAATTTATTATACAGTGAGACATGAGGAGAAGTTATCATACAGTGAGACATGAAAAGTTATCTTACAGTGAGACATGAGGAGAAGTTATCATACAGTGAGACATGAGGAGAAGTTATCATACAGTGAGACATGAGGAGAAGTTATCATACAGTGAGACATGAGGAGAAGTTATCATACAGTGAAACATGAAAAGTTATCTTACAGTGAGACATGAGAAGTTATCATACAGTGAGACATGAGAAGTTATCATACAGTGAGACATGAGGAGAAGTTATCACACACTGAGACACGAGATGAAGCTATCACACACTGAGACACGAGATGAAGCTATCACACACTGAGGCATGAGACAAAGCTATCACACACTGAGACATGAGACGAAGCTATCACACACTGAGACATGAGACGAAGCTATAACACACTGAGACACGAGGAGAAGCTATCACACACTGAGACACAAGGAGAAGCTATCACACACTGAGACACGAGAAGAAGCTACCACACACTGAGACACGAGGAGAAGCTACCACACACTGAGACATGAGGAGAAGCTACCACACACTGAGACACGAGGAGAAGCTACCACACACTGAGACACGAGGAGAAGCTACCACACACTGAGACACGAGGAGAAGCTACCACACACTGAGACACGAGAAGTTATCATCGCCGGAGCTACAGAATTTGTGTTCTGTGTAACACTTTTAGCAGGCTGCTCTGTTAAAAGAGACTGATCCATATGGGATAAACCTGGTGCAATGAATCAGTCCTCTTGTTTTTAAACCTCCTTAAACACAATCCACTTGGTGTCATGGTTAAACATGATACACTTATTGTCATGGTTAAACATGATGCACTTATTGTCATGGTTAAACATGATACACTTATTGTCATGGCTAAACATGATACACTTATTGTCATGGTTAAACATGATACACTTATTGTCATTGTTAAATGTGATACACTTATTGTCATGGTTAAACATGATACACTTGGTGTCATGGTTAAACATGATACACTTATTGTCATGGTTAAACATGATACACTTATTGTCATGGTTAAACGTGATACACTTATTGTCATGGTTAAACATGATACACTTATTGTCATGGTTAAACATGATACACTTATTGTCATGGTTAAACATGATGCACTTGGTGTCATGGTTAAACATTATACACTTATTGTCATGGTTAAACATGATACACTTATTGTCATGGCTAAACATGATACACTTATTGTCATGGCTAAACATGATACACTTATTGTCATGGTTAAACATGATACACTTATGTCATGGCTAAACATGATACACTTATTGTCATGGTTAAATGTGATACACTTATTGCCATGGCTAAATGTAATACACTTGGTGACATGGTTAAAAATGATACACTTTGTGTCATGGTTAAAACACAATACACTTATTGCAATGGTTAAACATTATCTACTTATTTTCTTGGTTAAACATTACACACTTGTTATAGTTAAACATGACACACTTATTGTTATAGTTAAACATGACACACTTATTGTTATAGTTAAACATGACACACTTATTGTTATAGTTAAACATGGCACACTTATTGTTATAGTTAAACATGACACACTTATTGTTATAGTTAAACATGACACATTTATTGTTATAGTTAAACATGACACATTTATTGTTATTGTTAAACATGACACACTTATTGTTATTGTTAAACATGACACATTTATTGTTATAGTTAAACATGACACACTTATTGTTATTGTTAAACATGACACATTTATTGTTATAGTTAAACATGACACACTTATTGTTATTGTTAAACATGACACATTTATTGTTATTGTTAAACATGACACATTTATTGTTATGGTTAAACATGACACACTTATTGTTCTAGTTAAACATGACACATTTATTGTTATAGTTAAACATGACACATTTATTGTTATAGTTAAACATGACACACTTATTGTTATAGTTAAACATGACACATTTATTGTTATAGTTAAACATGACACACTTATTGTTATCGTTAAACATGACACACTTATGGTTATAGGTAAACATGATACACTTATTGTTATTGTTAAACACGATACACTTATTGTTATTGTTAAACATGACACACTTATTGTTATTGTTAAACATGACACATTTATTGTTATGGTTAAACATGACACACTTATGGTTATAGTTAAACATGACACACTTATGGTTATAGTTAAACATGACACACTTATGGTTATGGTTCAACCTGACACATTTATTGTTAAGTTAAACATGACACACTTATTGTTAAGTTAAACATGACACACTTATTGTTAAGTTAAACATGACACATTTATTGTTAAGTTAAACATGACACCACTTATTGTTAAGTTAAATAAGACACTTATTGTTAAGTTAAACATGACACACTTATTGTTACGGTTAAACATGGCACACTTATTGTTAAGTTAAACATGGCACACTTATTGTTATTGTTAAACATGACACACTTATGGTTATAGGTAAACATGATACACTTATTGTTATTGTTAAACATGATACACTTATTGTTATTGTTAAACATGACACACTTATTGTTATTGTTAAACATGACACATTTATTGTTATGGTTAAACATGACACACTTATTGTTATAGTTAAACATGACACACTTATTGTTATAGTTAAACATGACACATTTATTGTTATAGTTAAACATGACAAACTTATTGTTATTGTTAAACATGACACACTTATTGTTATAGTTAAACATGACACATTTATTGTTATAGTTAAACATGACACACTTATTGTTATTGTTAAACATGACACATTTATTGTTATTGTTAAACATGACACATTTATTGTTATGGTTAAACATGACACACTTATTGTTCTAGTTAAACATGACACATTTATTGTTATAGTTAAACATGACACATTTATTGTTATAGTTAAACATGACACACTTATTGTTATAGTTAAACATGACACATTTATTGTTATAGTTAAACATGACACACTTATTGTTATAGGTAAACATGATACACTTATGGTTATAGGTAAACATGATACACTTATTGTTATTGTTAAACACTATACACTTATTGTTATTGTTAAACATGACACACTTATTGTTATTGTTAAACATGACACATTTATTGTTATGGTTAAACATGACTCACTTATGGTTATAGTTAAACATGACAAACTTATGGTTATAGTTAAACATGACACACTTATTGTTATGGTTCAACCTGACACATTTATTGTTAAGTTAAACATGACACACTTATTGTTAAGTTAAACATGACACACTTATTGTTATGGTTCTTCTTCTTCTTCTTCGTTCATCCGGAGTTTTTTTTTCGGACGTGATTGCGTTGTGCCTGTCCACAGCAGAGCTGCGTTCTTGCGCCGTTAGGCCGACACATCCGACTTCTGCGGGCATTTGTTGACCGGGTTAACCTTCCCGGGGGTTTCTTAGGACGTTTGGCTCTCACTGTTGTGGTGTTATCCCCCATCCCAGCTGGCCCATATAGAACAGCCAAAGACATCCTGGTCAGCCCTCAAGGGAAGGCAGGGGCAGACCATGGGCATTCCCCGCCATCCAAGGAGGCTTCCATACTTGCAGAGCCAACACACAGCGCTCTGGTACTGGGCTCACCCAAGGAATCGTCACGTCCTGCACATGGCTGCTTAGCCTCACTTCCGTATATTGGGCGTTCCATTCACCATAGGCTGTTCTTCCGGAAACCAGAAGTATGCAGTCTGCAGATGACATCCACACAGTGAGCTTTCGATTCGGACTTTCCACATAATGGATTTGCTATCCAAGCAATATTCCATTTCGTGCCACTGGGACACTTTTTCCACCTTTTATGAAGCCCACACAGTGAGCTTTTGGTTCGGACTTTCCACGTAATGGATTTGCTATCCAAGCAATATTCCATTTCATGCCTCTGGGGCGCTTTTGTAACCGACATACCTGTGGTATGAAGTGCGGCAGTCTAAATACTTCTTCATGCACCTTTAAATGTCAACCTGAATGTAGTTAAAGTAAGCTGCAGTCAACTTGAGCTTGTTGATATCTCCATAGAGCTTGTCCTCAAATGAAGCAGGTGTGGGCCAAAATATCTTTCTCTGTTCTGCATATATTGGGCACTCCTGCAGCAAATGTTTAGCTGTCATTTTACCAGTTCCACAATTGCATTCATCGGTATCTCCTATCTTTAGTTTATTGAACAAGTGGTATTTCAGCCTGTTATGTCCTGTGCGGAGTCTGAAGATTGCTACTTGTTCTCTTCGGTCGAGTTTGTAATATGCATCATCCTTCTGGTGACCTGGATGCTCTGATTCCCATTTGGTTCTATAAGTGCTTTTTATCAACCTCTTTGCCTCGTTATAGGTTATGTCTATGTCAGGCTGTGGTAGTCGTCCGCCCTCTTTTGCCAGTCTGTCAGCCTCTTCATTTCCAGGTATACTGCAATGTGATGGTATCCACTGTATTACAACTTTTTTGGATTTCTGGCATAGACCATGGAGTGCTGCTCTTAGGTCAGCTATTTCTGTGCTGTAATTGCTCTTCAGTATTGAGACAGCTGACTTTGCATCTGTAAAGATAGCTATTTGCGTCTCTTTATTTTCCTCCATCAAGAGCATTTCTGCTGCAGTTTTCAGAGCCTCTACCTCCGCTTTAAAGTTACTTGAAATCTTTCCAGTTGCCACTGAATGTGTTTTTTTCACTCCATTTTTTAAATTTAGGAGAATTCCTCCTCCTCCATTCTCTACTGAATTTTTGGCTGATCCATCTGTATATGCATGGGTCCAATTGCTGCTTGGGTAATGTTCTTTTATGTAGTTTAGGGTTATTTCTCTTCTTTCGGTTTCATGCTGAGTGTTCTTTTTCTCAATACCAGGAATGTTTTCTATCATCTCAGGCAGTAGCTGCTGTCTCCAAGCTGGGAACTTGTCTGCATTGTAAATGGGTTTGACTGTTGATATGTTAAGTATGGGATCTGCCCTAATCTTTCGTTTTGCAGTTTCTACAAAGTTGCTATGCTTCAGTCTTCCCTTTCCAAAACCACTAAACCTTTTATACATAGGGTGGTCTGTCAATCTTCTAAATTTTTCAGCTTGTTGCTGGGCTCTGCTATCTCTTCTATCCTGCATTGGTTGTAAACAAGTGATCTTTTCTAGTTCATTAATAGGCGTTGTCTTCAGGCTTCCAGTTATGATTCGCATTCCTTGATTTTGGACTCTGCTTATTTTGTTAAAGTTTGACTTAGCTGCTGTTGCCCAAGCTGCAATGCCATATTCCAGTACTGGCCTCACCCGTCCAGTATATAACTTCTTGAGAACTTTCTCATCTGCTCCCCACGTTGTACCAGCAAGCTTTTTCATGATTGCCATTCTTTGCCTTGCTCTTGTTCGATTTTTCTCAACCTGTGTCTTCCATGTCAGGCGACGATCAAAGGTGACTCCTAGATAGTTTGGATTTTCTTCATGGCGCAATATTTTTCCATTCAATACCAGCTTAGATTGCTGAGTTTTAGTTGAGAGGGAGAATACTGTGCATGTCGTTTTCTCCTCACTTATCTTCACTAGCCATGATTTTGACCAGTCCTCTAGCGCTAATAGGGCTTGCTGTATTCTGCTGTTAGCTGTACTAATATATTCTTCAGATGTCCATATGGCTAGGTCATCTGCAAAGGATGATGTGTGTACTCTGGCTGGAAAATTTTCCGTGATGTCGTTTATATATGCTAGGAATAATGTTGGTGAAAGAACTCCTCCTTGGGGGACACCTTGCTCCAACAGCATCATTTTGCTTGTTTGTCCTTGTACTTTTGTCCTGGCAGTTCTGTTCTCAAGGTAGTGGCTGATCCATTTGTACATTTTCCCACAAACATGCATTTTTTGCAGTTTTACTTTCAGTCCTTCCTTCCATACTTTATCAAATGCTTTTTCTAAATCTATCCAGACCGCTAGTGTGTGCTTTTTCTCTTGGAAGGCATCCTCTATTTCCTGAGCTATATAGGTTATTTGATCTTCAGTGGATCTGTACTTTCTGAATCCTGCTTGGTGAGGTGTTAAGAGTTGGTTTTCTTCCAGATGCCATGTTAGCCTGCCATTGATAATGCGTTCCATTAATTTTCCTACACAGCTAAGAAGACTGATAGGTCGATAGCCATTTGGTTCTTCCAGGTCTTTTCCTTTCTTTGGGACTGGTATTAGTATAGCTTCCTTCCATGCCTGTGGGACTATTCCCCTCTTCCAGCTGTAATTTAGGACTGCTAGTAGTTTCTTTTTTGCCTTAGTGCCTAGTCCTATTAGCATTTCATTTGTGATTCCATCCTTTCCTGGTGATGTCTTCTTTTTTAGGGTATTCATTGCCTGTTCCATTTCTTCCATTGTTAGATTTGCCATCATATATTCTGCTGCTGTCTCTGTATATCTATGATGTATCTGTTTATCTTTGATTGCTTTCTTCTGTTCGGCTGTAATATCAATGTGGTTTGCACTGGCATAGTGTTCCATTAGTGCATTTGCAGCCTTTTTTCCTGTAAGCAAGGCATTTCCTTGTTTAATTGTTATTTGTTTGTTTCTAGGTCCTTCATTGTTCATGGCTTTCACTAGTTTCCATAGTTTGTTTCCATCCCTGTCAAAATTCAGGTTTTCTGTTTTTTTCCTCCAACAATCTCTTGTTGTTTGATTTACTGTTCTTTTATATTTTGCTGAGATGGCTTTGAGAGAGATGTTCGCTTCAGTTGTTTGTTCTCTCTCTGCGGTCTTCCTAGCATCTTCAACTTTGTCCTCCAAAATTTGTAGTTCCTCAGTCCAGTATGGTTTGTAATTTTTCCTCGCTCCTCTTGGAATAGACTCAGTGGCCGCCTGTATTATTGCTCTGTTTAGACTTTCCACCATTTGCTTCATGTTGCCATATCGTGTATTTATGTTTTCACAATATTTGTCTGTTAGTATGGCAAATCTGTCCCAATCTGCTCGTTTGTAATTCCAGCGGGGCAAGGGCTTTTGCTCCTGTGGAACATACTCCATATTCATTACAAGCTTGATTGGTCTGTGGTCACTACCTGCTAATTGGTCCAGCACATGGCGATCAATTTTGTGGAGGATGTCTCCTGTGCAGAAAGCTAAGTCTGGAGTAGAAGTGGTAATCCATCTTCTGGAGTAGAAGCTCGGTGTGTCATCCGCTTTGTTGAGTAGATGGAGATTTGAGTCTATTTCCCAGTCCTCCACTTCATCTCCTCTTTTGTCAGTATCTGGGTATCCCCATCTTTCTGAGCGGCTATTAAAGTCTCCGACAATAATGCAATTTGTGTCAGTTATTTCCATGTTTGAGAGTGTAAGATCCTTATCTGCCGGGCTATACAGATTGTAAATTCTTATTTTCATGTCCTTTATCATTATATCAACACCTATACTTTCCGTTTGGTTGTCAGAGATCACAGATACTTCGCTGCAAGGTATTGTATTTCGTGTAAGTATTACAACTCCTCCTTTGTGTCCTTCGCGGTCAAAACGTGTGGCCTGATATCCCTCGACTGAAAATGTGCGATTGGCGTTGAGGTGTGTCTCTTGAATGCATGCCACATCTATTCTATCTTTATGAAGACGCTGTGTTAGGGAGGCTTTCTTGTTATAAACTCCTTCGGCATTCCATTGTAGTATGTTGAGAGTCCGGGGTGTTTGGTCAATAGCTCTTAACCTACTCCTCTGTGCCTTGACTCCACAGCACAGGGGAAGGTGACCACCAGTAGTCATGGGTGGACCCCCTCGAGGCAGGGGGCCCGGCACTATCACCGCCTGATGGGACTTCACGGGATTAGCACCATAACGATTAATTTTCATCTGTGGCATCATGAAATGATAAAGTTACGTTGCACTTCTTTGTCAAGCCTGTGGCTCAGTACATCCGATTTCGACAAGCATTTTTCGGGATGCTTTCCCTAGCCTTTGACTGTCCCCAGTCTACCTACAAGGCAGCAGGTTTGTGCGTCACTTCGTCTGGTCCCTCTCCCTTGACCTGTCCGACATGGGTGACCCTACCAGTAGCTGTGCTACCGTCGGCATAGCTCTTGGGGTCATTGGAACGCTCAAGCCCCTCTACCTCGTCAAGGTGGACGCACGGCAGAGGGGTTGTTATGGTTCAACCTGACACATTTATTGTTAAATTAAACATGACACACTTATTGTTAAGTTAAATAAGACACTTATTGTTAAGTTAAACATGACACACTTATTGTTATGGTTAAACATGGCACACTTATTGTTAAGTTAAACATAGCACACTTATTGTTATTGTTAAACATGACACACTTATGGTTATAGGTAAACATGATACACTTATTGTTATTGTTAAACATGATACACTTATTGTTATTGTTAAACATGACACACTTATTGTTATTGTTAAACATGACACATTTATTGTTATGGTTAAACATGACACACTTATTGTTATAGTTAAACATGACACACTTATTGTTATATTTAAACATGACACATTTATTGTTATAGTTAAACATGACACACTTATTGTTATTGTTAAACATGACACACTTATTGTTATAGTTAAACATGACACATTTATTGTTATAGTTAAACATGACACACTTATTGTTATTGTTAAACATGACACACTTATGGTTATAGGTAAACATGATACACTTATTGTTATTGTTAAACACGATACACTTATTGTTATTGTTAAACATGACACACTTATTGTTATAGTTAAACATGACACACTTATTGTTATTGTTAAACATGACACATTTATTGTTATAGTTAAACATGACACACTTATTGTTATTGTTAAACATGACACATTTATTGTTATAGTTAAACATGACACACTTATTGTTATTGTTAAACATGACACATTTATTGTTATTGTTAAACATGACACATTTATTGTTATGGTTAAACATGACACACTTATTGTTCTAGTTAAACATGACACATTTATTGTTATAGTTAAACATGACACACTTATTGTTATAGTTAAACATGATACATTTATTGTTATAGTTAAACATGACACATTTATTGTTATAGTTAAACATGACACACTTATTGTTATTGTTAAACATGACACACTTATGGTTATAGGTAAACATGATACACTTATTGTTATTGTTAAACACGACACACTGATTGTTATTGTTAAACATGACACATTTATTGTTATGGTTAAACATGACACACTTATTGTTATGGTTAAACATGACTCACTTATGGTTATGGTTAAACATGACACACTTATGGTTATAGTTAAACATGACACACTTATTGTTATGGTTCAACCTGACACATTTATTGTTAAGTTAAACATGACACACTTATTGTTAAGTTAAACATGACACATTTATTGTTAAGTTAAACATGACACCACTTATTGTTAAGTTAAATAAGACACTTATTGTTAAGTTAAACATGACACACTTATTGTTATGGTTAAACATGGCATACTTATTGTTAAGTTAAACATGGCACACTTATTGTTAAGTTAAACATGGCACACTTATTGTTAAGTTAAACATGACACACTTATTGTTATAGTTAAACATGACACACATATTGTTAAGTTAAACATGACACACTTATTGTTAAGTAAAACATGACACACTTATTGTTATGGTTAAACATGGCACACTTATTGTTAAGTTAAACATGACACACTTATTGTTATAGTTAAACATGACACACTTGTTATAGTTAAACATGGCACACTTATTATTATAGTTAAATATGGCACACTTATTGTTAAGTAAAACATGGCACACTTATTGTTATAGTTAAACATGACACACTTATTGTTAAGTTAAACATGACACACTTATTGTTAAGTTAAATATGACACACTTTTTGTTATAAATGTGACACATTTACTGTCATGGTCAAATATTGTCAGGGTGATACTTACATGCCGCTGTTAATGAAACCATAATTGTCAGTTGTGTTCACGGCCAGTGTGATGATGATAACCAACAGTGGAGCTCCTGAAGAGAACAGAAAGATACTAAATGTTTGCACCAGAGAAACTGAATAGTTTCCTAGATCTATCTGATTCTGTTAAGGTTAGTTGTATATCCTCTAAATGACAACATTGTCAACCCCAGCATTGTTTTGGTTGTTTGTGATTTCTTGGCAAGTTTACGTTCAGTAGTTTGCTATTGCTTTCTGAACTATCGGCACTCATACCATTGTATGGAAACCAGCACAAGACGATCTGCTTCCAAATCATCCACAGCTGTGTTTTGAACGCGGTATGTGGGATTGCAAATTGTTTTCATAACCATTTCGCCACAGTGCTGGCCTCTTATTCTTGACTCATTCTGATATAACCATATCTGGTTCTGATAAAGTTAGCAGCCTGTCTCACATTTCTCCTGCAATCATAATACTACCCCCAAACCCTGGGACTGTTGTCTATGACACACACACACACACATATATATATATATATATATATATATACTTGCTGTCACCGTCTTGAAAGACCATAGTTTATTACATTGTGCTTTACAAAAAGGCATAATCTCTCCATAGCACAAAGCCTGGGCTGAATTGTAGAGACCATGTGTTGCCCATGCAGCATGATGCCTCTCTTGATCTGCCTATTTACTTCAGAGAAAAGCTAACACCAATACACCTGGAACAAGATAAGCTGAAGAAGCTGCCAGATCAGAAAAGCAATGTTCTGCCTATTGGAGCTTTAATCTTAGAGACCAGTTGCGGGACACAGAGGTGTTTCCAAGGCACCAGGGCCAGGTTCAATACTGGCCAAGACCTACTAGCACATCCTAGTCGTGCGACATGGGCAACAGGTCCCTTCGGGGCCCTGGCTAACGTAGTAGGGTCGCTGATTATTTCGAAGTCGGAGAGTATCTGCCTGCATGGTGAGGAACCACCAGTCTGCACACCAATAAGCCAGACATGGAACAACGGATACCCACGCAAACCTCAGGTCTGGTATGACATCACACTGATGTTGGACAACTGGATGTCTTCATTCGACATACAGGACTTCACGCTTTAGTTCACAGCCAGCGAACACAAGCAAGCAGAGACCAGTTGCTGACCAAGGCTTAGGTCCTGGTTTGCCCTGTCATGACATTTAGTTTTTAGGTTGCACTTCCTCGCACCAGGATAAGAACCTTTACATACATGTATAGGATATCTCGTATTAACTGACATTGTAACAAAAAGTTAATATGTATATACAAATCATCATCATCATCCTCATCCTCCTCCTCCTCATCATCATCAACATCATCTCAATCATCATTGTCATCATCTCAATCATCATCATCATCATCTCAATCATCATCATCATCATCTCAATCAATCATCATCATCATCATCATCATCATCTCAATCATCTCCATCATCATCTCAATCATCAATAATCATCATCATCAATCATCATCATAATCCTCCATCATCATCATCATCCATCATCACCATCCTCCATCATCATCATCCATCATCATTATCATCATCATCATCCATCATCATCCATCCATCATCAATCAATCATCCACCCATCAATTATCCATCCATCACCAATAATCCTTCAATCATTCATCAATCATCCATCAATCACCATCATCCAGGTGTTCATGTCTCTCCACAGATCTTGACTTTTGGTGTTGTGAATCAACTCTGTTGATGATATTCCTCCATGCCACTGTCTCAATCCATCCAGCAACATTTCTCTTGGTTTGCCTCTGCCTTTCTTCCCCTCGATCTTTCGAGTTGTCAGGATGTTCTCCACTGTCTCTCTTCTCATCACATGACCAAAGAAAGCTGTTTGTCTCTTTCTTATTGTTGTATATAGTGTTCTAGTTTCATTAGCCTCTCCTGGCAAACGTTAGTTACTCTGGAAGTCCAAAGAATTCGCAACAATCGTCTCAGGAACCACATCTCCGTTGCTTCTAAGTTCTTCCTAATTTGTTCATTTATGTTCCATGGTTCACTGCCATTCTGCAAAACAGGTTCTATATAACATTTCAGCATTCATTTTCTTACATTTAGTGATAGTGATTTATTGCATAAGATGTTTTTATTTTCTGAAATAGACACGTTTGTCCATTCATCCATGCATCACTGTCAATGAAATCTTTCCCAGTCAGAAACATTAGAATATCATCATCATCATACTGTTGTGGGTTCTTTGCAGAGCATCTCATCTCACCTAATCTCATCTTATCTTGTTCCTCTTCTACTTTGCGGTGTTGAGGTGAAGTATAAACAGCGAGAGAGTGCTCGTTTATGGGCTAAATGTATCGCGATTCCCATGGACTCTATTCCCTCTGTCCTTTGTTTACATGGTTGACCTCTTCTGCTTCCATTTTGTCTTTACATCATTGCTTGCTGTGGTATACTGTTAGTTGGTAACCTAGTTACATGGCCAAACCATTTAACTTGCTGTCTTCTAATAAAATCTAGCGCAGCTGTAATCCCCACTTAGTCCTGATTTCTTCATTTCTGATTTTCTCTCTTCTTGACACATTAAGTATTCTTCTCAGAAATCTCCTTTCTGTTGTTATTTTTCATTTCTATTTTTATGTCATTGTCCAGGTTTGGCATTGGTAGCTTAGAGTTGGTAGGATAATTGTGTTGTAGAGCTCTTTCTTTGTAACTATTAATGCGTGTTTGTTCTTTAGTATTGATGCCATTTGTCCTTCTTCTTCTTCTTCTTCTTCTGCGTTCATCCGGAGAGTTTTTCGGACATGACTGCCTTGTCTGTTTACAACAGAGCTGCGATATTTGCGCCTTTAGGCCGACAAATCTTACTTCTGCGGGCGTTTGTTGACCGGGTTAACCTTTCCAGGTGTTTCGAGGCACATTCGACTCTCACTCGGATGTAACCGCGTTGTGTTTACAGCAGAGTTGTGTACTTGCTCCTTTTGGCTGACACATCCGGCTTCTGCTGGCATTTTTTTATCAGGTTAACCTTCCCGGGTGTTTCGAAGGACTTTCAACTCTCACTGTTGTGGTGTCATCCACATCCCAGCTAGTCAAGTTAGAATGGCCAAAGACATCCTGGTCAACCCTCAAGGGAAGGCAGGGGCAGACCATGGGCATTCCCCACCATCCAAGGAGGCTTCCATAATTGCAGAGCCAACACACAGCGCTCTGGTATTGGGCTCACCAAAGGAATCGTCACATCCTGCACATGGCTGCTTAGCCTCACTTCCGCATATTGGGCATTTTGTTCACCACAGGCCACTCCCCTTACAATCCAAGAGAGGTCAGTCTGCAGACGACATCCACTCAGTGAGCTTTCCATTTAGACTTTCTACGAAATGGGTTTGCTAGCCAAGCAAGTGCCATTTGTCCAATGAGTTGGTTTGCCTTATTGCATCTATTTTTGATTGTATCTTCTATTTTGCCATTTGATGATATTATGCTTCCTAAGTACTTCAAACTCTTTACTTTGTTTTAGGGGATGTTCTTTTAGATGAATCTTTGTTGTTTTTTTCTTCTTTGGTTATAGTCATAACCTCTGTGTTACTGTTGCTAACTTTCATGTCATGTTCCTTACACACTTCGTTTACTTATAATTCTGATTCTGATTTGCTTCTTTGCAAAGCATCACAACCAAACATTTTCATTGTATCTGTTTGCTGGTATTGTGCCACAGGTTCTCACAATGTATTCACACAGATATGACAACAATCCAGAAGCAAAGAGATAACAAAAAAGATGGTTGCCGCCATGTGACCATATCTTGACTGCTTGCATAATTGGAGTCAGTAAACCAAAGCTGAAAACAAAAAACCCTTGTGCATTTCCTAATTATGTTCCTGGTTGTGTTGTTGTGGTTTTTGAACCCCACCAATCCTAGTTATTAATTCTTGTATAAATTGATGAACCTTGGCACTGGCAATGGCTTGGTTTCATCCTGGTATGCAAGCAACATGTTCATTTCCAACATGCTCATAATTGCTCCAAGTGGTGAGTGCATGACATGTGTGCAGATTGTCAACCACCATTGTAGAGACTTGCCTGTGTGTGCTGATTGTCTACCACCATTGTAGAGACTTGCCATTGTGTGCTGATTGTCTACCACCATTGTAGAGACTTGCCATGGCATTCAGCAAGCTTTCCAAATGGAGACTGCAACACGTGTGTGCTGACTGACTACCACCGGTGCAGAGACTTGCTATGGCACTCGGCAAGCTTAATCACAATGGAGACCATGGTCGATACTCTTCCATTAGTCAGACTAGTGTCTAACCATGATGCCTCACGCAGAGGTCAAGAGAGGATTTTGTGAGTATGAACCTTGACCCCTGCACATCAGCCATTCCACGTCTCAGTGATAGACCTGGCAACATTGAGTAGAGGAAAACTAGGCCTAAAATGCTATGCTGAAATTGGATGCTGTAAAATGTCAAAATGCAACAAATAAACTCTTTAAAATAAACAAAGAAGAAGAAGGCATAAATCTTCCCGTGCTTACCCCAGCCAACCAATGAACATTTGAGGATGAAGTTGGTGTAGTATGTTTTAAACACAATGACCAGTGCCAGGTACATGTAGAAAGCCTCCACCGCCATCCATGTCAAGGACGCCAGTAGGAAGTAATGCAGCAGGACCGCTACAGCCTGGCCATACAAATGAAAGATGTATTTCTAAATTAATGTTGAATATACAAGAAAGTAATGTTAGCTACTGAATAGTTTAAAATAAACATTCATTCAATCGTTCGGCCATGTTAGATAAAATCCTTTCATCCCAGGAATATTTGTTAGTCATTCCCATGCACGCTCATCCCTCTAATGTAGCAGCCATCCCTAAATAATTCTGTTCATTGTTCTCATGAGGAGTTGGTTATGACATCTTCTCGATTGACCTCAAAAGTGGCAATAATATGTGTAACTAGGCTTGACTCCTAATTAAGCTGAGTTGAGTTAAGAACGAACATCACTGCACTCAGGACATTCCCATATGTGCTACATCACCTCGTTCAACAGCCAGCGAAGAGTCATACTACTAATTGTTCCCACTGCTATCCAATTGAAAGTTCTGGCCTTCCCTCTCAGTTTTGAGATTATTCCAGAACCTCTGACTATCCCCCACAATCACATTCTTTCCACATATGAGTTCTCAGTCTGTTCCCCCACCTGGTCCCACAGGCACAAGACCACCTCTCCCTTGTCCATAGGTAATCTACCACTAAGAGGTGCATTCCCTTCCAGCCTATCTATTCTCCTGCACTCCCGCATGGCCAGGGCAAAAAATCCATACAATTCTCACAATCTGTGACATCTGAAGCGAGGATGGCCATTCCACACAAAATATTCATTTCTCTGCCTTACTAAGCATACTCCTTGAGTCTGTAATGAAGTAATCAGGCTAGTGTCAGAGTCTTGTCAGTATCCACCAGCGAAGTCCATGCTTCATTGTCTATATCCACCCTGCCCATGCTTCTTTCAGTTTGTATTATTTGCTGGCTACAGATTGGTCTATGAAAAATATGGGGCCAGTACCATTTACACCATATGCCTTTTTCCTTGCATTTCTAGCTGTCAACAATAATATAATGAACATACTGATGATGGCAACAATAATAACCATAATGATGACAGCAATAATAACAAAAACAACACTGATGGCAACAACAATAACAACAGTGATTATGACAAGAACAACAACTCACTTTACAGGAAACTGTGTTCCCAAAAGAGTACTCCTGCATGCCCAGCAAGAAGACCAGATTGGAGCACAGCAATGCCAGACACAAGTTGATGAGGATCTTGGCTGGGTTGTCACGTCGCAGTTTCCTGTAGACACATGTCATCGTCATCATTGGTCACATATTTGTACAGGTGTAAAATGTTTTTTTCTGTAAACATACGTCTTTGTCATCATTGTCACATATTTGTACAAATATAGAGTGTTGAGCTTTCTGTAAACACACATCTGTGTCATCACTTGTCACATATTTGTACAGATATAGAATGATAGGAAAATGAAGAATAGAAATATTTAAACTAGCTTAGATTAGAATAGGGTGGAGTAAAGTGGCTGGAGTGAAGTGGAGTAGAGACGACATATAGAGTGAAGAAGGCTATAGTGGAACAGAGAAGAGTGGAGTAGAGAATATTGGAGAGAGAAGACTGGTAGAGTGGAGAAGAGTGGAGAAGAGTAGAGAATACTGGAGTAGAGTGGAGAAGACTGGAGTGGAGTGGAGTGGAGAAGAGTAGAGAAGCGTGGAGTAGAGAAGAATGGAGTACAGAAGAGTGAAATAGAGAAGAGTGGAGTAAAGAAAATTAGAATAGAAATGAATGGAATTGAGAAGAGTGGAAACTATTGGAGTACAGAAGATTGGATTTGAGAAAAGAGGATTAGAGAAGAGTGGAGTAGAGAAGAGTGAACTTGACAATCACAAAACAAGTAAAACTAAATTTTCTACTCTGAAAGTATATACTTTCTGTGTCTTTGTCAGAATTTATTTTAAAGTTTGTAACAATTTATTTATCACACATTGGTAAATGTATGTAGCAATATTTGTGGAAAACAATGATTTCTGAGTTGAAACAAGATAAAATGAACATTTAAAATATATATACATACAATTGTTTAGTATGTCAGTTATAGAGGCAGGTGTCAGTTAATGCAGGGTGGTGATGATAAAACAGCACATATTAGTGTTCACAATCTTCAGTTGAAGAGGTAGGTTTAGGGTCATACAGGAAGTTGACAATACAACACATATTACTGAGTTCCACACATCTCTTGAATTATACCACTACACCACCAGCTTGTTAGTCAGGTCTTAGAAATGACTGAGCTAGCGTATAACAACATTAAATGGTACTACCTGCTTTCTATTAGCGCCAAATGTTGGGCGGTACTCACAAAACCTGACACCCCACATTGTGCCAATGGCTTTGGGTGAAGAAGCACAATTAGGAGGGTACAAGCCTTATCCTAGTGTGAGGAAATGCAACCTAATGACTAAATGTCATGGCAGGGAAGACCAGGCCCTAAGCCTTGGTCAGCAACTGATCTAGAATCGAGGCTACAATAGGTGGATAGTTAGAGTATTGCTTTGCAGACCCAGCAGCTTCTGCTGTTGTCTTGTCCCAGATGTTTTGATGTTACCTTTCCTCTGGATGCCAGCTCCATGGCAAAGGGGTTACAGACACAGTTCGTAATCCAGCATACCACGTTCGAAACACAGCTGTGGGTAATATGGTTGCAGACAGCCTTGCGTTGGTTTTTTATGAAATGGTATGGGTGCCAGTCGTTCAGATAGCAATGGCAAACTATTGAACGTAAACTTGCCCAGGAATCTAGAACAGCCAAAACATTCTGGGGTTGACTACTACATCCTGTAAAGGATATGCAACTAATTTCCTCTGGAGTGAACTAGGCAGGCTGAGAGAGGGATCACACTGCATGGGCAACAAATGCTATCTATAATGCAACCCAGGCCTTGTTGCCTCTCACTATGGAGAGGTTATTATGTCTTTTTTTTTTTTTTGAAGCAATGTAACAAACTATCATCTGTCAAGATGCAAGTAGTACAGAGTTCACACTAACTAGTATTACAGGGAGTCAAATATAATATTAATCACATATTACTATTATTAACCAGCGCTCTGGCCTAGGGAATAGTCAGATGCGCAGTCTCATAATTCCTTGGCATACCGAGTTGAGGATTCTAAATTAGCCGCAAACTGCTTTGCGTTGATTTCAATGGTATTTCAACAGCCAATCACAAAACAAGGGCAAAGTACTGACCTAAAACTTGCCTATTAAATCACAAACAACCAATAATGCCTTTGGTTGATTGCATCATTGTAGAAGACATGCATCTAACTTGAACTATTTATTATAGAATTAGGAATGAACAATTAGTAAGGCAATGTGCAATATAACAATAAATACAGGGAATGTGTATCGTAACAATTAATACTCAGAATGTTCAAAACAAAAGTCAGGGCATGTGAAGGGTAACATTTAACAAGGGGAATGTAACAATCAATACACATATTGTGCAAAGTAACAAAACAAGGGATTGGAGTGGGGAGGGAGAGGGGATGTTTAATCTGATGATGAAAGAACTAATAGATCTAATGATTACAAAGGGAAGAACTAACAGATCTGGTGGTTATGGGAAAGAACTAATAGATCTGGTGGTTATGGGAAAGAACTAATAGATCTGATGATTACAAGGGAAGAACTAACAGATCTGATGATTACAAGTGAAGAACATATCTGATGATTACATAGGAACTAATAGATATGATGATTACAGAGGAAGAACTAACAGATCTGATGAATACAGAGGAACTAACAGATATGATGATTACAGAGGAAGAACTAACAGATCTGATGATTACAGAGGAATAACTAACAGATTTGATGATTACAGAGGAACTAATAGATCTGATGATTACAGAGGAATAACTAACAGATCTGATGATTACAGAGTGTAGATATCCAGTAGGGAACAACAGTACAATTAAAAATGAAGTACCAAATATCTTATCAGCGTGCTTTATAAAGCATTATTCATTAATATATTTTATCCAGCCACTGAAATTCACTGATGCTAATATACTTTGAAATCACACCTGTCAAAAGTAAAAGCCAATATGGCAACTGAGTTCATGATCAACAGTAAAATCCAGGATGGAAACTCTTCAGTGAAAGAACAACAATAAATGGCATAGATATTTCACATATCATAAAAACCAATGAGCAAGTCTTACAAGAGGCAAATGAAGACAATAAAATGATGAGAGTAATTAGGCATAGACAGTCAAATATTTTTTTTTTTAATGTTATGAGAAGAAATAAACTAGAGAACTTGGTGACAACTGGCAAGATTGAGGGGAAAAGAACAAGGGGAAGGCAGAGAAGTAAATATCTGGATGGCTTGGCAATGTGGCATGGTCAAGACAAGAACACAGAGCAGATCCACGACTCTGGTGATCAAGTGAGATGGCGAAACATAACCGCCCAAGCTTACCGGTATGGCACACGGTGAATGAAATTTACATATACAAGCATAAATGCAAATGTGCAGTTCAGAAAAATAAAATAACAATCAATGGGTTTAATAATCAAACAATAACAAAACTACATAATGTTAGAAAATTCTGAAGAAGACTATTCAGGAAGAGGAAAAGCAATTTTTATTTTCCAAATTGTTTGTGCAGTTTCTTTGGTCCAGTGTGGACAAAGGTCATCCATATTAAAAATAATATTTTTTCGGACACACAAAGGAGTGATCTGGTAACGTTATTGCTGCCAGCAAACAACACAACAAGTGAAGCAATACACATGCACAGAAGTGACAGATGTTAAAAGAAAACTAGAAAACTGAAGAATAACCTGCCTTAGACCTAGTTTCTGGGAGTTATGTAACTTGATCAATAGCTGTTATTTATTCAGTCTTTTATAGAAATTTAACACGAAAGGCATCGCCGATAAACACAAATATTCCAGCATGCACGAGTATTTGTATTGTTTACAGATGGGAAATGTTAGATATTAGATTTAAGTAACATCAAAAGTTTTGTTAGTGTGAAAGAGGCTATTATCAAGTATAGACATTTCCATTTCCAAGCCACAAGAAGTGTCATAGGGGTAAAGGTAAAAAAGTAAGGGATCATCAGAATATTAGTTGCCAGTCCTATATTTTTATACCAGTCAGCACTCAGTAGGTTTGAACATGACCACTAGGTTGGTGGGCAATCACGTTAGTCATTGTGCTACTACATTCCCCATCCTAGTGGTGCTTTAGTTAAGGAAGCAAAAAATAAATGGGGATCAAATCAAAACTGATGGTTTTAAGGGGAAATTAATAAATATTAAGAAAGCGAGGATGATTATGTCAACCAAAACAATATTAACAAATTACATTTGTATGTTATAAATAATATATTTATATTTTTAATACTGCTTTGTTGAAGGACTATGCTACTTTATTTTAGCAGGTAGCATTCATTCTATTGCATATTATGTTGCGTAATAAAAGCTTTAAAATGTGAATATAAAACACAATAATAATGTCAACACATTGTTTTGTATGTAAGTTTGTTTACATATTTCTATATTATCTGTAGTATTGTTATAAGATTATAACATTTGTTTTTAAATGCAAGTTAAATTATAGATTTGGATTAATTAGGGGAAAAAATGAGGAAAAGAAAAAAAAAACTGGCAGGATGTGGCCAATACCTCGTTGATTTTGTGTGATCAGAAAGGCTGTATTGTGTCACTTGCCTTATGTTGATGATCAAAAGAAGAACATGTCAAACAAGCAGTGATAATGGAGTTATATTGATCAATTTATAGGAACTAGATATTATAGTTATATAATATTGTTAATTGCAAATATAGGAATGCAAAGTGCACTGTCATGACAATGAGTAGCATAAATACAATTATGCTTTTGCAGTCAACAGATATTGTTTTATGCAGCGATGAATAAAGGTGTCAATAAAAATGTAATTCTTGTCTAATAAAAGTAAAAGATACCATTAATGTTTCACAACATCATTTAAGTTACAACAAATAACATAAACAAGAAAATAAAGGATACACAAAATATATGTTTAAAAAAAAAAACATTGGTGACATCAAAAGCATGAATGCCAACATACACAACTTTGTTTACCTCAAAGTAGTGTCCACTGCCTTCATGATAATTGATTTTAAATATATAAATGATTAAATGTAATGTCTGTCTTGTGCAAAAGTCTAGAGAATAAATTAACCTCATTTCATCATCACCATGTGCCATGCTGATAAGCGTGGGTGGTCATGTTTCAATATCTCGCATGATTAACAGAGTTGTGGATCAGCTCCTTGTTCTATCCCCAATTAGTTTAGTTTAGTCGATGGATCGACACCATGGCATACGGGTGTAATCCATAAGTGCTTCGATCTACTCCTAACTCAAGCCTGAGTCCGGAGAAACTCAGCTCAGTGCACAAAATCCTGAAATACTTTGGGTAGATTTTTAACTCGAAATTTTACCCGGGCAGCACCATTAGGCTACTCTTTTTTGATTTCCACCTGCCAAGGGATTTTTTATGTGCGCAACAATACACACGGGCGTCCGATCTCACTACCCAGAGACCAGGGGAAATTTTTTTATTAGAAGTCCATGTGAAAAAATCCCGGCCCTCACCAGGGCTTGAATCCGGGACCTCCAGCACTCAAGGCAGACACCTTACCTAAAGACCACAAGCTATCAAAGAGCCATGGTTGCACAATAGCTAGCATGCTCCAATATCGTCCCAGGGGTCATGTGTTCAAAATTTCTTTGGGACAAGGATTTTTTTTTTAAACTTCACCTAGGCTTCCAGGTCATTTCAGCCTAAAATAGGCACCAGGAAATGTTCTAGAAAATAAAGGCACATACCTCACATTGAGTTTTGATTTTTTTTTTTTTTTTTTTTTAAATTCGCATATCCTTTACAGGACATCGCTGTCAACAGCAGCATCTTTCAGCTGTCTGTTGATTTCTTGGCAAGATTACGCTCAGTAATTTGCCATTGCTTTCTGAGCAGCCGGCTCAGTTATCCCGCAAGTCACCAGCGGGGGTAGAACTGCTTCCAGTTCTCACCCACTACGAGACTCTGCGTGATAAACACGATTATGGAGAAAGTGGTGTAACCTCTCGGTCAGAGAGACCGGCAAGTTTTGATTAGTCTATCAAAATGTGAAGCCACAATATACCCAATATGCATCAAGTTGTGTAACAATCCTTTAGCTTTTCCTTACATGCTATTAACACCTTTACTTTTACCTTACATGCTATTAACACCTTTACTTTTACTTTCCATGCTATTAACTCCTCATTTACTTTTACTATCACATGCTATTATTCAGTTACAACAAACTAAAAATACAATATAGCCATGTTTCAGGGAGGTGTAAGTCTCTCTCATTGGAGATAAAAAAGAGTAGGCAGTTTGTGCACTGTGCTGAGATTCTCCTTGTGTGGCCTATGGAAGGAGACTGAGCACTTATGGAGGCATCAGTTTATAATGAAAGTGATCCTTTAGATACCAAACTAAACCACAGCAAAATAAACCACACTAACAGATTACTGGGACGCAAGAAGTTTCGGCAGATTTGGGGTTATCCTGTCATGAACAATGATTGCCTCGAAGAGGCTAGTGAAAGTAGAACACTAGGTACAACTACACAAAAGAGACAAACAGCATTCTTTGATCATGTGATGAGAAGAGAGACATTGGAAAGTACTGCAACAACTGGACAGATCAGTGGGAGAGGAGGTAGAGACAGATTGATAGAAAAGATGCAGGATGGACTGAGATAGTGACGTAAGGGAATATCATCATCACAGTTGATTCAGAACTACAAAGGTTGAAATCTGTAGAGAGATAGGAACATCTATGCCAGTTGGCGAGGCAAACAATAATGCCAGAAACAAATCTGGGCTTTTAAACTTAAATGTTACAGAACAGATTTTAGAATATCGTAGACCAAGACAAAGACAAAACAAGATCTTAAACTTGAAGAAAACTGACTCATGAGCAGCACCATGTCTTGGAAGTTGAAATCATCATCATCATGTAGCTGGCCTTGTACAGGACATTGCTTTCATCTTGGTCTGTCAAAAAGTTTCTCCACCCCTTGCCAATTTTCATGCCTCACTCTTGCCCAACATGGCTGCAATGATTTGTGTCCATCTTTGTGCTGTTCGACCCTTGCCTCTTTGTTCAGGAACCATGTCTATCATCAATATTATTTATCAGCCATTGTGATGCTTACTATGGCCAAAGTATTTCATTTTTTAAATCTGATGTTGTTTAGGAGCCAGTGTTCTTCAATATTCAGATCTTGTAGAATGAATCACTGAAATGGAGGTCAGCACAGCCAAATGGATAAGAACACGTGTTCTTAAACATTTAGTGTGCTGATGCCGAGGTAAGGGGTTCAACCCCTACACCGGACAGTTGGACTAAAATATTGACTTCTAGTCCTTGACTTGGGGGCGTAAATTACAAGTACCTCAGAAGTTGGAGTGGGTTCATCTGATGGCAAGGAACACTGGTAATAGGGAAAGCTAATCCACACACAAAATTCAGTCCAGCACTACTAGAAGCAGTGTGTATGGACTACACTTGAGTTCAAAGCCAGCAAGCGCCCGCAAAAAAAAAAAAAAAAATCACTGAAATACTTTGGTCATATTAACCATCACAGTGGTCTGGAAGGTGTGATCCCTGAAAGACAAATCAAAGGGTTGACCAGCAAGAAGACGACACAGGACATTGCAGACATCTCGGGCATGAATATGCATGAGGCAGTAGAGCTGGCAAAGGATTGAGAATATTTTGATTGGCTGTAATGATAGCAATGTTGTGCAAAGGAACTGCTGCATAATGAGGAAGGAACATGGTAGAGGGCAGAATGGATGCATGAGGGACAAACTGGCCAGTGGAACTAAATGTATCCATACACAGAACATCTTCTAAGTGAGGCAGAGCACATATGGGCATGTCCTGAGTGTTGTGACATTGATGCTGAATGCCAGATTTTCAGAAAATGCTATTGTTGTGCCAATTGTACCATATTATGTCAATGTGGAGTTATAAGTGCATTGTAATGATATTTCTCCTCATCTGGTGGACAAAATGTGTTTCTTGTGTTGGTTTATTAGCAATGGCTACAGAAATGCTGCAACAATCGCATAGTTTCATTAACTCCCTCATTTTATTCTTCCTCTTCCTTCTTTTTCTCCTCCTCCTTGTTCTTCCCTTTATCTTCTTTTTTTTTAAGTTTAGGTTTAGTCGACGGATCAACATCACGGCTCAGTGCACAAACTCCGTAGCACCGGCAAGGATCCTGAAATACTTTGAGTAGATTTTTAACTTGAAATTTTGCCCGGGCAGAACTGTTAGGCTACTCTTTTTCGATTTCCAACTGCCAAGGGAATTTTTATATACGCAACAATACACACGGGCTTACGATCTCACTACCCAGAGACCAGGGGAAATTTTGTTACTAGAAGTCCACGTGAAAAAATTCTGGCCCTCACCGGGGCTTGAACCCGGGACCTCCAGCACTAGAGGCGGACACCATACCTCGAGAGCACTCATCCCCCATTTTTTTTTTCTTTTTCTTATTAAGCGAGTTCTATTATATACCCCATTCACTGTGGTATTTGGTCCCTCACTTTTGTCTTTTCTCACTTTTAGTTTATTTACCTGTTTTTACTGACTAAAGACTTTATGAGTTGAAACAGATAAAACAAGAAAAGTCAGAGACCTCAGAGCACGTATGCAATATATGGACGTGAAACTTGGACATTCTGACCAATCAGCTGAACACTCATATACACCTTTACACAAGCGTACTAAAAATTCATTGGAAGGGAAAGAGAACAAATAGATCTTTCAGCCAAGAACTCTTCTTCTTCTTCATTAATCTTAAATATTTCTTTTGGACGTAATTGCATTGTACCTGTTTATCTGTTATCGCAGAGCTGCGATATTTGACTTTTGGCTAACACATCAAACTCCTTTCTGGAATCTGTCAACTGGGTTAACCTTCCTGGGTGTTTTGTAGGACGTTTCACACTCAAAGTTGTGGTGTCATCTTCATTCCTTCATCCCAGCTGGCCCGTTTAGAACAGTTGAACACAACCTGGTCGGCCCTCAAGGGAAGGCAGGGGTAGATCCTGGCCATTCCCCATCATCCAAGGAGGCTTCCATAATTGCAGAACCAAAAGATAGCACTCTGGCACTGAGATCACTCAAAGAATCATCATGTTCTGCACATGGCTGCTTAGCCTCACTTCCATATATTGGGCCTTCCATTCACCACATGCTTTTCCTCCAAAAACCAGAAGAATATAGTCTGCAGATGACGTCCACACAGTGAGCTTTCGATTCAGACTTTCAATGTAATGGGTTCACTAGCCAAGCAATAATCTATTTCATAACAACTGGGGCAATTTTTCCATCTTTGATGATGCCCACATAATGAGCTTTCGAATAGGACCAACAAGAACTTTCTATTGGAGAAGATAGGTTTATAGGACACATACATTTAAGGAAAATGAAATAGTTTGGGAATGTAAAATGACACAAATATCTGGAAAAGATAATTATGAAGGTGGTGTAGGGGGGAAGTCGAGAAGAGGAAGCCCATGTCATAGATGGACTCAAGATGTGACAGTAGCAACAGAGGCAGGACATCTGACTTACAATTGAGAGGTCTTTGAAGGACTGTTATGGGGCATGTACAAGCCATTTGCTGTAGTGTTTGCACACCTTCATCTGTTACAACAGTGAAACTAAAACTCTATTTCCAAGTTTGTTATTTGTTAGTTTTAACATGTCTATGCTAGAAAATGTTGAATTTATTGTAAAAGCTAGCTTTCCGTGGATAAAATAAAACTAAAACCAAAAAGAAACGAAATAAAATAAGCTTTAAGCGGTTTAGATTTCTGTATGCTCTAAAATTTGTAAAATAAAAAGTCACACTAAAATTAACCAATAAAGAATCAAATACAGGGTGCAATATTATATGAGGCATTGCTAACTATTATACAAAACAAAAACAAATTGAGCAATAAAAAAGATATAAGAAAAACTTACTTGAATGCACCGTAAATTATCAGGGTAATTAGAAGAGCAAAGCAGGAAATTCCACAGCCGACATAAGAAATTATTGAGAGAATCTTGCGATCAAGGGCACTTAATTTGCTGCCTTCATTATACACATCCTGAGATTGACATAAGTAAGTAGAATTATGTAAACGAAAAATTAATCCCAACAGTTGTATGTTTTATCTTTTGCTGAATATCAGGTTTTGTGTGCTTACTGCATACATTGTACTGTATTTATATGAAAATATCCTTTTATTTCCTTCTAATTTATAACTAGCATACCTCATTTTATCTATTGTTATTTTATTTAATGGCTATTTATATTTTAGCAACTTATACTTATGTTGTGGAATAGAAAAATCTGGCAGCAGTTGGAAAATTAGCAGGCTGGGTAAGCACCACAGCCCAGGCTAAATGAGTTGAGTCAAGAACTGACATCACAGCACTCGGGACATTCCCATACTTGCTCCATCCTCATCTGCAACAGCCAGTGAAGAGTCTCATTACTAATGGTACCAGTAGTAGCCTGATATGTCCATCTGGCCTTTCCTCTGAGTTTTGAGCATTGACCAGAGTGCAGTGATGTCAGTTTGTAAATTCAGTATTCAGTGAGTGTGTCTTGAAACAGTTCTATTACCTGAATTTGAACTTTCTACCATCAGCAAGCTGGCTCTGAGGTGAAGGTGTTACTGACAAAATTCATAATCCTGCATACAACGTTCGAAACACATCTGTGGGTGATTTGGCAGCAGACTGCCTGTGACAAAACCACCCAGATCCCGTGTCTTTACTCTGCAGGAAATCCCATCGGTCGGAAATAGACGAGTGGTCTCCCATTTGATCTTAAAATAGCTAAGGGAAACACTGCTAATTTTGGTTGTTACTAGAGAATTCTTGACTATTCGAGAAGGGAAGAGGCAAAGCATGTACGTGATGTTTGCAGTCACGTGGGACACACAGTCACATCGGGTTCACGGGATTCTGGACTTCTCCGTGACCCATGAGATTCTCAGGGGTCGAGAAGGATTCGAAACTGCGCACAAAAAGCTCTGAGGAGTCAGTCGCCAGCCGTCTGTCAACCAACAAGGCAGCAATAAT
Organism: Cepaea hortensis; assembly: GCA_963921405.1. Lineage (NCBI taxonomy): Eukaryota > Metazoa > Mollusca > Gastropoda > Stylommatophora > Helicidae > Cepaea > Cepaea hortensis. The sequence goes on along the minus strand of OY992876.1, from coordinate 357,405,242 downwards.
CTGACTGCTGTGAAATGATGTCTTTTCAACCGCTTGCCAGAGCGTGACACCGAGGCAGTCAATAAGTGTTGTGATTCTCTCATCAAGGTAATACCTTAATACTTAGAATATGTAGTTAGCAAAGCGCCGGCCGCAGAAATGATTGTAAGCGAGATGCAAATCGTCTGAATACATAATTAGCTGTATCGATCGGCTAGTGAATATTTAGGTCAGACGCCTACTGTGAATACAGGTGTTTGTTATCGCTGACACATTAGGCGTGTGTAGTTAGTAAGACATGCTGAGTTCTGTAAAACAGACGTTATTGTAGGAAATATACCTAACATTGTGATATTAAATATATTCACATTGATTGTTAGTGCAGAATATTTACTATAAATTTATCACTGCTTCTTGTGAGTGTTTTGGGTAATTTTACAAATATGTTTAGCAAGTGTGTTAACAACCTTGTTCATTGATTGCATAGCTAGGGCTGTGAGGAATTCTTGACCCTAGGTAGGGTGTGATATTAGATGCATTATTAGTGATGAGTTATCGGCTTGAGCAAGCAAGTGATGTGTTCTTTGCTTAGCTAGATAGTGATGTAACTTATGCATTAGATAGTGTTTTATTAATTCCTGGAACCAAGGTGTTGTTATTTCCAACAGGATGTGGAGGTAAGTAGTTGCTAGGTGATGAAGCCAGTGCTATTACACCTCTATGTAGGAATGCTTTGTAGTTACCTGATTGAGATAGTTAGGAATTACCTGTGGATTTATGATGTCACTACTTATTTATTTTGCCTGCCCGACTGAGTGTATTTGCATGCCCGATCATGTTTATTTTGTCTGCCCGACCTAGTGTATTTTGCATGCCCGATCGTGTTTTGCTTTGCATGCCAGACCGAGTTGATTTGCAGGCCCGATCATGTTGATTTTGCATGCCCGACCAAGAGCGATGCAGTGCGCTGTAAACGAGTCCGTTGCGTTTGTACCGATCTGTACTGCAAGCAGAACGTTGATATATGACTCTACTGTTCTTCTCTTATGTAGACCCGACCCTGTTAGTGGGGGAACACACCCACTAGGGAGAAGGAGTTACACATGAGCGATTCAATCCACACTTACGAGAGGACTGAAGATTCATGGGAGGGGCTGGATGCCACTCTAAACAGGACGACGTGGTCTAAATCCCCATGGAACCAAGGTACTCTTTGTCCACAGCTATCTGCGGGAAAGACTACTGGGTGGATTGCCACCACACCTGTGATAGACCTGCACAGACTTGATCATCAGGAGACAAGGTCAACTAAGAAAGTTCAAACCTGTTCTGGGACAGAGATCCCAGGACAAAAGCATTTGCTTGGGTGATGAGTTTGTTAATAAGTTATTAACGAGTCATGATTTCGTAATTTGTTAATGTTGTTATGTTAATGAATTATGACTTAAGTAATTTATTGATGTTGGGTAGTAATTAATGAATTATGTTTAATTAATTGATCAACGGGATAAGTGATTAATTAACAGTTGAGTTATATGGATGAGGAGGACATGTCCGACTGGACACCTCCCAGATAATTAAACCTCTACACTGAAAGATAATTAGGTGTATTCTACGGTTGTTGTTGGAGGAGAAACGGAGGACTGGAATAACACCAGGTAGTAGGATCCTATGACAGAGTCAAACAGACTACTCTGGTGCTATCGCGCCAGATGTTGCCCAGAAGAGTTACTTGACTATCTATTTGCGCACTAATGCACTCTCATGCAGGTACCTCTTTGTTAGGAGAGATGATCTACTATGGTGATGATCGATTATATCATTGCTTTATGATATGATGTACTGATGCATGTGATATTGTTGATGTACATGTTTAGTCGCAGTTGCGGCCGAGTACTCTCACCGACCTCCTTGTTTCAGGATCTGTTTATACGATGGAGATTCGAGAGTTAGACCATAAACTCAATTGGACCAGCTCATTCCAGTGCCAGTCAAGGTGATGTTTTGAGGCAATACTGGGAGCAGTCAAATGAATCTGCCAGAGTCAACACATATGAGAAACCTGAGTTTTAGGAAGTTTACAGTGTGTCTAAGCTAAGACAACTACTACGAGTCCGACGAAGATGTGGTCAACAGATCCAGATGTGATCTAGGACTGATGCGTCTCCTGATTCATTCCTGTAAGGTAACCAGTGGTCATCTGAGAACTTTAGTAAGTCTAGAACTATGTTTGCTCAATGATCAATAGTCAAGTTGAAACTTTAATGAACGTGTGGGAACCAGCTATGACTATGGCCAGTTTAAATATATTTCAGGCCCGGCTGGGTCTTGGCGAGGTCCAGTGTTGAATGATTCATCTAACTCCTGTGTGGATCTACATTTGTGATACTCTAAGAAATCTTGAACGTGGTCAGTGACCCACAACTGTAGACTGCTATTTTCATGAACAACTGAGGGACAGACTTGTTTGGGTAGGGAGCTACCCCAATCCTAGGTGTGTTGAAGGGCTGTGACATTGCTACTCTGTGAAGTCATTAGATGCCTACAGGGCTGTGTAGAACTGTGTCATTGTGAATATGTTGAATTCCTACAATGACAGGTTGGATTATTAACCAGTGACAGTGTTAGTAAATGGAGCCAATGTTCCAGTCGTATGTTGCAGAATAGTTCATCCAATTAACTTTGAGATGCCAAAGAGCAACCAGGCTCTTGTCTTATATTATATTGTATTGTGCGGCAGTACTTATCATCAGATGGGGACATCTAGAACTCTAGGGTCGCCCATAAGTCGTCAGTAGAGTGAAATCTGTGACGATTGATTGCGTCATCGAGGGATGACCAGCGAACGTTGTTGAAGTGCCAGTCAGGTATCAGACATAAGCCTGACCAGTCCGAGATCTTACTCACAGTGGAAGGAGAGAACTCTGGAAGGGTCAATGCCTTGGAGTTCCTTTGCACCGGAGGTTCATCGGATGAGTCGTTAGCCATGATGAGATGACGGCACGAACAGAAGTCACATGCTCTATGATGATGACTGATCATCTGTAGATCTTCTCGCTGCTCTCATTCAGCGTTGTATATAACTTGTCTTCTATCCAGGCTTTTCAGCCATCCCTCTTCTCTCTCTGAGTTCAGGTTGACGTATTAAGAAATTAAATTTTGCTTTGTTGACCATGGCTTTGAGTACTAGTATGACTGTTGTCTTGTCTGAGCCCCCTGTGGGTAGGAGTCCATAGGTGGGGAGGGAAGGTCAGCTTTCCCGGCCCTGTAGATGTAAAGTCCTATTGGGGTGGTCGGAACAAAGGTTGGGGATATTAACTATTAGTAACATACCTGTCCAAGCCCTGGGGGTCTTGTTACACTGCCTTGCATTGGTTTTCATACAATGGTATGTGTTCTGGTCATTCAGAAAGCAATGGCAAACTACTAAACGTAAACTTAACAAGAAATCACAAACAGCCCAAAAATGCTGTGGTTGACTGCGACATCCTGTAAAGGGTATGCAACTAACTAACCAATAGCACACAGCCACAAAAGAATAGCAGCTCACTTACCATGAGTAGGGCAAAATTTGTAAGGTGGTTGCAACCGCAGGTAGTACTTTCTGAGTCGGACTTGACAATGCCACAATCGACATCAGACCAGGCCCCTTTGCCATTTGATAATTTCTCATCCCAGAACACACAACGGGCATTTGTGGCATTCTGCAAACACATTTATAAATAATACAACAATATAAACTGAGTATTATTAACAATAACAGTAGACGGTACAATCTGCTTTCTGTTAGCACTGAATGTTGGGCGGCACTCATCAAACTCGACACCCCACATTGTGCCAATGGTTTCAGGCAGGGAGCGCAAGTGGGAGGGTACAAGCCTTAGCCTAGTGCGAGGAAATGCAATCTAATGATTAAATGTTATGGCAGGGCAGACCACACTCTAAGTCTTGGTTGGCAGATGGTCTAGGATCAAAGCTCTGACACGCGGACAGTTAGAGCATTGCTTTGCTGATCCAGCAGCTTCTACAGCTTGTCTTGTTCCAGATGTGTCGGTGTTACCTTTCCTCTGGAGTAAACTAAACAGGCTGAGACAGGGATCATGCTGTATGGGCTACACATGGTCTCTACAATTTAGCCCAGGAGAGGTATGGAGAGGTATAACATTTGCTACCGCCATGGGGTGTAGTTATTATGCCTTGTTAGAAGCATAATGCAGACAAGAAAACCCGGCAGCTGTGGAGGCGGAAGTACAAGCGTTGATTTTCGAGAATTCGCTAGACGGTGATGCTGTCATTTACACAGATGGGTCGGTCGTCTGACATGTGAGAAGCTCACGGGCCTTTACAGCTCAGGCCGGAGGGAGAATTGTGAAGGAGGACTCTGGTGCCTTTTCTGAGACCACAAGTAGCCTGACTATGGAAGTCATGGCAGTAAGTAAAGCAATAACATGGCTCGAGACACAGACATTCACTAAGTCTTGTTTCCTTAGCAACTCAATGAACATGATCAAGAGGATAGAGGAGGGGTCGATCCGAAGAGAATGGTTGCTGCCTCTGGAGCGGTCTCGGCTGGCAAAGATTAATGTTATCTTCCTGCCAGGGCATGCGGGAGTACAAGGGAATGAGCAGGCTGACAAGCTCGCAGGTAACGCTACTGTGAAGGGCGGAAGCGCCATGGACCAGGCTGACATTCTGAATGCTCTACGAGAAGTAAGACTTTTGCGAGAACCAAGTGATGACTGTGAATCTACAACCATGGCCAGACTGCGAGAATAGCAAATTAAAAGAGGGGTGGCCAAACAAGAACACTACGCAGGAAGCCAAAGAAGACTGATAAACCAACACAGAACTGGTGTCGTTGGCCGCTACACGCTGCGGGATTTGCTGAGGAGGGGATCCAAGCACTTATGGACTGAATGGTTCAATGTGCAATGAGGATGATCTGTCAACTAACTAACTAACTAACTAGAAGCATAATATAACAAATTATCATCTCTCAAGATGGCCAGGTGCCAGTGATTATGAAAATATATATGTTGCCAGTGTACCTTTTGCTGTATTAATCTTCAGCATTCACACAATTAAAATTTGATAAATTGGTCCACATTTACAACATCAGATTTTCTTCTTCTGCTGCAGACTTTCATCTCACAATGAAGTACAGACCCTCAATGAACTTATCTCAAGCCCCTTGTAGACTAGTTTATGATCGGTTGGATTCTGCAACTGCAGTTTTCTAAATGATGAGTTAGCCAGTATTTTGCCAATCCTCTTCAGTTGTCTCTTACAACATGTGTGATAGATTAGTTTGACTATTCTTTGCTTTCTTTGTATAGTGCAGAAGAGCAGGTAGATCATCACGGCCTGGAGAGAATGGTGCTGAAGGGAGTGCCTAGAAAATCTGGCTGACATTCAGTACTCCAAGGCCAGACGGGCACATAATCAGACTGCTGCTGGTACCGTTAGCTTTTGGACTCTTCACTGGATGTTGAAGATGAGGACAGAGTACGTATGGGAACATCCCAAGTGCTGTGATGTCAGTTCTTGACTCAACTCAACTGCTTCCCTTGTAGTCTCCTGTAACACTTGGGTGAGACTATCAGCCAGGCCTGCAACTTTAATTATTGATACTCTCTATCCACAGTTTACTCACACACAGTCAGTATTTTTTCATGGTCCACACTTTTATCCTTGGACCCACACCGATTACCAGTCTCATATCAAAGGTTCTAAAGTCTTTATATTTTATGTGGTGCACAATTTCACCCTAGTACAAAACACCAGTCTCACATCAAAGGTTCTCAGCTTCTCTTACCCTAGTCCCAAACCTACATTAGTAGATACATGGTCATAATTCATTCCATGAAAACAATCAATTTAATATTCTTCCAATCATCATCATTGTCAGCACCATCATGTACAGTTATCATGATTAATACTATACCAGAGTTTAAAAATGCACCCCGCCACAATTAAATCCTCCACAACAGACAATGAACAAGAAAACGTGGGCACACTTGCTATACTTACAATGTTTGTGTGCTCAAAATCCATTGTAACATTTCTTTTCAAATTGTGAACTTTGATTTCTGGTACACTTGCAGAAACTACAAGACTGTTGATTTTGGTGATAAACGATTCATTCTTTCTGGATTCGTTATTGTTATTATAGTCATCACGATTATCATCATCTTCATCAAGCCTCCCTCCATTTACACTGCTTCTTATCACCTGTGTGAAAGAAAAATAAAAACAAACGTACACCATTAAAGGAAGCAATGGCAAACAAAGTAATAGCAACTCAAGATTTAATATAAATAAATCATTTGATCAACTTCAAAAGATAAATGACAAGACAGCACATATTTGTGTCAGACATATTTATGATTTAATATCAACAATCAACATCACGGCTCTTGAAAAAAAAGCCAATAAGCGCTTGCTTTCTCCCACTCCAACAGACTCACACTTGATTCCCCACTCCAACAGCTCTGTACTCAATTCCTCAGTCCAACAGTTCCATACTTGAAACAAAATGCAATAAAGACTGAATTCTTTGAAAAATACAAATAATAAAGACCAGCTGCTACTCCAGCAATCAAAGAACCTGTCCCTTTGTAAACTAAATCCAATTGCATTTATCAGTTTACATGCAGGTGCCAGTCTAACTACATCAGCAGAACAGAGAGGCAATTGAAATAACATGGTGGTCGAACACATACCCATTTGGATTGACAGAATAATAAAGACTCTGGTATCTGGCAAAGCCTACACATCTGAGATTTTCAACGTGATAAATAGGATGGCTCATTTTGAAAACCGGTCACGTGATAAATAGAAACAATGTGTTTTGTCTGTTGTTTAACACACTAAATGGACATATGTTAAAACTGGCAGAGGCAATTGTCAATCATTTACAAAAGCCAACTTTGTGCAAACAAAAAGGCATGACAGTTAGTTTAAAATTAAACTCACCATCTCATCATGTTCCTCTTGTAATTTGCGGTGTCGAGGTGAAGTATAAACAGTGTGAGAGTGCCCGCTTATGGGTTTCATGTACCAATATTCCCATGGACTCTGTTATTCCCTGCGTCCATCGTTTATGTGGTAGGCCTCTTCCTCTGCTTCCCTCTGGTCTGTACATCATTACTTGTTGTGGTATACTGTTAGTTGGTAACCTGCTTGCATGGCCAAACCATTTGACTTGCTGCTTTCTAATAAAATCTAGTGCAGCTATTACACCCCCCCCCCCCCCCTTCCTCTAGTCCTGATTTCTTCATTTCTGATCTTATCTCTTCTTGATACATTGAGTATTCTTCTCAGGAATCTCATTTCTGTTGTTGTGATTTTTCTTTTCTCTTTTTCTGTCATTGTCCAGATTTGGCATTGGTAACAGAGTTGGTAGGAAGATTGTGTTGTAAAATGCTTTCTTAGTAGTTATTGATACATGTTTGTTCTTTAGTATTGGTGCCATTTGTCCAATGAGTTGGTTTGCCTTATTGCATCTATTTTCGATCTCGTCTTCTGATTTGCCATTTGATGATATTATACTTCCTAGGTACTTAAAACTCTTTACTTGTTTCAAAGGATGTTCGTTTAGGTGAATCATTGTTGCTTTTTCTTCTTTAGTTATAGTCAATACCTTTGTTTTACTTGTGCTAATTTTCATGTTATGTTCCCTACACATTTCGTTTAGACTATTCATGTGGTCTTGTAATTCAGCTTTTAATTTTGCTATTAGTGCTTGGTCGTTCGCAAACAGGAGTTCTCTAATGGCTCTTCTTCTGTGTTCTCGTCATGCAGTGTTCTTGCGGTCTCTGTCTGGCTGGTTTCTTTACATATATTGTCAATATATGTTATAAACAAGAGAGGGGACAAGACACAACCTTGTCGTACTCCAGATCTTATGGTGAAGGGTTCTAAGTGTCCTCCAGTTGCTATCACTATGCATTCACTGTTGTTGTATAAGCTTCTACATAGGTGTGTTAGATGTGTACTCACTCCATATTGTTTAAGGATTTCCCACAGTTTGTTTCTAGCTACTCTATCAAATGCCTTTTCTTTGTTGACAAAGGCTAAGCAGAGTGTTCCATTGAATTCGATTGATTTTTCTATAAGTTGTCTAAGAGCAAAAATGGCATCTGTGCATCCATTGTTTTTCCTAAATCCAAGTTGTGTTTCACTTAGCTGGGGTTCTATAATAGTTCGTAATCTTTTCTCAAAAATTGTGTAAAATATTTTCCCAGTTTCACTCACCAGTGAAATGCCTCTGTATTGTGTGCAGTCTCTTTTGCTGCCTTTGTTTTTCCAAATTGGGATAATTATGGCATTTCCCCAGTCTCGTGGTGTCTGTTGTTCTACCCAAACATGGTTGAATAGTCTATGTAGCCATGCTGTTCCTACTTCTCTTGCTGCTTTAATTAGTTCATTTGGTATTTCATCTTGTCCCAGTGATTTTTTCAATGGGGCTAATCTGATGGCGTCTATAAATTTTTCTTTCAGTATGTCTAGTTCTAGTTCTTCGGTGGCATCTGTGTCGGTTTCTTGAATTCCTGTGACATCTGATGGGATTTTGAGAAGTTGTTCAAAGTACTGTTTCTATCTTATTAGGATTTGTTTTTGTTCACTTATTGGTTCTCCATTTTCGTTGTTAATTAGTTCAGTTTGGTCAAAGGGTTCTCCTCTGGTTCTCATTGCACTTATCTTTTTATATAAGTTTCTAGTTGCCTCATTGTAGTTTTTATTTAGAGTTTCTTCATACTCTTTCCAGTCTTTTTGTTTTTCTCTCTTTACTATTCTATTCACATGTCTTCTCGCTATTCTATATTCTATGTAATCGCATTCCTGTTTGCTCTTCAACACTTTTTATATTTTTCCTTTCTGTCTTTTACAGTTTTCTTTACTTCTGCGTTCCACCAACTTGTTATTTTCTTTATCCGTGTTTTGCATTTTTTCGTGGTTCCATATGATATCTTTGCAGTATTTAAAATGCTTGATTTCAACATCTCCCATTCTTCTTCCACTGTCTTTCTTTCTATAGGTAATTTTACTAAGATTTCAGTTAGCTCTTTTTCATAATTTTCCCTCACTGCCTCGTCTTTGAGATTTTTTAAGTTTACTGATTCGCATGGCATGTATTTTCCTGGTCTTTGTTTCCTTCTACTGATGATTCTTATTGTGGCAAGGACTGCTTTGTGGTCTGTGTTTATACCTAAGTTGCACACCGCCCTTGCATCTAATATATTTCTCTTTCTTTTATTTCTTGTTAATATATCTAGATCGTTCCATTTATATCAGGTGTATATTTGTGAGTCTTTGTGTTTATAGAATGTATTTATTATACAGAGCTCGTGTTGGCTGCAAAGCTCTATCAGTCTACTTCCGTTATCATTTCTTTCATTATGTTGGTCTCCAAATGCTCCAAGATATTTTCTATGCCCGCTCTGTTGTGTCCTAGTCTTGCATTGAAGTCTCCCATAACTATGATGTTGTCCTGCTATTATATTTTATTTAGCATGTCATGGATGTCTTCGTAGAAGTCCTCGCATTCTTGCTCATTATTATTTGTATTACATGGTGCGTATATTTGTACATATGTTGTAATCGTTTGTTCTTTTATTCTCACTGTTATGATTCTTTCTGATATATATTTTATTTCTAGTATTCCTCTTGCTAGCTGTGGTTTAATGACTATTCCCACACCGTGTCTTGCCCTTTTTTGCTGTTCTACTCGAGTAGACAAACGTGTAACTGTGATGGATCTCCTTGAATCCCCTCCCCTTTATTCTGGTGTCCACTATTCCCATCAGTCCAATTTTCCTCTCTTTCATTGTTTCTATAAGTTCTTCTTTTTTACTATTAAAACCGCAGATGTTCATTGTGCCTATTTTTTGAATCGCTGATCTATCTTTTAGTCCATATGCCGGGTCTATATCCATTAGGGTCAGTCCGTTTATACTTCTTAGTTTTTCTAGAAGCAGTATGAAGATCCCCTATCGGCTTGCTAGGCCAGTCGCAGGTTTAGGACAAAAATCTGACCATAGAGAGTCCATCCCCAATGGCGAGCCACATTTAAAAAAAAATTATTGTGGTAGACAATTCAAATTACTGTGTGAATATGTGTGTTGTATATTTCAGCTTGAAGGATTTATCTTATGTCTTTAGTTTTAGTTGTGTGATTTCTGCAGTATGTACCTGACGAGATACAGCAAAATATGCCAAGCAATAAATCATACAATCTATTGTTTGTATCTTCGCTATTCAATAAATAAAGGAACAAAACAAACAGAAAGAAAATACTCACAGAAAATAAAATATCTGAGCGATGCACTGTAAATGAAATTCTGTTTAGTTTCTGTTTCTGCTCGCTGGTCAAAGAATCAATTACTGCTGGCACAGGAACTGTTAAGCTGGTTGTGTTGTTAAGTTGTGAGTTGTCGCCTAGCAACACATCAATGTTGACCTGTTGGTAGTAACCAGACTCAACAGTCAAAAATGTGCTGGAGGATATACATTTTCACATGTCATGTAAACTATACACTCAGCGTGATGTCATGTAAATATATAGTAAGGTCAGTAACCTACACTTTCTACACGCCTTGAAGCTATAAGTATATGATGCTATCCCCATATCTGTTTAGACCAATCAGCACTCAAAGGGTCATGTAGTCGATATCATGCTGGCCAGACAGACTTGCTAGGAATTTCCTGGTAGCCTTTTTAGGCTGAGTCAATTGTAAAAATCTGCCTCGATGCAAATGGAAACCCATGACAATTAGGCAGGTGTTCTTGTCAGTGTGGTACAGCAGCTCCCTTGTGGTTGTATGTTGTATAATTATTCATAATGTATTAATGGCTAGTTAGTCAGGTCTAAGTGAGATATAATTGAGCTACTGTATGACAGTAGACAATACTAACTGCTTCCTATTGGCACCAAATGCTGGGTCTTGGTGAGATATGACTGAGTTACCGTATGACAGTGCGGTCTGCTTTCTGTTAGCGCCGAATGTTGGGCGGCGCTTACTAGACCCGACACCCCATATTGTGCCAACAGCTTCGGGCAGAGGAGCGCAACTGACAAGGTAAAAGCCTTACCCTGATGTATGGAAATGCAACCTAAAAACTAAAATGTCATAGTAGGGCACACCAGGCCTTAAGCCTAGGTAGGCAACCAGTCTAGGATTGAAGCTCTGACAGGCAGACAGAGCATTGCTTTGTTGAACCGGCAGCTTCTGCAGCTCATCTTGTTCCAGATGTATTGATGTTACATTTCCTCTGGAGTAAACTAAGCCAGCTGAGGGATCATGCTGCATGGACAACACATGGTCTCTACAATTCAACCCAGGCTTTGTGCCATGGAGAGGTTATGCCTATTTTGTTTGTTGAAGCACAATAACTATTGTCTGTCAAGATGGCATGGTGCCAGCATTGGATGGCTAGTACAATTATTCATATCATATAAATGGATTTTTTTAAAAGTTGCATATCCCTTACAGGATGTTGCGGTCAATACCAGCATTTTTCAGCTGTTGTTGATGTTCTTGGCAAGATTACACTGAGTAGTTTGCCACTGTTTTCTGAGCGACCGGCTCACATACCCCATAAGTAACCAACGCGACACAATCCGCTTTCGAATCTCACGCAGCTGTGTTCCTCGCTGGGATATACGGGATTACAGAGAAAGTTGTTAACTCCTTCACCAGGGAGACCGGCAGTAAATGGATGGCTAGTATAATTATTCATATCATATAAATGGATGGCTGGTATAATTATTCATATCATATAAATGGATGGCTGGTAAATTATTCATATCATATAAATGGATGGCTGGTATAATTATTCATATCATATATATGGATGACTCTTAAGGTTTTCATTTGAAGCCCCCAAATAGATACTAATATTCATATGGAAAGTATACAATCTACTGTCGATGTTATGTTGTATATGAAGATGAAGACTGTATAAATGTAATACAGATGCTGATATTACTGTGGAAAATATACTATCTACTGCAGATGTTATGTTGTGTATGAAGTGTCATCCTGGTTATGAGTGTATATCACTGCTTAGTAGCTTTGAGGCTGTACTTCAAATAGACACTGAAGTTACACAGAGGCTCCGTGGCATAAATTCTAACTAATGTTACACAGTTCAATGTGTCATAAAGTCTACTTAAAGTTACAGTTTCTATGTGTTATAAACTCTGCCTGAAGTTACACAGTGTCTATGTGCCATATATGTTATGAACATATGTTAACATATTCAGTTCTCAAGGACAAACAACATTCTTAAATCAATTGTGCATACAAGTTGTGTTTCTAAAAGTTTTTCTGTGTCCATCTGGCTCAGGATTTACCTTATTCATTTCTAGTATACAATTGAAATTGTTACAACAACCATTAGTTTCCTATTGATATCATAATCTCCCTGATCTATTTTGTAGTGAGATAAGACATCAAATCTTCTCAGATAAGGGTGAAAAAAAACCTCAGGTCCTGTATGACATCACACTGATGTTGCCAACAGGATGTCTTCATCTGACATACAGGACTTCACGCTGGAGATCACAGCCAGTGAACACAAGCAAGCAAGCAAAGAGGATTTCCTATGTGCAAGTTGTATCTGTTAAAAATCCCATGGTGGTTGAGAAATGAGAAGAGTAAGACCTTGTTCTGGCAATTATGTTAGCAATAACAAAAACAAAATATACCGCCATCCTGATTACAAGTTTATTATCTTGGATGGAATATGTCTAAATGAAATAATTCTAGCATAAATATATTAATGCATTCTGCAGTCTCACTCATCTCATTCAGAAAGGCTCTTAAAGAAATGTGACACTTTCCTTCCTCAAAACATTGAAGAAGAGGAGGAAGGAGGATAGAAGGAGGAGAAGAAAATAACTCAGTACATACATTACTCTCTTCATTTCCATTTGCTTCAGTGACTAGAGTAATGTCCCTTGTCTCGGCGGAATCTATTTTCTGGGCAGCTACGGCCAGATTTGGGGTTGATATCACGAGTTTTCCTTCAGCCAATGGTGCTTTGTTGGCAACGGAATCAATAACATCCAGAAGTCTAGGGAATATAACAAGACACTGAAAACAAAATATAAAGGTAAGCTGTGGCAGAGACTGCCTTTGATGTGTCAAATGTTTAGTCTTCACATATTCTAGGCTACATGGCATAATGACATGGGAAATCCAGTTCCCTTTTACTATTATACTTGTTTACAACTCTGTATGATTATAATTGTGGTGAGTTGACAGCAGAGGAAGAGACCGCAAATAGACATAAAGATGTAAGGTGTATAGGTAGGCATGTAGAGTAGTAGCATGGTACGTAGAGGCGTAGCGTGGTACGTAGAGAAGTAGTGTGGTATGCAGAGATGTAGTGTGGTATGTAGAGATGTAGTGTGGTATGTAGAGATGTAGTGTGGTATCTATAGATGTAGTGTGGTATGTAGAGACGTAGTGTGGTATGCAGAGATGTAGTGTGGTATGTAGAGATGTAGTGTGGTATGTAGAGATGTAGTGTGGTATCTATAGATGTAGTGTGGTATGTAGAGATGTAGTGTGGTATCTATAGATGTAGTGTGGTATGTAGAGATGTAGTGTGGTATCTATAGATGTAGTGTGGTATGTAGAGATGTAGTGTGGTATCTATAGATGTAGTGTGGTATGTAGAGATGTAGTGTGGTATGTAGAGATGTAGTGTGGTATCTATAGATGTAGTGTGGTATGTAGAGATGTAGTGTGGTATCTATAGATGTAGTGTGGTATGTAGAGATGTAGTGTGGTATCTATAGATGTAGTGTGGTATGTAGAGATGTAGTGTGGTATCTATAGATGTAGTGTGGTATGTAGAGATGTAGTGTGGTATGCAGAGATGTAGTGTGGTATGTAGAGATGTAGTGTGGTATGTAGAGATGTAGTGTGGTATCTATAGATGTAGTGTGGTATGTAGAGATGTAGTGTGGTATGTAGAGACGTAGTGTGGTATGTAGAGATGTAGTGTGGCATGTAGAGATGTAGTGTGGTATGTAGAGGTGTAGTGTGGCATGTACAGACGTAGTGTGATATGTAGAGGTGTAGTGTGGCATGTACAGACGTAGTGTGGTATGTAGAGGTGTAGTGTGGCATGTACAGATGTAGTGTGGTATGTAGAGATGTAGTGTGGTATGTAGAGATGTAGTGTGGTATGTAGAGATGTAGTGTGGTATGTAGAGGTGCAGTGTGGCATGTACAGATGTAGTGTGGTATGTACAGATGTAGTGTGGTATGTACAGACGTAGTGTGGTATGTACAGACGTAGTGTGGTATGTAGAGTTATATTGTGGTATGTAGTTATATTGTGGTATGTAGAGAAGTGGCATGGTATGTAGAGATGCAGTGTGGTATGTGCAGATGTAATATAAATATGACAGCATTAGTATGACAGTTTTAGTTGGAATTAACTGGGAGGTCATGGTAATTTATTATTACTTGCAAAATAATAAGGTTTTATATAATTAGTTCCGATGTTAACATGGTTAAAAGGATAAGTGCTAACCAGTTCAACCACAGCTGGATCAATTCAGATTTTTGTAATGTGACCTGGGCTCCCAGGGTGCCCCAGCCTAAAATTGGTTCGCCCAAATGTCTTGGGAAGTAAAAGTGGCCAATGTGATACTGATCACATCACCCACAAAGTGCAGATTGGACTATAAAATTATTGGTCTAGAATGGTATACTTGGTAAGCCTTAAGGCATGTTAAAAATTCTTCACTTTTCAAAATCAAAAATAGAAGTCAACTAATGGCCAGTTTGGCTTTCATAGTTAACACACACCTTAGAAATGATATTTTTTTACCTGCTAGACACTCTGGTTTCTTTCTCCGACTGCTGCAGAGTTTTAATGTTCACATTAATAAGATTATTCACACATTCAATCACATTCGTGGCAACATTTGGCTCCTGGAGCACATCTTCTGTGGTGAGCTTCTCCAGAACGGTGACCGATTGATTCATCATTTCCACAGTCAGGTTGTCGGTGCTGTTTGTAATAATCCTGAGATAGACTGAAGCAGTGTGTGCATTACCTGAAATGTTTAAGACAAAGTTACATGTCATTTTCTAAATTTATTATGGTCACATTCTGTGGCTTATGAATAATATAGTTTTTTTATATTGGCGTAATTTGTAATTATGTAGGTCTCAATATCAATGAAATCTGGCTCATCAGCAGTATCACATCTTGGAAACTAAAATACTTTAGCCATATTAACCCTTTACAGGGCACAGTGGCCGAAAACATCTTCACTCCCGAACGGGCAATACGCCTGAAGGCGTCCGTGACTACTAAGCGTTGTAATCACACGATCACGAGACTTTGCAAGACTTTCCATTGTTTACTTTCAGTTTTGCCGATAGCTTGATAACGTGGTCACCATTTGGAAGGTTTACTTTAAATTTTATCAAATTTTTAAAATAGTTTTTGGGGTATTTATGCTTTGTTTTTCAAAATGGATTTTGATGATTCTTCAAGTGATAGCGAAGATTTTGTTGGGTTCAATTTAAGTGACATTGAAGTGCACGAAATTGACTGAATCGGAGCTAGATATCTATCAGAGATATCAGCGTAAGCAGTGTACACATTTTAAATCTCTCTGAGACTTTTAAAACAATTGCCAATCAAGCGAATGAGTATGCTAGACAAAAAGATCGAACAGATAAATTATCGAGCATGGGTTTCAACAAATGCAACCTAAGCTGGTATTGAATGGAAAAATATTGCGCCATGAAGAAAATCCAAACTATCTCGGAGTCACCTTTGATCGTCGCCTGACATGGAAAACACAGGTTGAGAAAAATCGAACAAGAGCAAGGCAAAGAATGGCAATCATGAAAAAGCTTGCTGGTACAACGTGGGGAGCAGATGAGAAAGTTCTCAAGAAGTTATATACTGGACGGGTGAGGCCAGTACTGGAATATGGCATTGCAGCTTGGGCAACAGCAGCTAAGTCAAACTTTAACAAAATAAGTAGAGTCCAAAATCAAGGAATGCGAATCATAACTGGAAGCCTGAAGACAACGCCTATTAATGAACTTGAAAAGATCACTTGTTTACAACCAATGCAGGATAGAAGAGATAGCAGAGCCCAGCAACAAGCAGAAAAATTTAGAAGATTGACAGACCACCCTATGTATAAAAGGTTTAGTGGTTTTGGAAAGGGACGACTGAAGCGTAGCAACTTTGTAGAAACTGCAAAACGAAAAATTAGGGCAGATCCCATACTTAACATATCAACAGTCAAACCTATTTACAATGCAGACAAGTTCCCAGCTTGGAGACAGCAGCAACTGCCTGAGATGATAGAAAACATTCCTGGTATTGAGAAAAAGAATACTCAGCATGAAACTGAAAGAAGAGAAATAACCCTAAACTACATAAAAGAACATTACCCAAGCAGCAATTGGACCCATGCATATACAGATGGATCAGCCAAAAATTCAATAGAGAATGGAGGAGGAGGAATTCTCCTAAATTTAAAAAATGGAGTGAAAAAAACACATTCAGTGGCAACTGGAAAGTTTTCAAGTAACTTCAAAGCGGAGGTAGAGGCTCTGAAAACTGCAGCAGAAATGCTCTTGATGGAGGAAAATAAAGAGAAGCAAATAGTTATCTTCACAGATGCAAAGTCAGCTGTCTCAATACTGAAGAGCAATAACAGCACAGAAATAGCTGACCTAAGAGCAGCACTCCATGGTCTATGCCAGAAATCCAAAAAAGTTATAATACAGTGGATCCCATCACATTGCAGTATACCTGGAAATGAAGAGGCTGACAGACTGGCAAAAGAGGGCGGACGACTACCACAGCCTGACATAGACATAACCTATAATGAGGCAAAGAGGTTGATAAAAAGCACCTATAGAACCAAATGGGAATCAGAGCATCCAGGCCACCAGAAGGATGATGCATATTACAAACTCGACAGAAGAGAACAAGTAGCAATCTTCAGACTCCGCACAGGACATAACAGGCTGAAATACCACTTGTTCAATAAACTAAAGATAGGAGATACCGATGAATGTAATTGTCGAACTGGAAAAATGACAGCAAAACATTTGCTACAGGATTGCCCAATATATGCAGAACAGAGAAAGATATTTTGGCCCACACCTGCTTCATTTGAGGACAAGCTCTATGGAGATATCAACAAGCTCAAGTTGACCGTAGCTTACTTTAACTACATACAGGTTGACATTTAAAGGTGTATGAAGAAGTATTCAGACTGCCACACTTCATACCACAGGTATGTCGGTTACAAAAGCCTCCCAGAGGCATGAAATGGAATATTGCTGGATAGGAGATCCATTACGTGGAAAGTCCGAATCAAAAGCTCACTGTTTGGGCTTTCAAAAAAGGTGGAAAAAGTGTCCTAGTGGCACGAAATGGAATATTGCTTGGATAGCAAATCCATTATGTGGAAAGTCCGAATCAAAAGCTCACTGTGTGGGCTTTCAAAAAAGGTGGAAAAAGTGTCCTAGTGGCACGAAATGGAATATTGCTCGGATAGCAAATCCATTGTGCGGAAAGTCCGAATCGAAAGCTCACTGTGTGGATGTCATCTGCACACTGCATTCTTCTGGTTTCCGGTAGAACAGCCTATGGTGAACGGAAGGCCCAATATACGGAAGTGAGGCTAAGCAGCCATGTGCAGGACGTGACGATTCCTTGGGTGAGCCCAGTACCAGAGCGCTGTGTGTTGGCTCTGCAATTATGGAAGCCTCCTTGGATGGCGGGGAATGCCCATGGTCTCCTCTGCCTTCCCTTGAGGGCTGACCAGGATGTCTTTGGCTGTTCTATATGGGCCAGCTAGGATGGGAGATAACACCACAACAGTGAGAGTCAAACGTCCTAAGAAACCCCTGGGAAGGTTAACCCGGTCAACAAATGCCCGCAGAAGTTGGATGTGTCGGCCTAACGGCGCAAGAACGCAGCTCTGCTGTAAACAGGCACAACGCAATCACATCCGAAAAAAAAACTCCGGATGAATGAAGAAGAAGAACACTGAACATGTTCAATAGAATATTGAGGTTCAGTTACTGCACAGCTGGAGAGAACTTATATTTAATATGAGTTTTAACATTGGACATGTTCAATAGAACATTAGGAGTCTCTGTGGTGAAGTGGTCAAGCCGTCTGACTCAGATTCTGAAGGTTGAGGGTTCAATTCCAGGCCGCGTCCTTCGGTTCATGAGTGCATTTTTTCTGAGACTCCTGACGGTTGTTGCTGGAGCTACGGAGTTCAAGCTTTGTGCAACACTTTCCACGCTGTGGAAAGAGACTGAGCCATATGGGATAAAAACCCAGTGCAATGATGTCGACCCTGTCGACCTTTAAGCGACTTTTTTTTTTTCAATAGAACATTGAGTTGCAGATGAACATGTTCAATAGAACACTGAGGTTCAGACATTTGCAGAGCTGGAGAGAAGTAATATTTAATATGAGGTAGAACACTGAACATGTTCAATGGAGCATTGAGGTTCAGACATTTATAGAGTTGGAGAGAAGTGATATTTAATATGAAATAGAACATTGAAGATGTTCAATAGAAACTATGTACAACGTACAACATATCTCCCCATTATAACCCAGGAGAGTTGAACAGGATGTTGAAAAAGAAAACATTTTAAAGACAAATCAACATTAGATGTTTCTTGGCTTGTCTGCTCCTCTTGCATACAACAGTACAGGTGTTATATAGCACTGTAACACGTTTTCTCGGTGCAGCTGACAATTTGTTATTATGAATGTTTACTATCCTGCAAAAATGCTACTTTTGCTAAAGTGATTCTTGTCCTAATCTATACAAAGCATCTCTCATCTGATGTTATAACTGTCCCAAAATAATTGAAATGATTCAGCTGTTTAAGAATTTTTGGATATTTATTGCATTGTGTAATTCCTTCATTGCTTTCTTACAAATTAATTCTTCTTTCCTTGGTTGTTCACTGTGTACGACAGCTGTTTTTACAAAATGCTGAAGATTCTGTTCATTGCCTGCAATCAATACTGTATCATCTGCATATGAGGGAGCTTCAAACCCTGAAAAGTGTGATAGAAATTACAATAACCGTGCCATTGTCTTGTAACCTGTCAATATTGTTGTTAAGGATGCCAAGAGTGTTAAGCACCTGACATCACTGTACAGACAAACACAGTAATGTCATAAGGATAGTTTACAGATGGCCGCCCCACTTTTGACATACACTAAAGAGAAGCAGCGTTCTGTTATCCATTTTTTTTTATCAGTGAAGGGGTGAAACCTACAGAAATTCATTGGTGAATGAAGGTCCAGTATGGTGATGCATCCTTTGTCAGTCCAACAAGTCTGTGAGCGGAGTAGGAAGTTTCAAAATGGTGTGACTTCTATGATAGACAGTTCATGACTGGTAAGGCACATTGAGTAACCCCAGAATGGTTACACACTCAACAAAGTGAGTTATTTTCTACAGGAATCCAAGAACTTTATCGGCGCTGGAGGACTTGCATTCAATGCAGTGGTGACTACATCGACAAATGATACATTTGTTCTTTACTTTTTCACAATATATTAACAACACACACAAAAAACATTTAAAGTTTTCATTTGAAGCCCCCTCGTAACACAGACAAACAAAAAAGAAACACAAATAAGGACAAAACAAACACATTTTTGGATCAAATAAAATGGAGGATACCTACCTTTGGTTATATTTCTGTCAAAAACTTTCAGTATGTTCGGGTTCTTGGCTGCTTCCTTTGTGATGCACAGTGAAGCATTTACTGCACCCCAAACAGGAAGTTTATTTTCACCAAATGAACTGTAATTTTATTACACAATTTATTATTTCAGACGTAAGGATGATGCTGGCTTACAAAGACACATTTAACATTGAAATGTAATGTTTGGGGTGGTTTCTTCATGTTGTCTTCAGGTTCTAACCAATACACAGTCTTCTTCTTCTGCTGCTTCCGATGCCTGGTCCGAAGCAGACATCAGTAATAATACTCTAGAAACCTCTCTTTAGATGATATTCTCATGTGGCTGGCATAGCTTATACTACTGTTTATTGCCCAGCTGTTTAATCTTTCCACATACATGTTTCTTTTCTTCCTCTGCCTCATTTTTTTTCCGCATATCCTTTACAGGACATTGCTGTCAACATCAGCATCTTTCAGCTGATTGTTGATTTCTTTGCAAGATTATGCTCAGTAGTTTGCCATTGCTTTCTGAGCGGGCGGCTCACATACCCCATAAGTTACCAATGCGGCAAGAACCGCTACCAATTCTGACACAAGTTACGCTCCTCACGTGGATATACAGGATTACAGAGAAAGTCGCTAACCTCTAGGCCAGGGAGACAAGCCCTCTGCCTCATGTGTCTATAAATAAACACTTGTTTGGCACTCATAGAAGTAGAAGAAGGAAGTAGAGGTGAGAGGACACATAAGACAATATAAAAATTGAAAGCTATATATAGTTCAGTTGGTAACTATAGCTTTCAATTGTGATGTTGTCTATTGTGTCCTCTCAACTAATCTTCTTTCTTCTACTTCTATGAGTGCCAAACAAGTATTTGTTTATGAACTGTCTTAGTGGCCTCTTTGACAAAGGAATTACGAATGCAATTCTCTGACCATGATATTCTCAACATTCTTCTCTGTCCATGATATTCTCAACATTCTTCTCTGTCCATATTCTCAACATTCTTCTCTGTCCAGATTCTCAACATTCTTCCCTGTGTATTCTCAACATTCTTCTCAAAAACCACATCTCCACAGCCTTCAGTTTTTACACATAAAAATGACATTTAAAACATCAAAGGGAAAATACCGGAAATCAGAACTCTGAAATTTCAATATTTTTAAAATTTCCATTTGTTTCAGTACCCACCTGGAAGTCACTGTGACTGAAAGGATTAACGCTTTCTCTGGTGACCATGTAGGGAGTTCTTTCTGCACGTTGATCAGTGGACTAAATTGTTGACTTCTCATCCTTGACTTGGGGACATAATTATAACTACTTCTGAAGTCAGAGTGGGTTCACTTGATGACGAAGGATTGATTGATTGATTTAGGAATCAACATCACAGCATTCGGGGCATTCCCATAAGCGCTCCGTCCCCATCCTCAGCAGCCAGCGAAGAGTTCCAACACCAATAGTACCAGTAGTAATCTGATTATATGTCTGTCTCGCCTTTCCTCTGAGCGTTGAGCGTCGGCCAGATCCCCTCGTCACTCCCCGTTGTCTCATTCTTGCCAGACCATGGTAATCCATTTGCTCCTCCGAGGTGTACACGTGCTCCCACAAGGCCGCAACCACGTCTGCCTTGTCATGTATCAATACTCCACCAAGTTCTGCAGAGCCAACCAATCAGTTCGCCTGTTCATTTCCCAGCACACCGGCATGCTCCGGAGAAAAGATCCAGGCGATGCTTGTCACCCGTGACCTCCGAAGCGAAGCAATCCACTCCGCATGAAGCCTGCCCGTCCTCACCCTTGTCAGCATGCTTTCTGAGTCAGTTACAATCACGATGTGTGTGTGTGTGTGTGTGTGTGTGTGTGTGTGTGTGTGTCGTATTCTCCATCCAGCGGAGAGCCGCAGTGACTGCCTCCACCTCCATTTTTAAGCTGGATGTTTAGGTATCATATGCCAGGCTCTCCTCCACCAAACGTCGACCATTAGCTTTGGCTATGAACCCCCAGCCACTTCTCTCACCTCTTGACACCGAACCATCTGTGTAGATAATCACATCACCCGAGTGAGCATTGTCCTGAATTAGTTGCTGGATTTCCACTTCCATGGCCCCTGCTGGCCACTCCCTGCATCAGTCGGCAGACCAAGGATGTAACGCACACACACTACTGGGGTGTCTCTGGTGCATCCCAGAATGACCCGCATAGCTTTGTTCTGTATGCTCTCTAGCTCCACCAGCTGACTCTTTGAGACAGTTAGCAGCCCTAATCCATAATCAATTACTGAGAGGATCAAGTGCTGATATAGTGTGAAAAGCATTCTCTGCTCTGTGTTCATTGCAGCCATAGTTTTAAGTGCACTGAGTCCCTTTTGAGATCTTGTCACAACCGTCTCCACATGGTCCTTGAAAGATAGGCTCCTGTCAAATGTGATCCCCAGATACTTCAGTTTGTTCTCTCTGCTGGAGGCTTGGGACATCAGCTCTTACAATCCTGTTGTCCAGAGAGCACCACAAAACAACCACCTTTTCCGGGTGGATGACAGCATTCATTTCTGTGCACAGTCAGTCACTTTATCTATTGTCGCCTGTAACTCTGGGCTGTTTGCTCCCTATCTCTCCCCTGCCTATATGCAAGAATATCATCTGCAAATGTTAGTATTCTTCCAATCCCTGGTGCTTCTAGGTTTGCAATCTTGCTCGTATACACATTAAAGAGCATCGGTGAGACTGCAGATCCCTGTGGCAGTCCCGGGGTTAAAATATGTGGCTCTGAGGTCTATGCACCCAGACGGACAGCAACCCGATGAGAATGCAGGACAGCTGCTATCCAGTTCACCAACCAGGGATTGACCCCCTTCTCCATCAGTGCAGTCATCAAAATATCATAGCAAAATCTATTGTACCCATCCTCGAGATCAAGCGCTGCCGCCATCGTTTCCTGTCTACTCTGGAACCCCTCATAAAAGTAAAAGGCAAAAGTGGCTGCATTTGACCAGGTATCTTTTCCTGGCCTGTAGCTCCCTAGGCCTCTTGGAAGAAGCTTCCCCCTTTCCAAAAACTCTTGCAGCTTGACAGCGACTATCTTCTCTAGAACCTTCCCAAATGTATTTTGAAGGGTGATGATTCTAAAGCCGCTAAGCTTTGAATGATCCTTGAATAGTTTTGGGAGAGGGATGAGATAGCTGTGCACCCAATCCTGCGGTACTGATGCTGTCCTAATGCTCTGGTTAAAGCAGTCGGTCATCTCCTCCAGGTTGATGACGAAGGATGCTGGCAATCAATCAATCAGGCCTCATCTCCACAATGAAAGTTGGCTGCAATGGATCTCCAACACTGTCTGTCTCTCACCCTGACTGTACATTCTGTCAGGCTGATGTTCGTCCATCTCTTGATATTATCTTCCCACTTGTATCATTGTCTACCTATTGCTCATTTGCCCTCAACCTTGCCCTTCAGGATGGTTTTTATAAGAGTATCATGTCTTTTAATGTGGCCGAAATATTTCACTCGCCTCCTTTTTATTTCTTTTATCAACTTTCTCTTCATTCCCAGTTTTTCTTGAACATCTGCATTTGATTGTTTTTGTTTCCATGAAATACGACACATTCGTCTGTATATCCACATCTCCAGGGCCTCTATTCGACTTTCTAGTTGCTTGTTCAATGTCCAGGCTTCCGCACCATACAGTAGCACTGAATAAAAGTAGCATTTGACAATTTCATTTTTAATGCGTTGTTAATCTCTCTAGATGTTAATACTGATTTAATGCTGTTGAAAGCATTTTTGGCCATTCCTATTCTCTTTTTGATTTCTTTTAAACTTCTGCCGTCATATGTTATTATATGTCAAAGATAGGAGAAACTTAAAACTTGTTCTAGTGTATTGCATTGGCACCTTGCCATCTTGACAGATGATAGTTTGTTATATTGTGCCTCAAAAAGGCATAATAACTACAACCCATGGCGGTGGCAAGTGTGACTGGTAAGGCCAATTCGCGCTGTAAATGTTCGTCCACAGTGGATGCATGTGAACACATGGTCATTTCCACCATGATGCACCATCGTACATCTCACACGCTTGGTGTGTGACTTATCTGCAATAATTTTCTCCTTTATCTTTATTCCATTTCTGATATTTGCCCTCCATGCAACACGTTCAGCAGTGACTTGCTGCCAATGTGCATTATCAATGCCTGTATTAATCGTGTCCCGCTTACACACATCTTTGTATCGTAATAGATGCCGACCCTGAGATCTCTTACCCATCTGTAATTCACCAAAAAAGATGTCCTTTGGTATTCTACCATCATCCATCCTCCTAACGTGTCCTATCCTTCAAGTCTACGAAGACTGAGCATGGAATATACCATCACACAGCCTGATCTTTCCAATACTTCAATATTTGTGATTTTGTCTTGCCACTTAATACCAAGTATTCTTCACAGACACCGAATATGAAAGCTGTTTCAACGTTTCTCTTGGTGTGAGTATGTTGTCCCGGCGTCACTGCCATGAAGAAGAGTACTAAGGACACAGGCTTGATAGACAAGGACTTTTGTTTTGGCAGTAAGCTTCCTGTTCTCCCAGAGTATTTTTCTTAACCTGTTCATTGTTATTGCTGCCTTACCAATATGGATGTTGATTTCCTGATCTAGAGATAATTTGCTATTTACCTCCGATCCTAGATATGTAAAATGATCTACTATCTCTAGTTCGGTGTCGTCAATAAAGATTGATGGTACCCCATGTGCACATTGTGACTCAATCTGTGTCTTCCTTTTGCTAATTGTTAAACCAAATTCAGAACAAGCATTGGAGAATGCAGATAGTAGATGTTGTAATTCTTCCTCAGAGTGGGTCGTAATTGCAGCATCATCTGCAAAAAGCAACTCTCTTATCAGTACCCTCCTAATTTTGGTCTTGGCCTTCAATCTCTGAGCATTGTAGAGGCTGCCATCTGAGTGTGAGTGAATGTACATACCACCATCCTGATCACGAAAGGCATATTTCCGTAGAAGTGAAAAGTATATTCCAAATATAGCTAATACACAACCTTGCTTAACTCTACTCTTGATTTCAAACTCTTCTGAAGTTGCACAATCAAACTTGATTATACCCTTCATGCCTGTGTGGAACGATTCCACAATGGACAGAAGAGTTGGTGGGCAGCCAATCTTCTTTAGTGCCTTGCACAGACCCTCACGACTGACCAAATCAAATGCCTTTGTGAGGTCGATGAAGGCAATAAACAGTGGTTGATTCTGTTCACGGCAATTTTCTTGCATTTGTCGCAATGAGAATATCATATCAATGGTAGACCAGTTCTGTCGGAAGTCACACTGTGATTCGGGGTAGACTTGATCTCCTAGGACTTGTATCTCCCCATTAACTGTGATGTTCATTGATGACCTTTCCTTCCACTGCTAATTATCATAGCTTTTGGTTTTTGGATGTTAATATCAAAGCCGCATTCTGCACTACGCTTGTATATTTGTTCCACTAGGTCTTGTAACTCTTACCAGCTGTCTGCACGTAACACGGTATCGTCAGCATACCTAAGATTACTACTTCTGAAGTCAGAGTGGGTTCGCTTGATTGCGAAGGACACTGGCAACAGGGAAAGCTAATCCTCACACAAAAATCAGTTCAGTGCACTAGTGCACTCCCTTGTCCAATAGTAGTATGTGTGTGGGCTACACTTGAGCTCAAAGTGAGCAAAAAAAAAAAAAAAAAAATCCAGCTTGCTAATTGTTTCTATGTTTACTTGTTTCATTGTGACTGCATCATTCTGACATATGTAATGGGACAGTTAAGAGTGTTTGTAAACAGCAATGTATTGTTGTCTCATTCTCAGGAATACAACTCATTTGTCATTCTGTACAGCAGATGCTTTCTCTAGTCAACTTTTGATATCTGAAGATGATAATACTTTGTATTGCTCAAAGTGAGCAAAAAAAAAAAAAAAAAATCCAGCTTGCTAATTGTTTCTATGTTTACTTGTTTCATTGTGACTGCATCATTCTGACATATGTAATGGGACAGTTAAGAGTGTTTGTAAACAGCAATGTATTGTTGTCTCATTCTCAGGAATACAACTCATTTGTCATTCTGTACAGCAGATGCTTTCTCTAGTCAACTTTTGATATCTGAAGATGATAATACTTTGTATTGCTGCTGCTGTTATTATTGTTGTCATTAGCAAACCAGTATAACATGGCTCGAGACACCGACCTCCACTCAGGCATGCTTCCTTAGTGACTCAATGAGTATGCTCAAGAAGATAGCGATGGGGTGGGTCTGAAGACAGTGGTTGTTATCTCTGGAGTGGTCATGGCCTGCAAAGATTAGTTTCATTTTCGTACCAGGGCAAGCGGGTGTCCAAGGACAGGCGTGTTGGTAAGGCTACTGTTGAGGGTGGACGTGTCATGAACCAGGCTGATATACTGAATGCTCTACAAGAAGTAAGTCATTTGCGAGAATCAAGTGATGACTGTGAATCTACATCCATGGTCAGACAGAACAGCAAATTAAAAGAGGGGTGGCCAAACAAGAACACTATGCAGGAAGCCAAAGAAGATTAATAAACCAACACAGAACTGGTGTTATTAGCCGCTACATGCTGTGGGATGTACTGAGAGGATCCAAGCACTTATGGACTGAATGGTTTGATGTGCAATGCGGATGATCAGTTGACTAACTGACTAAACCAGCAGTGTTTGAGCTTTCACCCTTTGGCCCATTGCCATGTAGTGACACTGCTTCTATCGATTGCTGTGGATGTGTCTGTGAATTTCCATCCCTCCAGTGGGAAAATCAGAAATGGACTGTCCTAACCTTATCTCTTTTTAGTTAAGTTCTGGTTCTCTTCCAACCACAAAGGTTATACAGCACTGATGCATCAAGTTTATTACCAAAGTTTGCTCCCCTATACCTAATGTATTTTGTTAAGTGCTTCAGTCTCACCCAGTGGGCATGACCACTTCACCACACAAGTTACTTATGAATGCGTTCTAGTAAAGCTTACCATCTACTTCTCATTGTTTGGTAAATCATTCACACACACAAGGGTCTGAGATTATAAGAGATTGTGTTAGACAAAGATAACAAATTCACACACACACAAGGGTCTGAGAGTATAAGAGATTGTGTTAGACAAAGATAACAAATTCACACACACACAAGGGTCTGAGAGTATAAGAGATTGTGTTAGACAAAGATAACAAATTCACACACACACAGGGTCTGAGAGTATAGGAGGTTGTGTTAGACAAAGATAACAAATTCACACACACACAGGGTCTGAGAGTATAAGAGGTTGTGTTAGACAAAGATAACAAATTCACACACACAAGGGTCTGAGAGTATAAGAGGTTGTGTTAGACAAAGATAACAAATTCACACACACAAGGGTCTGAGAGTATAAGAGGTTGTGTTAGACAAAGATAACAAATTCACACACACACAAAGGTCTGAGAGTATAAGAGATTGTGTTAGACAAAGATAACAAATTCACACACACAAGGGTCTGAGAGTATAAGAGATTGTGTTAGACAAAGATAACAAATTCACACACACACAAAGGTCTGAGAGTATAAGAGATTGTGTTAGACAAAGATAACAAATTGACACACACAAGGGTCTGAGAGTATAAGAGGTTGTGTTAGACAAAGATAACAAATTCACACACACAAGGGTCTGAGAGTATAAGAGGTTGTGTTAGACAAAGATAACAAATTCACACACACACAAAGGTCTGAGAGTATAAGAGATTGTGTTAGACAAAGATAACAAATTCACACACACACAAGGGTCTGAGAGTATAAGAGATTGTGTTAGACAAAGATAACAAATTCACACGCACACAAGGGTCTGAGAGTATAAGAGATTGTGTTAGACAAAGATAACAAATTCACACACACACAAAGGTCTGAGAGTATAAGAGATTGTGTTAGACAAAGATAACAAATTCACACACACACAAAGGTCTGAGAGTATAAGAGATTGTGTTAGACAAAGATAACAAATTCACACACACACAAGGGTCTGAGAGTATAAGAGATTGTGTTAGACAAAGATAACAAATTCACACACACACAAGGGTCTGAGAGTATAAGAGATTGTGTTAGACAAAGATAACAAATTCACACACACACAAAGGTCTGAGAGTATAAGAGATTGTGTTAGACAAAGATAACAAATTCACACACACACAAAGGTCTGAGAGTATAAGAGATTGTGTTAGACAAAGATAACAAATTCACACACACACAAGGGTCTGAGAGTATAAGAGATTGTGTTAGACAAAGATAACAAATTCACACACACACAAGGGTCTGAGAGTATAAGAGATTGTGTTAGACAAAGATAACAAATTCACACACACACAAGGGTCTGAGAGTATAAGAGATTGTGTTAGACAAAGATAACAAATTCACACACACACAAGGGTCTGAGAGTATAAGAGATTGTGTTAGACAAAGATAACAAATTCACACACACAAGGGTCTGAGAGTATAGGAGGTTGTGTTAGACAAAGATAACAAATTCACACACACAAGGGTCTGAGAGTATAGGAGATTGTGTTAGACAAAGATAACAAATTCACACACACAAGGGTCTGAGAGTATAAGAGATTGTGTTAGACAAAGATAACAAATTCACACACACACAAAGGTCTGAGAGTATAAGAGATTGTGTTAGACAAAGATAACAAATTCACACACACACAAAGGTCTGAGAGTATAAGAGATTGTGTTAGACAAAGATAACAAATTCACACACACACAAGGGTCTGAGAGTATAAGAGATTGTGTTAGACAAAGATAACAAATTCACACACACACAAGGGTCTGAGAGTATAAGAGATTGTGTTAGACAAAGATAACAAATTCACACACACACAAGGGTCTGAGAGTATAAGAGATTGTGTTAGACAAAGATAACAAATTCACACACACACAAGGGTCTGAGAGTATAAGAGATTGTGTTAGACAAAGATAACAAATTCACACACACAAGGGTCTGAGAGTATAGGAGGTTGTGTTAGACAAAGATAACAAATTCACACACACAAGGGTCTGAGAGTATAGGAGATTGTGTTAGACAAAGATAACAAATTCACACACACAAGGGTCTGAGAGTATAAGAGATTGTGTTAGACAAAGATAACAAATTCACACACACACAAGGGTCTGAGAGTATAAGAGATTGTGTTAGACAAAGATAACAAATTCACACACACAAGGGTCTGAGAGTATAGGAGGTTGTGTTAGACAAAGATAACAAATTCACACACACAAGGGTCTGAGAGTATAAGAGGTTGTGTTAGACAAAGATAACAAATTCACACACACAAGGGTCTGAGAGTATAAGAGGTTGTGTTAGACAAAGATAACAAATTCACACACACACAGGGTCTGAGAGTATAAGAGGTTGTGTTAGACAAAGATAACAAATTGACACACACAAGGGTCTGAGAGTATAAGAGGTTGTGTTAGACAAAGATAACAAATTCACACACACACAAAGGTCTGAGAGTATAAGAGATTGTGTTAGACAAAGATAACAAATTGACACACACAAGGGTCTGAGAGTATAAGAGGTTGTGTTAGACAAAGATAACAAATTCACACACACACAAAGGTCTGAGAGTATAAGAGATTGTGTTAGACAAAGATAACAAATTCACACACACAAGGGTCTGAGAGTATAAGAGATTGTGTTAGACAAAGATAACAAATTCACACACACACAAAGGTCTGAGAGTATAAGAGATTGTGTTAGACAAAGATAACAAATTGATACACACAAGGGTCTGAGAGTATAAGAGGTTGTGTTAGACAAAGATAACAAATTCACACACACAAAGGTCTGAGAGTATAAGAGGTTGTGTTAGACAAAGATAACAAATTCACACACACAAGGATCTGAGAGTATAAGAGATTGTGTTAGACAAACATAACAAATTGACACACACAAGGGTCTGAGAGTATAAGAGGTTGTGTTAGACAAAGATAACAAATTCACACACACAAGGGTCTGAGAGTATAAGAGATTGTGTTAGACAAAGATAACAAATTCACACACACACAAGGGTCTGAGAGTATAAGAGATTGTGTTAGACAAAGATAACAAATTCACACACACACAAGGGTCTGAGAGTATAAGAGATTGTGTTAGGCAAAGATAACAAATTCACACACACACAAGGGTCTGAGAGTATAAGAGATTGTGTTAGACAAAGATAACAAATTCACACACACACAAGGGTCTGAGAGTATAAGAGATTGTGTTAGACAAAGATAACAAATTCACACACACACAAGGGTCTGAGAGTATAAGAGATTGTGTTAGACAAAGATAACAAATTCACACACACACAAGGGTCTGAGAGTATAAGAGATTGTGTTAGACAAAGATAACAAATTCACACACACAAGGGTCTGAGAGTATAAGAGATTGTGTTAGACAAAGATAACAAATTGACACACACAAGGGTCTGAGAGTATAGGAGGTTGTGTTAGACAAAGATAACAAATTCACACACACAAGGGTCTGAGAGTATAAGAGGTTGTGTTAGACAAAGATAACAAATTCACACACACACACACAAAGGTCTGAGAGTATAAGAGGTTGTGTTAGACAAAGATAACAAATTCACACACACAAGGGTCTGAGAGTATAAGAGATTGTGTTAGACAAAGATAACAAATTCACACACACAAGGGTCTGAGAGTATAAGAGGTTGTGTTAGACAAAGATAACAAATTCACACACACACAAAGGTCTGAGAGTATAAGAGATTGTGTTAGACAAAGATAACAAATTCACACACACACAAGGGTCTGAGAGTATAAGAGATTGTGTTAGACAAAGATAACAAATTCACACACACAAGGGTCTGAGAGTATAAGAGGTTGTGTTAGACAAAGATAACAAATTCACACACACAAGGGTCTGAGACTATAAGAGGTTGTGTTAGACAAAGATAACAAATTCACACACACAAGGGTCTGAGAGTATAGGAGGTTGTGTTAGACAAAGATAACAAATTCACACACACAAGGGTCTGAGAGTATAAGAGGTTGTGTTAGACAAAGATAACAAATTCACACACACAAGGGTCTGAGAGTATAAGAGGTTGTGTTAGACAAAGATAACAAATTCACACACACAAGGGTCTGAGAATATAAGAGGTTGTGTTAGACAAAGATAACAAATTCACACACACAAGGGTCTGAGAGTATAGGAGGTTGTGTTAGACAAAGATAACAAATTCACACACACAAGGGTCTGAGAGTATAAGAGGTTGTGTTAGACAAAGATAACAAATTCACACACACAAGGGTCTGAGAGTATAAGAGGTTGTGTTAGACAAAGATAACAAATTGACACACACAAGGGTCTGAGAGTATAAGAGATTGTGTTAGACAAAGATAACAAATTGACACACACAAGGGTCTGAGAGTATAGGAGGTTGTGTTAGACAAAGATAACAAATTCACACACACAAGGGTCTGAGAGTATAAGAGATTGTGTTAGACAAAGATAACAAATTGACACACACAAGGGTCTGAGAGTATAGGAGGTTGTGTTAGACAAAGATAACAAATTCACACACACAAGGGTCTGAGAGTATAAGAGGTTGTGTTAGACAAAGATAACAAATTCACACACACAAGGGTCTGAGAGTATAAGAGGTTGTGTTAGACAAAGATAACAAATTCACACACACAAGGGTCTGAGAGTATAAGAGATTGTGTTAGACAAAGATAACAAATTCACACACACACAAAGGTCTGAGAGTATAAGAGATTGTGTTAGACAAAGATAACAAATTCACACACACAAGGGTCTGAGAGTATAAGAGATTGTGTTAGACAAAGATAACAAATTGACACACACAAGGGTCTGAGAGTATAAGAGATTGTGTTAGACAAAGATAACAAATTCACACACACAAGGGTCTGAGAGTATAAGAGATTGTGTTAGACAAAGATAACAAATTGACACACACAAGGGTCTGAGAGTATAAGAGATTGTGTTAGACAAAGATAACAAATGGTTTGTCCCGCAACAGTTTCCTGTTATGAGTATGTGATGTTTTAGTGCCATCACATTATGTAGACCTGAGAGCAAGAAGAAGTAGGTGGCCAATCTTTCCCTCACTTTGGCAAGTGATGAGCCCAGATGTCGAACCCTTCGTCTGACATTACCAACATAGTTCGCTATCAACTTCACGAGCATGTCTACCCTAAACAAAGATGCTTACATCATAATGGACGCTCCTTTTACGAAAATCACTAAGTCTAAGAGTAAAAAAAACCAAATAAACAGTGGATTTCATCATGAGAACTTACTTGACAGTGTAATCATTAAAGATGTGATCACAAGAAGAAGAAAACAATAAAACAACGAGAATATAATATGTGCCAGGTAGTGCTAGCATTCTCTTACCATAATCTTTCAGCCATAGCCTTGGGGTGATCTAGTAGATTGTTATACGGACATGGTGCATATTGTCTCCCTACATCAGCTGCGTTCCATTTAATGCCTCCTTTGTCTAATGATGTCACGGAATATGGACATTGATTGGAATCTGAGTTGAAATGCAAACGGTTTGAGTGAGTTTTATAGCAAACATAATATATGCCAGATTGTCTCTGGGCACGGCTGGAACCTGTTGACAATGTAGTACCTCATATCCATGAACCTGTAGACAATGTAGTAGTCCCTCATATCCATGGATCTGTTAACAATGAAATACCTCATATACATGGAGGAAACATGACTAGCCCAGGTAGTCTGTGTGTCCTGTGCTGAATCATGACCTAGTTACATCCTTTACCCTTGCCTCACGCAGATACATGCATACTGTTTTCAGTGCCGATACATCCCAAATGTCAATGCTTCAGAGTTCAAGAGTTACAAGTTTCACCCAGAGGTATCACCAACCAACCACACAACCAATCACACAACTAACCATATAACCCATCGTCCAACCAACCACACAACTAACCATCCAACTAACCATTTAACCAACCAACCACACAACCCATGAAACAACCACACAACGAACCACATAACCCACTAAACAACCAACTAATCACATAACCAACCAGCCATTCAACAAACCAGCCCTAGAAACCAACTACATGACCAACCATACAAACAACCAACCACACAACCAAGCAACAACACAACAGATCACACAACCAAATAACCAATCACACAACCAAGCAACCAATCACACAACTAACCACACAACCAGAGAGAGACTGACAGACCAACATCACACCAAACCACACATACAAATTTGGGTCAGCAGATTCAAGAGCTATCTAGTAATAAAATTAAAGACTGAGAACACCATTTGTGTCATCCTAAAAGCCCAGGTCAATGAAAACAGTATCCTTACTTTGAAGGGGATTTGAACATATGACCACTGAACCATCAGGCGACATATGGCCATCTGATCACATGACAATGAGGCAGTGGATGGCCATCTGGCCAATGGATCATCAGGAAATGTATGACTATCTGATCACCGGGTCATCAGGAAATGTATGACCGTCTGATCACCGGACCATCAGGCAACGTATGACCATCTGGTCACCAGACCTTCAGGCAATATATGACCATCTGACTAACAAACCATCAGGCAAAGTATGGCTATCTGGTCATAGGACCATCAGGTACCATATGGTCATCTGGTCACCAGACCTTCAGGCAACATACGACCATCTAGTTAGCAGATTAAAGAGCCTTCTCATTACAAATACATATGTACGTACCAGGGGGTTTCACATTAAAATCCTAAAAGTGTGATTGAAATTACAATAACCATGCCATTGTCTTGTAATCTGTCAATATTGTTGTTAAGGGTGTCAAGAGTTTTAAGCATGTGATATCGCGGTGCAGATGAACACGGTGATGTCATAAGGACAGTTTAAAGATGGCCGTCCACTTTTAATATGCACCAGAGAGGAGCAGTGTTCTGTTATCCATTTTTTTTTAATCAGTGAAGGGGTGAAACCTATAGAAAACCTGGGACGGTTAACTTGGTCAACAAATGCCTGCAAAAGTCAGATGTGTTGGCCTAACGACACAAGAATGCAGTTCTGCTGTAAACAGGCACAACACAATCATATCAGAAAAAACTCTCCGGATGAAAGCAGCAGAAGAAACCTATAGAAATTCATCTGCGAATGAAGGTCTGGTATGGTTATGCATGCCTGTCAGTCCAGTAAGTGTATGAGTGGAGTAGGAAGTTTCAAAACGGTGTGACTTCAGTGACAGACTGTTCACAACTGGGTCAGGCACACCGTGAAGTGACCAAGATAATTTTTGTCTACAGGAATCCAAGCACTTTATCGGTGCTGGAGGACTTGCAATGAACGGAGTGGAGGCTATCGAAAAATGATACATTTGCTCTTTACTTGTTTCAGAGTATATTTTATAAAAAATATTTAAGGTTTTCATTTGAAGCCCTCTTGTATTGATCACAGACAAATCTAGTGTTTAAATGCTCCTTGTAGAAAAATCCATCAGTATCTTATCACAAACACACACTTACGTATTATTCCTGTATTGTTCACAGACAAATCCAGTGAATTTAGATGCTCCTTGTTAAAAAATCCATCAGTGTTCTGGGTATTGTTTTGAATGATCTCATTGAGCACTTGTCCAAGTGTTTCTGCATCACATGTGGTCAGTTCCACCACTAGGTCCACTTCATACTGATTGATGCTGACAGGTCTGTAACAACGACAACACAGAATGAGAGTGTGAGAAGGTGGTACTGCTGTCAGATGGATGGAACAAATGAACGAACTTTATTTTCAAAGAGTTACAAATTTGGCACAAAGGCCCATCTTACATTTGGCTTTTCTAACCACTCATCTTTCGTACATCAATTATCTACCATGCATGTTACATTCACATACAAAAACTACTGTTAAATGAATGTTGTGAAAATAAACAATGCAGATTACCATGTTATGAGACAAGAAGAAGACTACTAATACAAAAACAGCATTACTAATGTCCCTTCTGGCAACTGGGCAGGAGTCTGGGTCAATGAAATACCTAAAAGGAAGCATGACCGACCTAGGTCTAATCCTGGCCAGTCTTTATGTGCTGAATCCTGAACTGGTCACATCCTAATATACCTCTCTGCAGATGTGAAGTTGCAGAACCGGTCCTGCACACCCCGCTGGTTAGTGGGCCTGGAGATGGGAAGGAGAGCTCTGAAATACAGACCCCTTGAGATGGTACTTTCCCCGGGAAGGTTATCCCGGTCAACAAATACCTGCAGAAGTCTAATGTATCTGCCTAATGGTGCAAGAACGCAGCTCTACTGTAAATAGGCACAATGCAATCACGTCCGAAAAAAACTCTCCGGATAAACACAGAAGAAGAAGAAGAAGATGGTACTTTGGTACTTGGTGGAGAGAAGAGACTCTACACCAAGCTCAGTTCGATAGATGAAGGCCCTGTCCAGGACTCAGACAACATGAGTACCAGTGTGTTGAACTTAAACCTCAGATTTACCAACCATCCAATCAGCCAACCAATTATCCTGCCAACCATCCACCCAACCAACCATCCAGCCAATCAACCAACCAGCCAAACATCCAACCAACCACCCATCTAACCAACCAAGCATCTATCCAACCAACTAATCAACCAACTAACCAACCAAACAACTAACGAGCCAGCCAGTCAGACAGCCAGCCAACCAACCATTTAGACAACAACCAGCCAGCTAATGGATATCATGGTTACTATTATGAATCTTAAACCTTTATTCACAAAACAGCTTGACAATATTCATATCTTATGATTTCTTTATCTTTAATCTCGTGTTCTCTCCCTCTCACTCTTTCTCTCTTTCCCCCCTCCCCCCTCTCTCTCTGTGGAAAGAGAGTGGGGGGGGGGGGGCAATACAAGTTGTCCATTGCACACCCATCCAATGAATGCTCAGTCTCTACACCTCTACTCACCGAAACTGAAGCAGCTGCACATATACTACATCCACAACCTTGTCAAAAACAGCCGTGACCTGGAAATGAAAAAGAACAAGAGATCCTATCACGGATGCAGTAACACAAAATGGAGCATACTGTTACAGCCTTTTCCAGTGACATGGCATCATTTGCATTTTAAAAGTCAAACAAAATGGGAACTCTCCACACCATGAAACGTATTGGGTGTCACAGCTGTCCAGAGGATTCCCATCCAACCAACCAATCATTCATTTGAAAATTAAATAATAATTTTAACTACCGTATAGTCATATGCAGTCCGGCGTTCTTTTGTCATTGCTATACGATTAGAAATGACTTCAGAAAAAGTTAGTTGCATATCCTTTACAGAACGTGGTATGTGGGATTATAAATTGTGACTGCAACCCCTTCAAAAATGACTGATAAACACTCTTACACCAGTAGCTACAGAATTAGAATTGACTTGAGAAAATGACTGATAAAAAAACTCTCACACCAGTAGTTACACAATATAGAATTGACTTGAGAAAATGACTGATAAACACTCTTACACCAGTAGTCACACAATTAGAATTGACTTGAGAAAATTACTGATAAAAACTTACACCAGTAGTTACACAATATGAATTGACTTGAGAACATGACTGATAAAAACTTAACTATCAGAATTGACCTGAGAAAATTACTGATAAAAACTTACACAAGTAGTTACACAATTAGAATTCACTTGAGAAATTGACTGATAAAAACTTACACCAGTAGTTACACAATTAGAATTCACTTTGAGCAAATGAATGATAAAAACTTACACCAGTAGTTACACAATTAGAATTCACTTGAGCAAATCTATATATATAAAAGAGAATCTCCGTCTGTCTATATGTCCTTTATGCGTTTGCGAACGGTCCATCCGATTGAGATGAAATTTTCTACACGTCTTCTAATCATTCCCGTGCTGCCAACTGTCATAGTTATTTTTTTAGTGTACAAACATATTTTCTTATTATTATTTAATATTTAATTTACATTATAATGTATATATAGCGAGGGGACATAACTTCTAATAGAATTGCTATATATGTAAAATTGTTGCATATTTCTCAAATAGGTGGACCTTTTCGCTGCAGTTATCTACAGGCATATGCGTTATAATCCTCCTCCTCTCCCCCTCTTCCATCCTCCTCCTTCTTCCTTCCTCCTCCCCCTCATCCTCCCTCCTCCTCCCTCCCTCCTACTCCTGTCTCCTCCTCCTCCTGCCTCCGCCGAATCTGAATTAAATTATATGCTCCCCACCAGGGACTGGGCGAAGCCGGGCCGGGTCGTCTTTTTGGGGAATGGGAACGGGAGCAGGGGCCGAATATGAATTAAATGAGACGCTCCATTTACCCAAGTTAATTGTTGGGGGAATATGTAAAGATCTTTCAAGTGCTCTTTCTAATAATAGACAGACAGACAGACAGTAGATAGTTGGGAACAGGAACGGGAGCTTATGACTACTTAAATGAATTAAATGAGATGCTCCCCACCAGGGGCTGTGCGAAGCCGGGCCGGGTCAGACAGACAGACAGACAGACAGTCGGGAACGGGAACTTATATGACTACTTATATGAATTAAATGAGATGCTCCCCACCAGGGTCTGAGCGAAGCCGGGCCAGGTCAGACAGACAGACAGATAGACAGACAGACAGATAGATAGTCGGGAATGGGAACGGGAGCTTATGTGACTACTTATATGAATTAAATTAGATGCTTCCCACCAGGGTCTGGGCGAAGCCGGGCCGGGTCAGCTAGTGACTGATAAAAACTTACACCAGTAGTTATTCGTCTTGCCTCCATCAGATACTCAGGACTGCTGGAATTTGACATAAAGGGCTGGAACTCTGCTTCCTGTTTGATGTAACTAATGTTGATGGTCACATTTCTGAGCACTTCTGCAGAATTTGACAGAAAACAAAGAACATTAAAGGTGAAGGTAGTTCAATGGTAGGAGCTGTGGCAGTGCTGAATCTAGCACGCTGGCCCTGTAGTCTTGAGTTAAAATCCTCTTAGAGAAATCTGTTGTCAGTGTCTCCGGATGACTTACCCTAAAACGGGTACTAGGAAATGCCATGGGAAGTAAACACAGCCAGCTTGATACTGATCACATGACCCATCAAGTGCCGATCTGTCTAACACTTTGAGGCCAGCTCCATAAACCTAATAGAACTCAAGCAAGAAAACAGATCTTCTACGTCTGAAGTCCAGTTGTAGATACCGCCCTGTGCTTGTGAAATGTTAGGTTTAACAAATTCTTGGTCATTACATAATGAGGTTGGGATGGTGATTCCTCTCACTGCCATCTTTTCATCTCAAACAATCCCCAGAACATTCTGAAAATGACCCATTTACCAGTTAGCCTCAGTCAAGAGGCAGCCGTGGCTGAGAGATTATGGCATAAGCCTCAGTCAAGGGGCAGCCATGGCTGAGAGGTTATGACATCTGCCTCAGTCAAGGAGTAGCCGTGGCGCCTGCCCTGGCTCAGAAGGTCCCGGGTTCGATCCCAGCATGGGGCCAGGAAGTTTGCCCTGAACCATCTCAGGCGAGAGTTGGTAGCATACTGCCCTGGTAATGTCATGAGAATGGTCGGACAAGGGTTTTATGTCTGGGCTCATCGCTTGCCAAAGTGAAGGGGAAAATTAACCACCTATGATCAAAGTGAGGGAAAAAATTAACAACCTATGGCCAAAGTGAGGGAAAAAATTAACCACCTATGATCAAAGTGAGGGGAAAATTAACCACAACTTCCTCCTTGCTCTCAGGAATACAACATGTGATGGTGCTATCACATCACAGAACCACAGGAGGAAACTACTCTGGGACTGAAAAAAAAACTGGTATCTGTTGATATCACATGCCATGCTGATTTCTTTGGTAGTGAGATTCGATACCTAGCCTTCTTGGATAAGGGCAAAAAACAGGAGGTCCGGTGTGCAAGTTGTGCACGTTGTACGTCCCATACCAGTTGCAAATTGCAAGGAATAGGTCATAAGGTCACTGGTTTATTAAAACTGTTAGGAATGGAAACCTACCTGTGGGTAGATACAGCTCATATCCATGGATGGAATCTGTCTAGAGGAAGCAAACCTGACACTAATACATGCCGATGTTGGACACACTGACATTTAGGGTCTATAAACAGATGTGACACACTTCCCTTGAACAAAGAATGAAGAAGCCTCAGTCAAACTCAAAGCCCAACTGATCGAACGAACAAATTTTATTTTCAAAGGTGTAAGAATTAGGCACGCAGGCCCATCTAACATTCTGCCCTTCTTATATCTCTCATACATTATTTCATTCATACATCACTTATAAAGCTAATCTTAGACAACAACAACAACAAAACAAATACATGGACAATTTGCAAAAATCAATAATACATGACTCATAAAAACTCATTTTTGACATTGCAATTATAATTACCTAAGGTAAGTGTAACGTACCACAGTTAGGGGAATATTTATTATACTAGTTGTCATTTGGAGTAATTATTATTTTTTTATTATATTTTTTTAGGGGGGTATGTAGTCTGTACTGAAATAGTGTTCAAACAGTTTGCGACTGTATGTATAGGGATTGGTGACGTCTTTGATTTCTTGTGGAAGATTGTTCCACAGCTGAGCTGCGGAGTATGCAAAGCTTGTTTTGTATAAGTCGGCCCTAGGTTTAGGGACATGAAGTATGTTTAGTTGTTGGCTATGTCTTGCGTTATATTTACACAATGACCAAAGATCACAAATAAGATCACGCCCTGCAGGGGATTAAAGCCAGGCCCCTGTCACTGTCACTGTCAGAGCAACTAAAAAAGGGTTAAAAAGGAAAGAGGACTGGTTTCACTGCACCGGATTTTATCCCATATGGCTGTCTTTCCGACTGCCAAAAGCGTCACACACGGTATGAACTCATTAGCTCCAGCGGCGACCACCTGGAGTCTACAAGAAAATTACACTCATGAACCGAACCACGAAGACCAGAACCAAACCTACAACATTCAGAGTGAGACGTCACCATGGAGACTCCCTCACTAGAGTAAGTAACAACGATTGCCTGGAAGAGGCTAATGAAACCAGAACATTCTATACATCAATAAGAATGAGACAAACAGCTTTCTTTGGTCATGTGATGAGACGAAAGGTATTGCAGCACGTCATGACAACTGGAAAGATCAGTGAGGAAGAGGCAGAACAAGAGAAATGATGCCGAATGGACTGCGATAGTGGTATGGAGGAATATCATCAGCAGAGTTGATCCAGAGATCATAGACTGAGATTTGTGGAGAGAGATGAATGCCTGCCCCAGCTGGCAAGCCACATGATGATGATGATGACTGTTATGGTAAGCAAGCACACAAAACACTATGCCTCAGAGCTCCATTGCGTAGCCTGGAAATAAAACCACTTATTTAAACACAAGCCACAAAGAATATGTTTTTTTGTCCTCCGCGTTTCCATCCTGTTTCAGGATATTGCGGTCAACACCAGCATCTTTCAGCTGTATGTTGATTCCTAAGCTAGATTACACTCATCAGCATGCCATGACTTTCTGAGCGACCGGCTCTCTACTCTCATAAGTCACTGGCGCGACTCGAACTACTTCTAATTTTTGTGCGCTCACGTCAACCACGAGAGTATTCGGGGTTAACGGGGAAAGCTGTTAACCCCTCGGCCAGGGAGCCGGCTACAAAGAATATGTTGTGTAATTTATTTCCTGGCATTTTTTGCTGACCTTTCATGGGAACGATGTAATGAAACGAATACACAGTCGACTTACAGCAACAGAAGCTAAATATTCTATTTATTGAGTGATTTCTGCAGTATGTACCTGATGAGATGCAACGAAATATGCCAGGTAATAAATCGTGCAATCTATTGTTTGTGTCTTCGTTATTCAAATTCACTGAAGGAAAACATTGTATTTTCGTATAATTACATTGCATTTAAGCATAATTATCTCCCTTACTTGTCCAGATACTGAGCACTTGAGAAGCAATAGTTATCTCCTCATAGAAGTTGTTTGCTGGCAAGACGGAGGTAACGCTAAAGTTGTACTGCATTCCTGGATAAAGACCAGTCCACATTCCTCCATGAATGCCAACTGAATTCGGCACCTCTTGTCCCATGTGGGGATAGACTTCAATTCTGTACACAACATCGCTCCCATATTTATTTGCCGTCCAACTCAAGGTTACAGTGTCATTGGTAATGGATGTTGCATTTAAGTTCTTCACTTGTAGTTCGTACACTAATGAACAGAAATCAAATATAAACAAATTAACACAAATGGAGTTAACAGTAGTAAAACTGTGAGAATGCACAGTATAATAGGAAACACATCAAGTATAGAATAGAAGAACTGACATGGTATGACAGAAGTAATAATGCAGAGCTTAGGGAGAAAACTAGACAGATTTCAGTGAATCAAGAGGTGAGGAAAAAATGCTGGCAGTGGGTAGAACACACTTTGAGAACACGTGATAGTATAACTAGAAAGTTCTTTCTCGGAAAACCACAGGGCAAACAAAATAGAGTTCATAAATAAACACACATGTATTGTTTGGTGTGCATAGAAATAGAAGAAAGAAGTAGAGACTAGAGGAAACACTAAACAATGCACTATGCAACATTACAAAAACAGAACATTCTTAAATAAACACACATATATTGTTTGGCTTTCATAAAAGTAGAGACTAAAGGATGCACTAAACAATGCACTAGGCAACATTACAAAAACACAACAGTGGGAAAAATAACCCACAGGGAAGAGAAATAGACCCCGATATAAACAAAAAGAGGAAGCTACAGGGAACAGCAACAGATTGGATGGCTTGGTGTGTGTCAACGTCTCAGTTATTACTCATTGTCATGGGTGTGACAGAGACAATAGATACATGCATACACAAAGATGTCAAGGCGAAAATGCATGTAAAACTAATATTATTTATTTAACGCATACAGTCGCGTTAGCACATTGAATACATTCTATCAGTATGATACAATATAAATACAATTAAATACTCAGCCACAAAAGGCATTCATGCTTTCGTAATGGAGTTCTGTCTCACACACAACGCATCAGTAAATCACTGCCTCATTCGCTCAGCAGAGGCAAGCTTTCATGTCGGCA
Source organism: Cepaea hortensis (assembly GCA_963921405.1). Lineage (NCBI taxonomy): Eukaryota > Metazoa > Mollusca > Gastropoda > Stylommatophora > Helicidae > Cepaea > Cepaea hortensis. The sequence goes on along the minus strand of OY992876.1, from coordinate 357,363,364 downwards.
ATCAGTACATTCGCTTGCCAAGCCACACGCATCCTTCCTCTATCATGGTCCTCTCCAGTCTGATCTCTCTAGCCCTCAGTCCTGTGGTCACGTGATGTTTGACCCCATGTGGTCCGCAATAATCGTGCTATGTCAGATGTCTCGGTATTCTGGCTGTCATCCTGTCCTCACCATGTCTGTTGATGACTGGTGTCTCAGGTCATGCAGTGCAAGGTTGTACTGTTGCTCAGGGACCTTGTCCTGTCTATATCCTTATGTCCTACCTGTAGATGGATACTCTAGTCCCATCTATATCCTATCCTGGTCATATGTCCTCTTTCAACTCCCAGGATGCTGACAGTGTGAATTGGCTGAGTGCCTTTGCTTCATTGAATGATGAACAGAAGAAGAAGAAGAAGTACGTCTGCTTTACAACAACATAAACAATGAAAAGAACAGACATTACTGTGGCAGCAAGCCTTCATCATCAAAGAAAACAAATAACAACAAAGACTGAAATGACACTAAAATAATTACACAAAGAGATAATAATAATATGTAAACATTCTCAAGTGGAAAGTGCAACAAAAATAAGACAGAAAGGTGTGTGTGTGTGCATGCGTGCATGCATGTGTGTGTGCGTGCATGCGTGCATGCATGCATGCGTGCATGCGTGAGGAGAGTGTATGGACAACACTCAATTCCCCAGGAGAGATCTGAGATTAGTTAACCCCAGGAGAGATCTGAGATTAGTTAATTAGTTAGTTAGTCATGGTTCCAACTTCATGGCAAAGTGTCACCCCCATAATGACCCGTTCCTGTGCCAGTGAATACCACACAAAATGCTCCTCACTGTCCCATGTGAAAAGTGGAACAGACAGTAGTACAGACATATCAACAGCACGCACAGGCATCAGAATGCCAACACAACAGTCCGCCATTTTACACACATTACTGTATAATGCAAAACTATCTACTTCAGCAACTGGCCAGAGTGCAAGGATGATCCTCCAACAGATAATTACCTAATGAACGAACCAATGAACTATGCAACCATCCTTCCATCCATCTAATCAACCATCCAACCAACTAACTAACTAACCTACCTTCTCTACAAGTGTTGTCCACATTGAAATAGTAATCAGGAGAGCACAGGCAAAATGCCTGCCCTTCAAACTTCTGTATGCACAGTACATGAGAACCCATGCACGTATTGCCCTCTGTGGGTGCTGACACATTACAACTATTTCCATGTACAGCCTCTGTCAAGAGAATAATTAAATATGAGATTTTTTGACAAAGTGGTCATACATGATACACATGGCACCTTGCCGTCTTGACAGACGATAGTTTGTGCTTTAAAAAGGCATAATAACTTTTAACTATGGCGGTAGCGAGTGTGACTGATAAGGCCAATTTGCGCTGTAAATGTCCGTTCACAGTGGGTGCATGTGAACACGTGGTCATTTCCACCATCATGCACCATCTTACGTCTCAAACGCTTGGTGTGTGACTTTTCTGCAATAATTTTCTCCTTTGACTTTATTCCATTTCTGATATTTGCCCTCCATGCAACACGTTCAGCGGCGACTTGCTCCCAATGTGCATTATCAATGCCTGTATCAATCATGTCCCGCTTACACACATCTTTGTATCGTAGTAGAGGCCGACCCTGAGATCTCTTACCCATCTGTAATTCACCAAAAAAGATATCCTTTGGTATTCTACCATCATCCATCCTCCTAAGATGTCCTATCCATCTAAGTCTACGAAGACTGAGCATGGAATAAACTGTCACACAACCTGATCTTTCCAATACTTCAGTATTTGTGATTTTGTCTTGCCACTTAATACCAAGAATTCTTCGCAGACACCGCATATGAAAGCTGTTTAAATTGTTCTCTTGGTGTGAGTAAGTTGTCCAGGTTTCACTGCCATAGAGAAGAGTACTAAGGACACAGGCTTGATAGACAAGGACTTTTGTTTTGGCAGTAAGCTTCCTGTTCTCCCAGACTCTTTTTCTTAACCTGTTCATTGTTGTTGCTGCCTTACCAATCCGGATGTTGATTTCCTGATCTAGGGATAATTTGCTATTTACCACTGATCCTAAATATGTAAAATGGTCTACTATCTCTAGTTCGGCGTCGTCAATAAAGATTGATGGTACCCCATGTGCACCCTGTGACATAATCTGTGTCTTCTTTTTGCTAATTGTTAAACCAAATTCAGAACAAGCATTGGAGAATGCAGATAGTAGACATTGCAATTCTTCCTCAGAGTGGGTCGTAACTGCAGCATCATCTGCAAAAAGCAACTCTCTGATCAGTACCCTCCTAATTTTGGTCTTAGCCTTCAATCTCTGAGCATTGTAGAGGCCGCCATCTGAGCGTGAGTGAATGTATATACCACCATCCTGATCACGAAATGCATATTTCAGTAGAAGTGAGAAGTATATTCCAAAGAGGGTGGGAGCTAGTACACAACCTTGCTTAACTCCACTCTTGATTTCAAATTCTTCAGAAGTTGCACCATCAAACTTGATTATACCCTTCATGCCTGTGTGGAACGATTCCACAATGGACAGAAGAGTTGGTGGGCAGCCAATCTTCTTTAGTGCCTTGAACAGACCCTCACGACTGACCAAATCAAATGCCTTTGTGAGGTCGATGAAGGCAATAAACAGTGGTTGATTCTGTTCACGGCATTTTTCTTGCATTTGTCGCAATGAGAATATCATATCAGTGGTAGACCGGTTCTGTCGAAAGCCACACTGTGATTCGGGGTAGACTTGATCTCCTAAGACTTGAAGTCTGCGCAGAACAATTCTGGCAAATACTTTTCCAACAATACACAGAAGTGAGATACCCCTATAGTTGTTGCAGTCGCTCCGATCGCCCTTGTTCTTGTACAGTGTTATGATGCTTGAATCTTTGAAATCCTGTGGGACTTGTCCTTCACGCCAGCATAGCTCTATTAGCTGGTGGATCTGTATAGTGAGTGTGTCTTGCCCACTCCTGATAACCTCTATTGGAATCCCATCCTTACCTGGAGCCTTGCCAGATGCAAGTTCATTTATAGCACACTTAACTTCTGTTATGGTGGGAAGTGTGTCCAGGTGGTCAAGAGTTGGTAGAGCCTCTATGGCGTTGAGGGCATTATCCGCTAGTTTGGTCTCACTTGAGTAAAGCTCCAAATAGTGCTCTACCCATCTGTCCATCTGCTGTTTCTTATCAGTGATGACTTCTCCAGTCAAGGTTTTCAATGGTGCACTTCTTTTGATCACTGGACCACAGGCTTTCTTTATTCCTTCATACATGCTTCTTATGTCTCCCTTATCACTTGCGATTTGAATGGACTCACATAACTTGATCCAATAATCATTTGCACACTGCCTGGCAGCCTTTTGCACATCCTTCCTAGCTTCACTCAGAGTGTTACGCGTTGGTCTTTCCTTGTTTCTTAAGAGAGCTTTCTTCTTCTTATCAATCAAGGGCTGCAGAGTCTCGCTGTTGGCCGCAAACCAGTCCTGCCTCTTATGATCCACAGTGCCGTAAACCTTTACGGCAGTTTTACAGAGAGTTTCCTTAAGTTTATTCCATTTATCATTTACTGTACAATTTTCTGGTGTATCAGTGAAAGCGTCTTCAAGTTGCTGTTGAAACTGAAAGCACTTTTCAGGATCATGAGTGTTAATAATATTAATCCTGGGGCTAGATTTGTGTTTAGCTGTGTAGATTCTCTTTGGTCTCAGTCTAACCCTTGCAACAACCAAAGAATGATCCGTATCACAGTCAGCACTGTGGTAACTACGAGTCAATGATATATGGTTCAGATGTTGTCTCCGTGTGATGATGAAGTCCAGCTGGTGCCAATGGCCGGATCTTGGATGTTTCCATGTGACCTTATGCATCTCTTTTGTTTTAAAAAAAGAGTTTGTAATACATAGGTCATTACTGGTGCAATGCTCCAGCAGCCTTTGCCCATTTTCATTCATGCGACCGATGTTGTATTTTCCAAGGCACACTGGCCATGAACTCGAGTCCTTGCCCACATGACAAAGTGGTCAACCAATGACAATTCTGTAAATGAGATGTCAGAGTCATTTGGTATGGCGTGTACACTCTGATTTATTGTAATCGTGTTATGGATCATAATCTTTTCTACCCAGATATGTAGAAGTATTTTATAGACAAACTTGTTCTCTTTCACCCTGGGGTGTTTTCCTCTTCTACCCCAGGGAACAAAAGGTCATTTATAATCTTGTTTAGTCTTTCCCCTTATACCTTGCGGTGTAGAGATACTCCATTTTATTGTTTAATCTTTCCTTTTCTACGCTGGAGGTTAGAAGTACCCACAATTTTGACTGGGAGCCGAGAAAGCACAGTGGCTGGCACGTTGCCTGTTGGCCATGTGGTCTACTTCCCACTGAGGCAGATTTTTTAAGAATCTGACCTGACCTCTGTGTTCTGGAGTGACACCCAGAAGGGAAGAGACTGAGAACCTGGGTAAGTGATACTTCTTCTTCTGCTGCGTTCATCCACAGTGTTTTTTTCTCCAGACATAGTTGCGTTGGGACATTCGACTCTTACTGTTGTGGTGTCGTCCACATCCCAGCTGGTCAAGTTATAACAGTCGAAGACACCACGATCAGCCCTCAAGGGAGGGCAGGGACAGTCCATGGCCATTATCCGCCATCCAAGGAAGCTTATTAATGCAGAGCCAACACATAGCGCTCTGGTGCTGGGCTCACCCAAGGAATCGCCACACCCTGCACATGGCTGATTTAATTCCTCACTTTCGTGTATTGGGCACTTTGTTCGCCACGGGCTGCTCACTGCGCAAACTAGCAATGGTCAATCTGCAGATGACATCTAATCAGCACTTCGGACTTCCATGTAATGGATTCGCTAGCCAAGCATTCCATTTCATGTTAATGAGACTTTCGGACTTTCTGCGGGTGTTTGTTGACCGGGTTATCTTCCAGGGTGCTTCGAAAGACATTACACTTCCACTCGGGACATTTTTGCGTTGAACCTGTTTTATTTGTGCCCTTAGGCCGACACATCCGAGATACAGGGAAGTGATACAGGGACAGACAGACACACACACATATACAAGTATGCATGTTTATACACCCACACACATGCACATAGAGACAGAGAGATTATAGACAGACAGACAGAGACACACACATATACATACGGCCACACATAAGCACACACATATGCAAGTATGTGTGTGTGTACACCCACACACACAGACAGAGATACAGGCAGTCAGAGACACATACACACACACACAGATGCAACCACACATACAGATGCAACCACACATACAGATGCAACCACACATACAAATATACACACATACACATACTGCACACACACACAGACATAGAGAGAGAGAGAGAGAGAGAGAGAGAGAGAGTAAGAGAGACACATACAGACACACATAAACACACATGCACACACACAAAGACAGAAAGAGACATACAGAAAGAGACACACATACACATACAGACACAGTCTCACACACACACACACGCACATACATACAGACAGAGAGTGAAACAGACAGAGACACACATACACATACATACACAGTCACGCATATAGAAACAGACACAGACACACACACACACACATGCCCACACACACAGACAGAGAGAGAGATAGAAAGAGACACATGCACATACAGACACAGCCACACATACACACTCACTAGGACAGACAGACAGACAGACAGACAGACAGACAGACAGGCAGGCTGGCTGGCAGGCAGGCAGGCAGGCAGACAGACAGACAGACAGAGATAGACAGCGAGAGAGAGATAGAAAGAGACAGAGAGATAGAAAGAGACAGACAGAGAGATAGAAAGAGATTAACAGAGATAGAAAGAGACACATGGAGATAGAAAGAGACAGAGAGATACAGAGATAAAAGACAGATAGAGACAGTGAAAAATAGAGTGAGACAGAGAGACAAAGATATACAGAAACACAGAGAGAGAAAGACAGAGATTCAAAATCAAACAGAAAAAGACTGACAAAGACAAAGAGACAGTCAGCTTACTTGTCCAGATTCCACATACTGATGTACTGATACTCCTTGTATACTGTTCAGTAACTAACCGTGCAGTAACCGTAAAGTTGTACCGTGTCCCTGAATCTAGACCTTCCCATGATGCACCAGTCACACCGACAGAGCTGGCTACCACGTGACCTTTGTAAGGTGAAGGTTGGATTGTGAATGTCACATTAGTCCCGAACGTATTGACTGTCCAGGTAAGATGAACACTGTTGTTCGTACTTGATGAGACGCTCAGGTTCAAAACTTGCAGTTTAGTCACTGACAAAAAGATAATGGTATTAAGTCTCTTTGTCAAATAAACAATTTGTTTTATATTATGAGGAAAGTCAGAAAGTAAATTACAAATTTATATAGTAAAGCTGAAAAAGGTAATTGTAAAGGTGTCATTTGGTGGCTGCATTATTTAGTTTTATGATTTCTTAGGGTAGCAGGCTTTTGCCTCTGCCTACTGACTAAAAGTGTACTGCTCCATGGCATGCACGGAGGTGACATAGTTAAACAGGTTTTATAGCTGGCCTTTTTAAAGGTCCAAAAACACAGGAGAAAACAGCTCTGTTGTCATGGCCCAACTGGGCCCATTGAGTGTCAAGAAGTTAAAGAGGCCAAAGTATTCATATGTCTCAATTGAGATTATGCCTACAAGATACATATATTTTTCTGTAATGATTGATTGATTGATTTAGGAATTGACATCACAGCATTTGGGGCATTCCCATAAGCACTCCATCCCCATCCTCAGCAGCCAGCGAAGAGTTCCAACACCAACAGTTCCAGTAGCAATCTGATTATATGTCCGTCTCGCCTTTCCTCTGAGCGTCGAGTGTCGGCCAGATCTCCTCGTCACTCCTCGCTGCCTCTTTCTTGCCAGACTATGGTGATCCATTTGCTCCTCCGAGGTGTACACGTGCTCTCACAAGGCCGCAACCACGTCTGCCTTATCATGCATCAATACTCCACCAAGTTTTGCAGAGCCAGCAAATCTGTCCGCCTGTTCATTCCCCAGGACACCGGCATGCCCCGGAGAAAAGATCCAGGTGATGCTTGCCATCCGTGACCTCCGAAGTGAAGCAAGCCACTCTGCACGAAGCCTGTCTATCCTCACCCTCCTCAGCATGATTTCTGAGTCAGTTACAATCACAATGTGTGTATGTATCGTGTTCTCCATCCAGCGGAAAGCTGCACTGACCGCCTCCACGTAAATCAACAGCTAAAGCAAGTAATAGATTTCATAGAACGTGACTCCTACATGGAGGCAGTGGAGATGTCGTTTCTGAGAAACATGTTGATCGTGGATAGAGAAGAAAGCAAATGCTGAGGTATTGAGAGCTGCAGGTGTGACAAGATCATTCATCAAGATCATAAGGAAAAAAAACACAAAAATATGGGCCATATCAACAGTAAAAGTGCAATAGAGAATTAGACTTATGTGGGCAAGTAATTGGCTGCCCACGAACTCTTCTGTCCATTGTGGAATCATGCTACACAGGCACGCAGAGTATAATTAAGTTTGATGGTGCAATGTCAGAAGAGTTTGAAATCAAGAGAGGAGTTAAGCAAGGTTGTGTAATTGATCCCACCCTCTTTGAAATAAACTTTTCACTTCTACTGAAATATGCCTTTCATGATTAGGATGGTGGTATATACATTCACTCACGCTCAGATGGTGGCCTCTACAATACTCAGAGGTTGAAGGCCAAGACCAAAATTAGGAGGGTACTGATCAGAGAGTTGCTTTTTGCAGATGATGCTGCAGTTACGACCCACTCTGAGGAAGAATTACAACACCTATTATCTGCAGTCTCCAAAGCTTGTTCTGAATTTGATTTAACAATTAGCAAAAAGAAGACACAGATTATGTCACAAGGTGCACATGGGGTACCATCAATCTTTATTTATGACGCCGAACTAGAGATGGTAGACCATTTTACACATCTAGGATTAGAGGTAAACAGTAAATTATCCCTAGCTCAGGAAATCAACATCAGGATTGGTAAGACAGCAACAACAATGAACAGGTTAACAAAAATAGTCTGGGAGAACAGGAAGCTTACTGCCAAGACAAAAGTCCTGGTCTATCAAGCTTGTGTCCTTAGTACTCTTCTTTATGGCAGTTAAGCCTGATCAGCTTACTCACACCAAGAGAAACGTTTAAACAGCTTTCATATGTAGTGTCTGCAAAGAATACTTGGTATTAAGTGGTAAGACAAAATCACAAATACTGAAGCATTGGAGAGAGCGGGTTGTGTGACGGTTTGTTCCATGCTCAGTCTTCGTAGACTTACATGGATAGGACTATTAGGAGGATGGATGACGGTAGAATATCAAAGGACATCTTTTTTGGTGAATTACAGATGGGTAAAAGATCTCGGGGGTGGCCTCTACTATGATACAAAGAAGTGTGTAAAGGAGATATGATTGATACAAGCATTGATATTGCACCTTGGGAGCAAGTCGTCACTGATCGTGTTGCATGGAGGGCAAAGATCAGAAATGGAATAAAGACAAAGGTGGAAATGATTGTAGACAGGTCACCCACTGAGCATTTCAGACATAAGATGGTGCGTGATGGTGGAATTGACCATGTGTTCACATGCAACCATTGTGGATGAACATTTAAGGCATGAAATGGTCTGATTAGTCACATTCGCTACAGTCTTGTGTTGTAGTTAATGTGCCTTATTTAAGCACAATGTAAAAAACTATTGTCTGTCAAGACTGCAAAGTGCCAGTAGACAGTAAGGCAAGTAATAGGAAAAAGGAGCAGAAGACGACAGAGAAAGATGTATGTAGAAAGCTGAAAAATACCTGGGCAACAAATAATCATGTAAGTAACAACTTCATCAACACATCAGATGACAGAAAGGAGTGGAGGGTCACGACTTTCGATGTCTGCACCAGACCAGGCACCCAGAGAAGAAGAGGAGGAAGAAGATGATTCCATCCATCCATCATGTGCCATGCCGGTAAGCGTGGGCGGTCATGTTCTGCCATCTCACTCGATCACCAGAGTCATGGATCAGCTCCGTGTTTTTGTCTCGACCATGCCACAAGGCCAAGCCATCCAGGTACTTGCTTCTAGGTCTTCCCCTTGGTCTGTTCCCCTCGATCTTACCAGTTGTCACCAAGTTCTCCAAATAATTTCTTCTCATAACATGCCCAAAAAATTGTGACTGTCTACGTCCAATGTCTCTAATCAGTTTATGATTTTCATTTGTTTCTTGAAGGACTTGTTCATTAGTCTTTCTGGCTGTCCATGGTATTCTTTGCATTTTCCTAAGAAACCACATTTCTACAGCCATCAGATGTTTTTCAGCCTGACTGCTCATTGTCCAAGCTTCACATCCATATAAAAGTACAGGTTCTATGTAGCATCTCAACACTCTTTTTCTCATTTCAATTGACATCTTTTTATTGGTCAGTATGTTTTTCATCTTGCTAAAGGCTACTTTTGCCATGGCGATTCTTGTTATAATCTCTTCAAGGCATCTCCCATCAGATGTTATTACTGTTCCGAGATAATTGTACCTATTCACTTGTTGAAGAATATTCCCATTTACTTGTATATTACATTGTGGTATTTCGTTCTTCCTAGTGACGACCATAATCTGTGTCTTTTTACAATTTAATTCTAACCCTAGTTGTTCACTGTAACAACCGCATCTACTAAATGTTGCAGGTCATGTTCATTGTCTGCAATCAAGACTGTATCATCTGCATATCTAATGTTATCGATGCATCGTCCTCCAATGTTGATTCCTTCCATATCTTCAATATTTCTGAAAATACTTTCACTGTAGAGGGAAAACAGATCTGGAGACATTACATATCCCTGTCTCACACCTCTCTTAATAGGCTGATATTGGCTTACTTCATTATCAACTCTTATGGCAGCTTGTTGTTTCCAATATGTTTTTTACAAGTCTAAGGTCTTTTCCATCAATTTGTAGATCTTCAAGCAACCTTATCATGTTGACATGTCTCACTTTATCGAAAGCCTTTGTGTAGTCAATAAAGCAAAGGTGTAGATCTTTGTTTACTTCTATAGAACGTTCGATTACGGTTCTCAGTATATACACAGCATTTACTGTACCCTTGTCTTCTACAAACCCACGTTCTTCTCCTATTTCAGGTTGTATTTTCCTCCTAACTCTTTGCATGATAATTCTTAGCAAAATCTTCGTGATGTGACTCATTATACTAATTGTTCGATGTTGATCACATTCCAAGGCTCCCGATTTCTTTGGGATTGCAATAAATACAGAGTTACATAATTCATGAGGTATATTTCCAGTATCATATATTGTATTAAGCAGACTGGTAACTTTATCTATTCCATATTCTTCTAAAGCATTAATCATTTCTGTTGTGAAGCTGTCTGAACCGGGGGTCTTGCCAGATTTCATATGGTTAAGAGCATTTTGAACCTCCATCTTCAAAATTGCTGGTCCTTCATTATTATTTTGAACATCATTCTGTTCGTCTCTGTTATCGTCATAAAGGTTTTTCACGTAATCTGACCATTCATGTAAGATCTGATCTTTTTGTATTATGACTCTTCCATCTTTTGTCTTTAGGCAGCCTGCTGATGTCCGTGTTCTTTGATTAGTAAGCTCCTGAATTCTTTAGTGCATTAGTTTCGCATGATTAGGAGGAGAAAAAGGAAGAGAAAGAAAAAGCAGAGCAGGAGGAGGAAAAGGAAGAGGAAGAAGAGAAAGAGCAAGAAGAAATAGAGGTGGAGGATGAAAAGAAAGAAAAAGATAAAAAGAAGAGGGGGATAAACAAAGATGAAAATAGAATATGATAACGAAGAAGAAGAAGAAGAAGAAGAAGAAGAAGAAGAAGAAGAAGAAGAAGAAGAAGAAGAAGAAGAAGAAGAAGAAGAAGAAGAAATGAGAAGGGGAGGGGAAGGACAAAGGGGAAGAAGGAGGGCGGGAAGAAGAAGAGGTAGCAGTAGCAGTGATGATAGTAGCACTGGGAGGAAGGAGGAGAAGGAGGAGCAAAAGAAGAAAGAGGAATAGGCAGGGAAGGGAACAAGATTGATTGATTGATTGATCTAGGAACTGACATCAAGCATTCGGAGCATTCCCATAGGCGCTCCGTCCCCATCCTCAGCAGCCAGCAAAGAGTTCCAACACCAATAGTACCAGTAGCAATCTGATTATATGTCCGTCTCGCCTTTCCTCTAAGCGTCGAGCGTCGGCCAGATCCCCTCGTCACTCCTCGCTGCCTCATTCTTGCCAGATCATGATGATCCATTTGTTCCTCTGAGGTGTACACGTGCTCCCACAAGGCTGCAACCATGTCTGCCTTATCATGGATCAATACTCCACCAAGTTTTGCAGAGCCAGCCAGTCTGTCCACCTGTTCATTCCCCAGCACACCGGCATGCCCGGAGAAAAGATCCAAGCGATGCTTGCCACCCTTGACCTCTGAAGCGAAGCAAGCCACTCTGCATGAAGCATGCCTGTCTCACCTTTTTTCACCATGCTGAGTCAGTTACAATCACGATGTGTGTGTGTGTATCGTATTCGCGATCCCGCGGAAAGCTGCAGTGACCGCCTCCACCTTCATTCTTAAGCTAGAGGAAATCAGAAGAAGAGAAGAAGGTTGAGAGGGAATTCATGTTTACTGACCAGGTAAGCAGGCTTTCGATGAAGGAGAATAAAAATTTGTATCGTTACACAGGCATCGTTTCCTGCCATCAAATGCGTGAAGACAATGGACATCTGTAGCACACATGTCAGTCTGAATGCTGCACGGCATGCCATGGGCTAATTCTGTACACAACATTGGAGAATTAACAATAAGGGACTTAACTGATTCAATGTCAAGCAAAAAATAAGTTTGAACCAAACATGGTGCACAATCAAATGAACAAGTATAATAAAGTAAATTTCGGTTCACTGAGCATTGAAATTATATTTCTATTCAACTGTTGACATGGGTAGCTTCTGTTGAAGAGTTAATAATAAGTTAATTGCATATCCTTTACAGGACGTAGCAGTCAACCCCAGCATTATTTGGCTGTTCGTGATTCTTGGGCAAGTTTACGTAATATTGAAGAGGGTTGGTTATTAAAGATGATAAAACAAAGAAAATTGATATATTTTGGTCACTTGAAACATCATTAAAGTTTGGAGAGAACAATAATGGAAGGGTATATGCCTGGGAAGAGAGGAAGAGGAAGGCCAAAGAGAAGTTGGGTGCAGGATGTGGCGGATGATCTCCAGTTGGGTGTATCAGACACGAGACATCTTGCTTGTGATCGAGCAGTTTTCCGGAGGGTTATGGCAGCGAAGTTCTGCAAGGACATGCTACTGAATGAATGAATTAATGAATTTGCCATTGCTTTCTGAACAACCGGCACCCATCCCATACCAATGTAAGGTGGTCTGCTGCCAAATTGCCCACAGCTGTGCTTCGGACACGGGTATGCAGGATTACAAACTGTGTCTGTAATCCCTTCACCACGGAGCGGGCTTAGCTGTTGAAGAGACAAAACTGAATTGATCAAATATTGACATTGGTAGCTTCTGCTGAAGAAAGACACAAAATTGAATTGATCAACAATGTACAAAAGCTTAATAATAACAAATAATTCCAAGTAAAGTGAACATATTCTAGAAATTTGATGATAAATTCAACAATCTGCTAAGAGAAAAGTTGTGTATTGCTTTTTCTTCTGTGTGGAAATGAATGTGCTACAATGTGTGGAAATGAATGTGGTAATATGTGTGGAAATGAATGTGGTAACATGTGTGGAAATGAATGTGCTACAATGTGTGGAAATGAATGTGGTAATATGTGTGGAAATGAATGTGGTAATTAGTGTGGAAATGAATGTGGTAATATGTGTGGAAATGAATGTGGTACAATGTGTGGAAATTAATGTGATACAATGTGTGGAAATCAATGTGGTAATATGTGTGGAAATGAATGTGGTAATATGTGTGGAAATGAATGTGGTACAATGTGTGGAAATTAATGTGATACAATGTGTGGAAATCAATGTGGTAATATGTGTGGAAAAGAATGTGGTAATATGTGTGGAAATGAATGCAGGACAATGTGTGGAAATGAATGTGATACAATGTGTGGAAATGAATATGATACAATGTGTGGAAATGAATGTGGTACAATTTGTGGAAATGAATTTGGTAATAAGTGCGAAAATGAATGTGGTAATATGTGTGGAAATGAATGTGGTAATATGTGTGGAAATGAATGTGGTAATATGTATGGAAATGAATGTGGTAATGTGTGTGGAAATGAATGTGGGACGTTGTATGGAAATTAAGGTGGTAATATGTGTGGAAATGAATGTGGGACGTTGTATGGAAATGAATGTGGGAATATGTGTGGAAATGAATGTGGTATTATATATGGAAATGAATATGGGATGTTGTGTGGAAATGAGTGTGGAAATGAATGTGGTAATATGTGTGGAAATGAATGTAGGACATTGTGTGGAAATGAATGTGATAATATGTGTGGAAATTAATGTGATACATTGTGTGGAAATGAATGTGGGACAATGAGTAATGAAGTGCTGAAGAAACTTAAGGCAGTGAGTTTGTGGTTCTTGAGAAGAATGTTGAAAATACTATGGACAGAGAAAAATGTTGAGAATATCATGGATAGAGAATGTTGAGAATATCATGGACAGAGAAGAATGTTGAGAATATCATGGATGGAGATCAATTTACGATTTTCATCTGAAATCAGCTTCTGCTTTTATTACAGACATGAGCATGGAGGTCTTAGTTAAAATGAGCTAGAAAAAGAAATGTATCTATTGCTTGAAGAATTGTCTCATTGATTTTTCTGTCCGTTCTTGGTATTCTATTGCATGTTATCATCATCATCTTCTTCTTCTACTGTTGCTGTCAAGTGTTGTGGGGAGGAATAGTTGACGATATAATAATGACACTGGGTAGTTAATAAAAAGTCGCTTAAAAGTCAACAGGGTTGACTTCATTGCACCGGGTTTTTATCTCATATGGCTCAGTTTCTTTCTGCAGCCTAGAAAGAGTTGCCCAAAGCACGTACTCCGTAGCTCCAGTGACAACCCTCAGGAGTCTCTGACTCATCGTCGCTGGAGCTATAGAGTCGAGTCACTGGGTCATGAGTGCAGAGAATAGGCAGCAGGCTTCACAGAGATTGAGGCGAGGTGCAATGAATAATCCAGAGTAATACATATCAAATGGACATTGTGATCTACACCGATCGGTCAGAAATAGTGGTTGGGGTTTCATTGCGAAGGCTAATGGACGATGCTTGAAAAAGGAGTCTGACATATGAGACTGTGATATCCAGCATGAGAATGCAGGTGGAAGCAGTAACAGCGGCATTCCGTTGGTTAGAGGAGACCACTGCAACACACATTGCATTCATTACGGACTCAAGGAGTATCCTTAGTAAGGTGGAGAAAGGAATGTTTGGTGTTGAATGGCTTTCCTCGCTTCAGAGGTTACAGATTGTGAGAATTGTATGGATTTTTTCCCCTGGCCATGCGAGAGTGTGCGGGAATGAACATGTTGATAGGCTGGTAGAGAATCCACCTCTTCATGGTCGATCACCTATGGACAAAGGAGAGGTGGTCGAGCGCTTGTGGGACCAGGTGGAGAAGGAAGAACAGATTGAGAACCTGTATGTGGAAAGAATTATATTGCAGGAGATTGGCAGGGTTTCTGTAATAATCTCAAAACTGAGAGGGAAGACCAGGAAAACTATTAATCAGATAGCGGTGGGAACGATTAATGGTATGACTTTTTGCTGGCTGTTGAACGAGGAGACGAAGCACGTAAGGGAATGTCTTGAGTGCAGTGATGTCAGTTCTTAGCTCAACTCAACTCAACTAAATAATTAACGTTCCAGCATCCTACAGGTAGCACTGGATAGTGTCATTTCATGTGACTGTGCAATGCCTTTGGTGCTGGCAGAACATTTCGTTCTCAGGCGTTCTCTTGCTCTAGTATCAGAACTTCTTTGTTACAGTACCAGTGCTGGTAACTGATGGTGTTGCATTCTAATGACATGGCCAAACCATTTCATTTTATATTCTGCTGTTCAAAGTGTGTGGCATAAGGTGTTGATCCCACTCTTTGTCTAATAACATCACTTCTTACTTGGTCTCTGATGGTTCAAGTCATACTTCTTTTCTGGCATCTCATCTCTCAGGCAGCGAGATTTGATACCTGGCCTTCCCAGATAAGGCAGAGACAGGTGATCCAGTGTGCAAGCAATGCACGTTACAACCTACGGCAATTGGAAATCATAAAAAGTAGGCCATAAAGCCACAGCACTGGAAAATTGCTCGGAAAGAAAACCTACCCGCGGGAAGATAGAGCTCTTTACCTTGGATGGAGCCTGTCTAGAGGAAGCAAAGCTTATGCAAATCCATGCCAAATTTGGGTATACTCAACTTGGAGGTGCATAACTAGATATGAAATACTTCTCTCAGAAGAGGAAACAAAAAGAGAAATATCACAGGTGTTTATTTTGTGTCTGTTTGATTTGAATGATGTCCAAATTTGACATTGGTAGTCTGTTACATACAGCTTCACATAATAAATTCACACATTCAAACATTAGGTGTTTCTGCTTACTTGTCCACACTCCTGCTAGCGACATCTCTGTAAGTTTCTCAAAGAAGCGAGATGTTAACTTCGAAGTGATGGTAAAATTATATTCAGTCCCAGGATCCAGTCCAGACAGGACTGCCCCACAGGTGGTCACCGAACTGATTGCTACCTGCCCATTGTTAGGGGTCACCTGCACTGTGAAGGTCACATTGCTCCCATATGTATTTGCGGTCCAGTTTAGGATGACCTTGTCTGCAGTAGCTGATGCACTTATATTTTTAACTTGTAGCTGGGCCACTGTAAATAAGAATAGACAACACTCAAATTGTGTGTGCACATGCATATATAAGGGGCATTCATTTTAAATCCGTTCATGCCGCACCACGCGTAATTGCATATGTTGAACATGATCATGTCATGGTCATGTGATAAGTACTGACCAATGAATAAAAGAGCAAGTGCTTATCATCCCATGATGCATAGGTTCTGTTTCTGACCATTGAGAAAATGGCCATGTTGATCCAAAATCCATGCAAAGAAGCTCAAAGAGCAGTGATTCAATTTCTTTCATTTGAAGGATGTTGACCAGTGGACATTCATTGAAGAATGCAGGAAGCGTACGGTAACAAATGTGTGTCAAAGACAACAGTGACAGACTGGGCACGAATATTTAGGAAAGGACGTCAGTTCACGACAGATCTTCGATGGCCGGGTCAAGCGCATGTTGTTGCAACAGAAAAAACTAGCGAAAGAATTTGATGTGTCAATTGGGACAATTCAAAAGGTCGTTCGTAAGAAACTGCAATATCGGAAGGTGTGTTCACAGTGTGTACCACGGATGTTGACCGACCACCAAAAAGAGAAACACATGGGATGGTGTTTGAACCAATTGCTGCGTTACAGAGTGGAGGGTGATGCATAGTGGCAGGCGATGAATCATGGTGTTACCACTTTGAGCCGAGCAGCAAAAGAGAGAGCATGCAATGGAAGCATGCTGGATCATCAACAGCCAAAAAAGAAAAAAATTAGAGGCTTCCGCTGGTAAGGTTATACTGAGCGTAATTGTTTACCATGAAGGGCTATTGTTGGCCAACTTTAAAGAACCTGGTGTCAACATCAACTCTACCCACTACTTGCAAACACTAGACAAGCTACAAAAAGCCACCAAGAATAAACGCTTTCTCGCGGTGTGATTTTGTTGCACGATAATGCTCATCCGCATGTCGCAAAGATTGTGCAGGAAGCATTAGCAAGGAAGAAGTGGGAAATTCTGCAACATCCAGCCTATAGTCCTGATTTGTCGCCATGTGATTTTCATTTGTTCGGACCTCTTAAAAAAGCTCTCAAGAGGCAACGATTTCACACAGATGCAGACGTAATGAATGCGGTAAACACTTGATTCAGTGAGCAACTACAATCCTTTTTTGCGGACGGCATTCGCCGCCTACCTAAACAATGGGATGCTTGCCTGAATGCCTACGTGAACTTCTTTGGACCAACCCATGGTACACAATTCATTCAAAATGAATGCTTTGTGTAATTCTACCACACCTGTTAATGTTTCTTTCATGCTTTTGTAATAAAGCCATTGGAACGGGTTTCAAATGAACGCCCCTATATATATATATATATATATATATATATATATATATATATATATATATATATATATATATATATATATATATATATATGGTGGCTTCATTTCATACACCAGTTAGGGTTCCAAATGTTGCTGTATGTAGCCGAGGCGCGGTGTTGGGGTGAGCGCCCAACATTGCTCAAATACCTCAATGGCTCGTGAATACATAACCTATGCAGCAAAAGTCCAACTCCTGGCCTTCACGTGGCGGGCCCGTTTAAACTAACAGGAGAAGGGGCGACGGCGAGTCTCTGGCGCCGGAAAATAACCAGTATGCTCTAGATGTGTATGCACGTACATGCATGCGCAGACAGGCGTGTGCGCGCGTACACATCTACACTCGAGTGAGACCACAGTCTGCTCTAGCAAAGAAAGGTGCTGAAGACGGAGGCAACCAGCCAAGAGGTGCACCACAGAAATCAGGATGCCACGCAATCACGCAAAATGGAATATGTCGACTACTGCTAATCGTTATGGTGCTTGCCCTGCTCTGGACCCCCAGGCAGGTGCAGTGCCGGGCCCTATGTCTCGAAAGGGTCCAACCCCAACTACTGGAGGTCCTTCTCAGATGTCCTGTGGAGCCAGGGGACATGAAAATAGGACGACTGGCCATACTAAACGAAGACTTAAAATAATGCACTGGAATGCGGAGGGAGTCAGCAACAAAAAAATAGAATTAGAAAAAATCTTGGACCAAGAAAAAGTAAGCATATGTTGCTTGCAAGAAACTCACCTCAATGAAAATATAGCCTTCAAAATCAGAGGCTACCAGTGTTACCGATCTGACCGAAAGGACAGGCGTAAAGGTGGGATACTGACCCTTGTAAGAAATAACATCATGGCTTCCCAAATCAAAGTCTACATGGAAGGGGCTGAGTATCAGACACTTAAACTTAAGACAGGTAATACAGATCTACATCTGATCAATTACTACTGTCCAAGTGACCGCCCACAGGCACTGGACACTCTACCACTAAAAGAAAAAATGATTGTGTGTGGCGATTTCAACAGCCACTCGCAGAGCTGGGGCTATGATCACATGGACCAGAGAGGAGAGAGACTGGAAGACTGGCAGGATGAGAATAGATTCATGTTGATTAACAAGCCGTCCGACCCACATACCTTCTACTCGAGATCATGGCACTCTACAACTACACCTGACCTGGCTTTTCATTCACCAGACCTGGAGTGGAACATTACACGAATTGTTGGGAAACAACTTGGTGGCAGTGACCATCGGCCAGTCTTTCTAACCGTAGAAAATGAGCTTGTAAGTGAAAGCAGCACCCTCTCGAGGTGGAACTACAAGAAAGCAGACTGGGCAATGTACAAGCATCGCACCAGCATACTGGTTAGAAACCTGAACACTGAGAAAGACATAAATAAAGCAGTTGAAGAGTTTGGGAAATGCATACTACAGGCAGCGCGAGAAACAGTACCAAGAGGAGCCCGTAAACAATATAAACCCTACTGGAGTAGTGAACTGGAACAGTTGCATAATGATGTTGAAGTGTGTAGAAAGCAAGCAGAGGCCACACCCAGCCAAGAGCACCACAATAAATTCCAGCATGCAAAAGCCAAATTTCAAAGGGCCAAGCTGCAGGCTAGACGGAAAAGCTGGCAGGAGAAAACGGAGTCTCTGAACTTTGAAAGAGACACAAGGAAATTGTGGAAGCTAATAAAACAGCTTAATGACGAGGGCACAGGGAGAAACTCAAAAATTGCACTACATAAAGATGGAAAAATCTTAACAAGAAAGCAAGCAGCTGACCATTTTGCGGACTCGTTCGCACAAGATAGCAATATCAAAATTAGTCCAGAGAAACAACAAGAGATTCGAGAGAAACGACAACATACAGGACAGAAGGAAATAGTACATGAGGTTCTGGAGGCACCCATCACAATCAGCGAACTGGAGCTAGCCATATCAAAACTGAAAATGAGAAAGTCACCAGGAGCTGATGGTATCTCCAATGAAATGATCAGGAACCTAGGAACAGAGGCCAAAACAAAGCTGTTGCAGATCTTCAATAACAGCTGGACCTTAGGCAGTGTTCCACAAGCCTGGAGAGAAGCAATCATGATACCCCTCCTAAAATCAGGGAAAGATGGTTCCATTGCCTCTAGCTACAGACCAATTAGCCTCACCAGCTGTCTCTGCAAAACACTGGAGCGCATCATCAATCACAGACTGCAGTGGTACATTGAAAGTAAAAACATCCTTGTGCCACAGCAGGCTGGCTTTAGGCAGTGCTACTCTACGGAAGATCAGACAACCTACCTCTCTCAAGAAATTGAGGATGCATTCCAAGAGAAGAAGCTGGTGCTTGCGGCATGGATAGATCTGAAGAAAGCCTTTGACAAAGTCTGGAAAGAAGGTCTGATGAAGAAACTGAGAAACTGCAAAGTCAATGGAAGAATGTACAAATGGGTGAAAGCATACTTGCACAACAGAAGAGCCAGAGTACAGATAGACGGACTCAAGAGCAAGAAAGTACTACTGCGTCACGGTGTCCCCCAGGGCGGAGTCTTGTCCCCCACACTTTTTCTAATCTTCATCAATGATCTTGTTGCTCACCTACCGTATGGAATTCAAGCGGCAATGTACGCCGATGACCTGGTTCTATGGAGCACAAATGAATATGCATCAGTGGCCACCAGAATGCTACAAAGAGCTGTAGATACATTTGCTGCATGGGCAAATAGATGGTGTGTCAGCATAAACACTGACAAGTGCAGCACCACCCTATTTACCCTCTCTCCAAAACAAAAGGCAGGGATCATCCAGATAAATGGAACACCCCTAAGAGAAGATAAAGAACCAACATACCTTGGAGTAACATTTGATGGCAAGCTGACATGGAGAAAGCACATCAACAAAGCAGTAGCAAAAGCCAGAAGGAAAATAGCCATCCTGAGAAAGCTAAGTGGAACCACATGGGGAGCCAGTACGAAAATACTTAGCAAAGTTTACCAACAGAGCATACGACCACACCTGGAATATGGGTCAACTGCGTGGTGTTCAGCATCAAATACCACACTACAAGAGCTGGACAAGGTGCAAAATCAAGCACTTAGAGTCACCACAGGAGGGATGAGATCAACCCCTATAGTGGAAATGGAGAAGATGGGGAGGACACAGGCACTGAGTGAGCGCAGAGATACGAAAACGCTAATACAAGCAGAAAAGTTCCTCAGCTTGCCAGGCCACCCTATGAAGAACAGATTTGAAAACCTAGCTATGGGGCGGTTGAAAAGAAGTAGTTTTATCCACCAGGCCAAACGACTCTGCAGAGAAACCACTGATCTGCCCACAGTTGGTATCCCCCTAACAACTATTCCAGAGCGAACTCCATGGAAAGATGAGCGTAGACTATCGTTACAAATCCAGACAAAAGTGAGAGGAATATTTGACAAGGAAGAACAGAACAGTGTGCAGCGCAGAACAGCCACTCTCAGCTTCCTTGATGAAGAATACCCACAGGACCTCTGGATCCGAGTCTACACAGATGGGTCAGCACAAAATGCTGTTCGAAATGGAGGAGCGGGAGTGTACATAGAATACCCAAATAATACTAGGGACACAGCCAGAGTACCGACAGGAAAGTACTGCCATAACTATGATGCCGAAATTGAGGCAATCAAGATAGCAACAGAGAAATTACTAAATAACAGCAATGGTACACAACCTGTGGTGCTACTAACAGATGCAAAATCAGTACTCGAGGCGCTCCTCTCTGGGAAATTGCCAGTACTAAGGACACTACTTTCTGAACTTAGCAGTCAGCATAAAGTCACCATACAGTGGATACCATCCCACTGTGGAGTACCCGGAAACGACAGAGCTGATCAATTGGCTAAGGAAGGAGCCAAAGAGGAACAGCCTGATGTGCCCGTTACATACCACCAAAAGAAAAGAATGATCAAATCAGTCAGAAAGCCACCAAAACCTGCTCAAGATGACTACCACATTATGGACAGACCAGAACAAGTCATTATTCTGCGCCTCAGAACAGGACACAATAGATTACGCAACCACATGTATACAAAATTCAAGATTGGTGAAACAGCCATGTGCACATGTGGATTGGCGTCGCAGACAGCAGAGCACATACTCCAAGACTGCCCAAAATATAACATATCTAGGCAAACCTTCTGGCCTAGAGAGACGACAGTGGAAGATAAACTCTATGGACCACTGTGTGAACTGAAAAAAACAGTTCAATTCATGCAAGAGACGACATTGCAGATATAGACATATTTCAAGCGAACGAAAGAAGAAGAAGGAGAAGAATACACCAGTTAGTTGTACGTAAATGTTACTTTTCATTCAGAAGGCTACGGCAAACTACTGTGCATAAAATTGCCTAAAAAATCAACCTGGGGTTGATTGTAACTTCCTGCAAAGGATATGCAACAATATATACACTCGTGTGAATATACAGGGTGTATGTTTAATGACTGTGCAGTGTTTGAAAATATTACCGGTCCAAGTTTTGTATTCACCCTCTGTAAAGTTCATGCAACATAATAGGTAAATAAAAAAACTTGGACCGGCAATATTTTCAAACACTGCAGTCATTAAAAATACACCCTGTATATTCATCATCATCATGTGTCATGCTGAGAGGCAAAGGCGGTCATGGTTTGCCATTACATACGATCACCAGAGTCTTAGACCAGATATGTGTTTGATGGCTGTAGACGACACCACAACAGTAAGAGTTGAAAGTCCTTCAAAACACTCAGGAAGGTTAACCCGGTCAACAAATACCCGCAGAAGTCGGATGTGTCAGCTGAAAGGCACATGTACGCAGCTCTATTGTAAACAGGCACAACGCAGTTACATTAGAGTGAGAGTCGAATGTCCTTCAAAACACCCAGGAAGGTTAATCAACAAATGCCCGTAGAAGTTGGATGTGTCGGCCTAAAGGCGCAGTATCGCAGCTTTGCTGTAAACAGGCACAATACAATCACGTCAGAAAAAACTCTCCGGATGAATGCAGAAGAAGAAGAAGAAGAAGAAGAAGAAGAAGAAGAAGAAGAAGAAGAAGAAGAAGAAATGTGTTCTTGTCCCAGTTACGGCATGTGAGCAAGCCATCCAGGTAGTTATCTTTGTGTCTACCTTGTGCTCTTTTCTTATCAAGTTTTCCAGTTGTCACTAAGTTTTTCAGTTTATTTTCTCCTGACAACATGCCCCAAAAATCTTTACTGTGTGTGATGTAATATGTTTTGGCGTGTTCTCAAAATGCCTCCTTGGCTTTGCAGAAGTATAAAGGACATATAAAATGTGAAAACAATGCTCTCACTGCCAGTTAAAACAACACTTCTTTACAACTTAGCGAAACGCGCTGGCGCATGAAAAGTTGCAACAATGCCACATTTCAACACTCCCTGACAGACGGGCAAAATATGTGACAGTCAACGATTACCACCCTGACACAATTACAATATAACCTAACTGATTGCAGCAAACAGTACTGGCACTTGCTATGGTCAAGGTAGGGCAAATCAGCCAAACAATGCCAGACAATCCAGCTGGAAAAGGCGTGAGATGTTTATTTACCACACTGAATGATAAGATGGGATGGCAACCGCTTATAAATTTGGTAAATATTGCCAGGCACGAGTTTACTAATTAGACTGTCAAGAAGTTGGGTGTTAAAGGGGCATGCCAGGGAATCAATTGGGCAATCCAACACAGAAATGTGGTAATGGTGGCACAGGAAAAATGTGGTAATAAGATCTGTATATTACTGGGGCTTGGTAATCCACAATGAGACCATCTTCTGGAGATTCAGATCTAAAATGGAGAGCCAAGTTACACAATCTTGTTCATTAAAAAGCGATGAACGAACTGGTGTGGAAAGACTCCCATTTGAGGAGAACACTGGCCTATCTGACACAAGGCAAAACCTCATGCTGAGGAATGTTGTCCTGTTATACAAGTAATATTATAAGTTAAATATTTTTTTGTATTTATATATTGTAAAATAATATTATTGTTTACAAAACTTCATACGACCATCATTTCACATCACTACCTAGTATATGTGAATGTCTTGTGTTTCAAAATCACAAATTCATTATCATCATACCACAAGCCATAATATTATCATGATATCCTGATTGATTTGTTGATCTAGTTATAAAAGACCTGGAAAACAAATAAACACAGTGGTAGTTTGTTGAACTCATAGTTCTATCTTAGTATTTCCAAGTGCATGTAATTGTGTATGTTTACATGTTTACTTACAGTACTTGGTGGGGGTGTTGTTATATAACCAGGGATAGGAGAGTGTCAGGGAGGAAACCTGCCATGTCTAGTAGTTCTTTAATATACATAAATATAGAAAAAAAAAGTTTTTGGGGGTTTCCATCCTGTTTCAGGATATTGCGGTCAACACCAGCATCTTTCAGCTGTATGTTGATTCCTAGGCTAGATTATGCTCATCAGCACGCCACGACTTTCTGAGCGACCGGCTCCATACTCTCGTAAGTCACTGGCGTGACTCGGACCCCTTCAGATTCTCGTGCGCTCACATCAACCACAAGAGTTTCGGAGTACGGAGAAAGCTGCTAACTCCTCAGCCAGGGAGACCGGCATAGAAAATTATAAATCTAGAAATTAGAAGCAACAGAGATGTGGTTCCTGGGACGAATGTTGCGAATTCCTTGGACTGCCAGAGTAACTAAAAACGATTGTCTGAAACAGGCTAATGAAACTAGAACATTATATATAACAATAAGAAAGAGACAGCTTTCTTCTGTCATGTGATGAGAAGAGAGGCATTGGAGAACATCGTGACAACTAGAAAGATCGAGGGGAAGAAAGGTAGAGGCAGAGCAAGAGAAATGATGCTGGATGGATTGAGACGGTGGCATGAGGAATATCATCAGCAGAGTTGATCCAGAACACCAAAGACCGAGATCTGTGGCAAGCCATGAACGCCTAAGCCAGCTGGTAGGGCACTTGATGATGATGAAATTTAGGCATCTAAACTCCTTCTTCCCACTCCATGGGAATTCGTAAACAAACTACATTGACTTCTCTACGAGCCATTTCCAGCTGTGCACTTGCAAATCCAGGGACTTTGTCTTTAATAAGCTTAAAAGAGACATTTGTCCTGAACTTGCTTGCCTGGATTTGGAGCACCAGGGATTTGAACCCCCACTCACTACAACACCAGTGTCAGCACTAACTTAGTTTATGACAAAGTTGAGATTGCTTGCCTGGTATAGAATTCAGGCCAAACTCAATTTGCTGATATTGTCTAAGACAACTCCAGTAATCAAATTACAGTTTTAACTTGCAGCTTGAAGGATTGCCTCATTCTTTTGTCTGTCCATCCATGGTATTCTTTGCATTTTCTTCAGAAACCACATTTCTTATACAGTTAGATGTTCCTCAGTTTGTCTGCTTATTGTCAATAAATCACATGCATACGACAAAGTGTGCCTGTGTATGCATGCATGCAATTGTGTGTATACATATGCATATGTGTGGCGGCGTACATATAGTTTGAAGTTGTGACATGAAAATAATGCTGGTGGTGGTAGTGGTGATGGTGGTAATCTGCGTGGTGGTGGTATCAATAATAAGGAAGATAATAATGTAGAAAACACTGATGATGATGATAATCACGATGATGATTCAAAAGTTACAAGCTGTAATCAAGATATACTTACACGGAGAGCAAGTTTTGGCGTTCTTGATGTAGAAAGATGAATTGTCACAGAGACATCTTGTTTGTCCATCTCTGCTCTCGATGCAGCTCAGGTTTAATGGGCATACATCAGTCGTTATATTGCACTCTAAACCTAAACACAAAACAGATCAGACAGTTTTACTTATATTTTGAAGTCTATTAGGAGAATGAGTTGTGTTGAGTCAAGAACCAACACAGCACTTAGGATATTCAAAAACATGCTCCGTCTTCATCTGCAACGGCCAGCGAAGAGTCCTAATGCTAATGGTAGCAGTCTGATTATGAGTCCATCTGACCTCTCTTCAGTGGTTTGCATGTTGGCCAGATCCTCTGAGTCTATTCGGAGAAATGTATTAAAAGCGTATGACCTGTGGTGGACTGGCCAGAGTGTCAGTTAGATCGGTGGCAAGTGGACCCGGTGGAACTCTGACAAAGTGGGTCCTCCTTAAACATTAAAGAATATGTTTACAATGTCAATGTCTTTTTAATAGCTTCGTCTCCTGAAAACCAATATTTTTAGACCTAGTCCCAGACTTTATATCGCACAATACCAGAAAACAAATTAGAGTAACATTCTTGATTGATTGATTGATTGATTTTAAGTAACGACATCACAGCATTCGGGGCATTCCCATAAGCGCTCCGTCCCCATCCTCAGAAGCCAACGAAGAGTTCTAACTCCAATAGTACCAGTAGCAATCTGATTATATGTGCGTCTCGCCTTTCCTCTAAGCGTCGAGCATCGGCCAGATCCCCTTGTCACTCCTCGCTGTCAAATTCTTGCCAGACCATAGTGATCCATTTGCTCCTCCGAGGTGTACATGTGCTCCCACAAGGCCGCAACCACGTCTGCCTTATCATGCATCAATACTCCACCAAGTTTTGCAGAGCCAGCCAATCTGTCTGCCTGTTCATTCCCAAGCACACCAGGATGCCCCGGAGAAAAGATCCAGACGATGCTTGCCACCCGTGACTTCCGAAGCAAAGCACGCCACTCTGCACAAAGCTTGCCTGTCCTCACTCTACTCAGCATGCTTTCTGAGTCAGTTACAATCACGATGTGAATGTGTATCGTATTCTCCATCGAGCGGAAAGCTGCACTGACTGCTTCCACCTCCATTCTTAAGCTAGATGTTGTGGTATCATATGCCAGGCTCTCCTGCACCAAACGTCGACCATTAGCTTTTGCTAAGAATCCCCAGGCACTTCTACTACCTCTCAACACCAACTCATCTGTGTAGATAAGAACATCACCGGGGCGAGCATTATCCTGAATTAGTTGCTGGATTTCCACTTCCGTGACCCCTGCTGGCCACTCAATGCACTCCCGGCTCAATGTGATTATAACTCTGCACAAGTCTGACTGCTCCGCTGGCACTCTGACCCACTCCTCTCCTCGCCTAATGTTCTCCAAGAAGTAACATTCTTGAGAACATACAGGGTGTATTTTTAATGACTGTGCAATGTTTCATAATATTGCAAGTCCAAGTTTTGTATCCACCCTCTGTAAAGTTCATGCAACATAACAGGTAAACACAAAACTTGGACCAGCAATATTTTTAAACCCTGCACAGTCATTAAATATACACCCTGTACATCTTTCCTGCGGCAACATGTGGATGTCAGTCATGCACTATTTCGTAGTTACTAAAGAAGAAAATTGGGGCTTTTGAGCTTAACCGATTCAGTGCAAAACAATAATGTAGATTTGGACCAAATATAGTGCACAATCAAATGAACAAGTATTATAATGTAAATTTCTATTCACTGAGAATTTAAAAAAAAATGTAGTTGCATGTCCTTCACAGGACGTGGCAGTCAACCCCAGAATTCTGGCTGTTCGTGATTCCTGGGCAAGTGTTACGTTCAGTAATTTGCCATTGCTTTCTGAACGACCGGCACCTATACCTTTTTCGAAAAAACCAGCACCGCTGTGTTTCAAACCCGGGCATACAGGATTACAAATCACGTCCGTAACCCCTTCGCCACAGAGATCGGCCACTGAGAATTACAATTGGGGAATATACCATGAAATGAAAACAAATAACACAATGATCCTAGTATGGTGATATATCACCTTTGCGTCCAAATGGGCGGTCACATTTGACAATATATTATCCTTCAGCACTGAATCTGTTCAAATGCCACAGAAATGTTCTGAGAATATTGTGGACCAAGATGAAGAAACATACAGACATTCTATAGTGTGTATTTTTAATGACTGTGCAGTGTTTGAAAATATAGCCAGTCCAAGTTTTGTATTCACCCCCTGTAAAGTTCATGCAACATAATAGGTAAATACAAAACTTGGACCGGCAATATTTTCAAACACTGCACAGTCATTAAAAATACACCTGTACCAGATGTGAACATGGAAGACAAGTGGCTCATAAAGAATATAGTGTCTGGGAAACTGAAACACTTTGTCTCAGTGGCTGGCAAACTGAAACACTTTGTTTCAGTGGCTGGGAAACTGAAACACTTTGTCTCAGTGGCTGGGAAACTGAAACACTTTGTCTCAGTGGCTGGCAAACTGAAACACTTTGTCTCAGTGGCTGGGGAAGAATAGCCTCATGATCTGCAGGTTACGAGTTTGTTTCCCAAATTGTAATTCACATTAAGAGTGCAATTTTTCTGGAGACTTTTTTTTTTTTTTGGGGGGGGGGGGGTGTCCATTGCTGGAGCCATGGAGTTTGTCTTTTTGTGATGCTCTTGGCAAGCATCTTGCTGTTCTGCAGAGAGAGGGAAGCCTGATGGGGTAAAACTGACCTTTCCAGATGTCACGAGGTCCTTCAATGCCTCTCTTCTCTTCACATGACCACATAACATGATGACTGGATAGTCCTACATGACTATCTGGAGATTTACACAAACATGGTCATAGCAAAGCAGACAAGCTAGCAAAGAAAGGATCCAGACAAAACATACAGAAAACAGGTCTTCAAACTGCCAAAAACAGGAACAAGAACTATACCAACAATCAACACCCCTACACACCAACATCCACTGGGAGAGACTGTGATTTATGGGTGTCCTGGATGTATTAATGTTGATTCCTGTTAATCAATCAATCAGTTAAGATAAGTCAATAAAGGAATTTCACACATGTGCTTCTGAAGCCCATAAGGGAAGAAAGGAATAGTAAAAATATAACCTACCATGCATTTCATTGGATAGAAAAGAACAAATGCATCCATACTTCAAGAGCTGAATATTGAAGAAGGTTGGCTAATAAAGACGATAAAACAAAGAAAATTGAAATATTTTGGTCACTTGGAACGTCACAAAAGTTTGGAGAGAACAATAATGGAGGAGAATATGCCTGGGAAGAGAGGAAGAGGAAGGCCAAAGAGAAGATGGGTGCAGGATGAGGCAGATGATCTCCTGATGGGTGCATCGGACGCGGGACATCTTGCTTATGATCGAGAGGTTTTCCGGAAGGTTGTTATGGAAGCGAGGTTCTGCAAAGGACATGCCACTGAATGAATGAATGAATGAATGAATGAATGAATGAATGAATGAATGAATGAATGCATTTCATAAAAGGTGACTAAGTAGGGTTGGAATGAAACTGGCTACCTCATCCTGTAGAAAACTGTAACTGCTACATACCAGAAATGTTATGGATAATGCAATAAAAAGAAACAAAATGTCACACTGGACGCCAATACCTTCTAAATATGTTGTCACTGTAACTCTGTTTGCATTATAAATGTGTAAACTTCTGGTCACGTTGTCAACTTCATTCCGCAGGATGTTGGAGAGAGAAACCTCTGTCACAGTGTTTAGTGTTGTCACTTGTAGCTGCAGCACAATCCTGTATGTTTGGTTGCTTTGGGGACTGTAGATCATAAGTATTTAGTCTAAAAATTGATGAATAAGTAAAACAAACAAAAACATACATTAGTCTGATATATATTCTCCTCCTCAACTTCCTTTGTCGCTTCCTCACCCTCCTCCCCTGTTGCTTCTCTTCCATCTCCTCATTCTTCTTCTTCCTCTTTTTCTGCTGCTGCTGCTTCTCCTCCTCCTCATTGTCCATAATCATCTTCTCCTCGTCCTCTGTTTTCTCCTCTTTCTCCACCATTATCTCCTCCACCGCCTTCTCCTTGAGGTGCCGGGTCTAGAGCAGATATTGGCGGTCATGACCCTCCACTCCTCTCGTCATCTGATATGTTGACACAGCTGGTGTGGTATAGTTTATTGGTTTCCCAGCTGTTGAAGCTATCTACGTTTTCCCTTGCCTTTCTTGCCTAGAATGTTCCCACTTTAATGTTCATGTCTATATTCTACCCCTTCTGTTGATATATCCCATATAGTGAGTGAGGGAGGGTGGGAGGGAGGGAAAGTGAGTGAGTGAGGGAGAGTGAATGAGGTAGGGTGGGAGGGAGGGAAAGTGAGTGAGTGAGCGAGAGTGAATGAGGGAGGGAGGTTGGTGAGTGAATGAGTGGGTGGTGAGTGGGTGAGTGAGTGAGCAGGTGAGTGAGCGGGTGAGTGAGTGAATTGGTGGGTAAGAGGGTGGGAAGGTGAGTTAGTGAGTGGGTGAGTGAGTGAGTGTAACATTCAACAATATTACACAGCTTCTCATATATAAACAGCCATGTTATGAGAGAGACAGATGGAAAGATAGGCAGAGAGACACAGAAAATAAGGTAGATATCTACTTACTTGACTGCAAACAAGTTTCCAGTGATTCCTCCCGGGATGCCTGCAAAAGCTGAATCAATCTGTCATGAACCGTGCGGACAAATTAGAGATTGCTAACCAGCCATAGCCACAATGTGTGTGTGTGTGTGTGTGTGTGTGTGTGAGAGAGAGAGAGAGAGAGAGAGAGAGAGAGAGAGAGAGAGAGAGAGAGAGAGAGAGAGAGAGAGAGAGAGAGATATTTGCAAACAAGCATTCTCTTGCTTGAAGATCAACAAATCTAAGAATACGTCTTTATTGTCAGACTGCAACTGTTATGCTGTCATGCGAATTTCAACAAGTAAACTTGCAGCAGATTTCAAGAATATTGTCAAAAAGTGTAAGCAGTTACATACATCTCATCAGAAATCAACAATTATAGTGACAATGTAGTCGGTCTGTGACTAAATTAAAGCCATTGATAGATAATAAAGAATATTTGTTATAATAACAAGTTGTAAAATCTTGTTAACAAATTAGTAAAAGCTTGTGTCCATATTATCAAATATAATGTATAAGTGTATAAGTAAAATAAAATTGCAATAATTAGTTATTTATACTGCTTAATAACCTATAAATAATTAATAATTACTTATTGTGATAGGCTTCTGTAGAGAGAGGGATCGCGCTGCATGGGTAACACAAGGTCGCTACTATTCTGCCTACTAATGATGCTGTTAATCATGTTATTAATACTGGCCTGTGTTCATCACGCCACAAAGACAGAAGACAAACAATTCTTACCTGCCCTCTACTAATGGTGCTGTTGATTATGCTGATTGTTACTGGGTTTAGGACATTGAAATAAAAGCCCAGATAGAAGGTGAAATCTCGCGTCCGTCCTGTGAATGCAAGAAAATAATGTGAATTTTTTTATGTTTCAGCATCTGTAGTTTAAGGGCGGAGAACATGTTTCACAATCCCAACATACCACTGTTTTTTTTTTAATTTTTGCACTCGCTCATTTTGAACTCAAGCGTAGTTCATACACACTTCTAGTAGTGATGGACTGAATTTTGCGTGTGGAATAGCTTTCCCTATTACCAGTTTCCCTTGCCATCAGGCGAACCCACTCCGACTTCTGAGGTGCTTGTAATTTACGTCCTCAAGTCAAAGACGAGAAGTCAACATTTTAGTCCAACTGTCCGGGGGAGGGAGTGAACCCCTTACCTCAGCATCAGCACACCAGATGTTCAAGAATGCGTGTTCTTATCCATTCGGCCATGCTGACCTCCACATATAAGGTGTGAAGTCAGCTGCAGGTGATCTGGAAGCAGACGGCCTGGTGTTGATTTTCACAAAGGTATGAGGGTCGACCATTCAGAAAGCCATGGCATACTCATCATCATCAAGTGGCCTGCCAGCTGGCGTTGGCGTTCATGTCTGTCCACAGACCTCGGTCTTTGGTGTTCTGGATTAACTCTGCTGATGATATTCAGCCATGCCACTGTCTCTGCCCAACCAGCATCATTTCTCTTAATCTGCCTCTGCTTCTCTTCCCCTGCAACTGGTACTATTAGTATTATGACTCTTTGCTGGTTGTAGAAGATGAGGATGGAACACTTATAGGAATGTCCTGGGTGCTCAACTCAATTCAACTGAATGCAACATAATTCTTGGAGTGCATCTCAAGGTGCTAGATCAGAACCCTTTCTCTCTCGGGTTGTTGTGTCTATCTATGCCTTTCTCATCGTGTGATGTGAATGTATCATACACAATTGGTGAACAAAATATGAGTGACTGGAAGGGCTGAGTGTAATTTGTGACTCTTTGAAAATAGAGTTTGTTTATTCGTTCATTCTCAAGTTGTTGTGTCTGAGCCTGTCTCAACATGTGGTTCTCAAGTTGTTGTGTCTGAGCCTGTCTCAACATGTGGTTCTCAAGTTGTTGTGTCTGTCCCTTTCTCAACATGTGGTTCTCAAGTTGTCATATCTGTGCCTGTCTCAACATGTGGTTCTCAAGTTGTTGTGTACATGACTGTCTCAACATGTGGTTCTCAGGTTGAGTCTGTCTGAGACTGTCTCAACATGTCGTTCTCAAGTTGTTGGGTCTGTCCCTTTCTCAACATGTGGTTCTCAAATTGTTGTATCTGTGCCTGTCTCAACATGTGGTTCTCAAGTTGTTGT
This sequence comes from Cepaea hortensis, assembly GCA_963921405.1. Classification (NCBI taxonomy): domain Eukaryota; kingdom Metazoa; phylum Mollusca; class Gastropoda; order Stylommatophora; family Helicidae; genus Cepaea; species Cepaea hortensis. The sequence continues at coordinate 357,331,552 of OY992876.1, read as the reverse complement.
GTATATGCCGGTCTCAACATGTGGTTCTCAGGTTGTTGTGTCTGAGACTGTCTCCACATGTGGTTCTCAAGTTGTTGGGTCTGTGCCTTTCTCAACATGTAGTTCTCAAGTTGTTGTGTCTGTGCCTGTCTCAACACGTGGTTCTCATGTTGTTGTGTCTATGTCAACATATGGTTCTCGAGTTGTTGTGTCTATGCCTATCTCAACATATGGTTCTCAAGTTGTTGTGTCTATGTCAACGTATGATTCTCAAGTTGTTGTGTCTGTCTCAACACATGGTTCTTAAGTTGTTGTGTCTATGCCTGTCTCAACATGTGGTTCTCAAGTTGTTGTGTCTATGCCTGTCTCAACATGTGGTTCTCAAGTTGTTGTGTCTGTGCCTGTCTCAACATATGGTTCTCAAGTTGTTGTGTCTGTGTCAACATGTGGTTCTCAAGTTGTTGTGTCTGTCTCAACACATGGTTCTCAAGTTGTTGTGACTGTGTCTGTCTCAACACGTGGTTCTCAAGTTGTTGTGTCTATGCCTGTCTCAACACGTGGTTCTCAAGTTGTTGTATCTATGCCTGTCTCAACATATGGTTCTCAAGTTGTTGTGTCTGTGCCTGTCTCAACATGTGATTCTCAAGTTGTTGTGTCTGTGTCTGTCTCAACATGTGGTTCTCAAGTTGTTGTGTCTATGCCTGTCTCAACATGTGGTTCTCAAGTTGTTGTTACTATGCTTGTTTGAACATGTGGTTCTCAAGTTGTTGTGACTATGCTTGTCTCAACATGTGGTTCTCAAGTTGTTGTGTATGTGCCTGTCTCAACATATGGTTCTCAAGTTGTTGTGTCTGTGTCAACATATGGTTCTCAAGTTGTTGTGTCTGTCTCAACACATGGTTCTCAAGTTGTTGTGTCTGTGTCTGTCTCAACACCTGGTTCTCAAGTTGTTGTGTCTATGCCTGTCTCAACATATGGTTCTCAAGTTGTTGTGTCTATGCCTATCTCAACATGTGGTTCTCAAGTTGTTGTGTCTATGTCAACATGTGGTTCTCAAGTTGTTGTGTCTGTCTCAACACATGGTTCTCAAGTTGTTGTGTCTGTGTCTGTCTCAACACGTGGTTCTCAAGTTGTTGTGTCTATGCCTGTCTCATGTGGTTCTCAAGTTGTTGTATCTATGCCTGTCTCAACATATGGTTCTCAAGTTGTATCTATGCCTGTCTCAACATATGGTTCTCAAGTTGTTGTGTCTGTGCCTGTCTCAACATGTGATTCTCAAGTTGTTGTGTCTGTGCCTGTCTCAACACATGGTTCTCAAGTTGTTGTTACTATGCCTGTTTGAACATGTGGTTCTCAAGTTGTTGTGACTATGCCTGTCTCAACATGTGGTTCTCATTAAAAAGTTAGCAATATATGTCCTTTACGAGACGTCGCAATCAACCTCAGCATTTTTTGCCGTTTGTCATTTGACATTTACTAGTATGTCATAGGCATTGGAGAACATTGTGACAACTGGAAAGATCAGTGAGAGAAAAGCCAGAGGCAGATTAAAAGAAATTACACTGGATGGATTCAGACGATGGCATGGAGGAATATCATCAGCAGAGTTAATCCAGAACACTGAGGACCAAGATCTGGAGAGAGACATGAACACCTACACTAGCTGGCAAGGCACATGATGATAATGATGATGATGATGAAACACTGAATACCTACCCCCTATAGAATTTCTGGCACAGGTAGGTCCTCTACAGCAAAAAGTGCAAGCCACAGATGTGTTAGTCTGGTTGACAAGACTACAGGTATTAACATTGTTAGCCTCCTCCTGCATGCAGTCATCGTATGGGAGACATTTACTGGACAAGGCAATCGACTGAGTGGAAGCGTTCCAAGCTACGGTCTTATGACAAACTATGTTAGGAGTCTGTAAATATGTTTCAATAAGAAAGAGAATTGGAATAGTCAAAGTAACAATGAACAAAATAACATACAAACTATGTTAGGAGTCTGTAAATATGTGCGTGTAAACTATGTTAGGAGTCTGTAAATAATTTTCAGTGAGAAAGAGAATTGGAATAGTCAAGATAATAATCTTCTTCTTCTTCTTCAGCGTTCCGAGCCATTGAGGTTCTTAATAATGAAAGAAATAAAACAGCTTCTCATGTCTAATTTGTAAGATCATAAATTAAGGCTAAGTGTCATCAAGCAGGGTTTTTTTTTTTTTTTTTTTTACAAAAGTAAAAACGTAAAACCATTTTATATAACTTAAGGTATATTATAGTGGGTCCTTTAGTGTAATCAATAAGGGACAAGGGTTCGACTCTTGCATTCTATGTCCACTGAAGTGAAGAAAAGACTGGCCACCTATTCCTTCGTGCAATCAGGCATACAGTATGTGATGGTCCAATCACATCACAGATCCATAGCAGGCTTCTGCTTCAGGGATTTTTTTTATTATTACAGATTCAGTACCAAACACAGAGTAGGTTTGGACCAAACAAAATTTGATGGGGATGGTGGGGGGGGGGGAGGAATTGGAAGTAGGGAAGTGTCGCATTTATGATTTTAAAGTTGTTAATATGGTAGCAGACGTGGTGTATTATATATAAAATTAAAGGGGGTTGTATGGGGAAAACTACTGTATTGATATTTTAATTACATAATAAGATGCATGTCCTACTCTATAAGAAATCAGTTCAAATATCCTTTAGCTGCATCTCCTACTATATGGGAACTCAGTTGAAACACAGTAGACGCAGTATAAAAATAAAACATACCAAATCAGTGATGCAAACTGAGGTTGCAGGATTGTGGCATCTGTCGTTTGTGCTCTCATTCACACATATTGGACATCTGGTTTCACCGCTGAAGACACCATCACTGCTGGCTGTTAACAAGCAAACAAAGTAAGAGTAATAATTGTGAAATTGTGCTGTAAAAGTGTGATAGCAGGATTTATAAGTTGGAGGGACCAGTTCTTTTCCTCCTAAATTTTGTGATTCACCATCTCAGAGTAAAGACAGGCATATTAGAGTATTTGATAAGTAGTTATACTGATAATGTCTTGAGTGTAGTCAGACAAGGGTTTGACGCCTGTGTTCGTCGTCGTTAACAGAAGACAATATTGGTCACCTGTTCCTCCCTGCATTCAGACCTACAAAGTATGATTGCCTTATGACACCACAGACCCAAGGCAGGAAACTGATAGACATACACACAAAAAAACAAATCTTAACTGATTCTCTGCTGGAGACCGAATGGTCGGTTTTAGAGCCCAAATTTAGCACCCAAAGACCGACCTAACGGTTCTGTATATATAGTGCTTTAATTGGTCCATTTCTCCTTTCCCGTCCACAATTTTTAGTGTCCCATTGAATTAAACTTTACAACGAAAGATTTTCCTTCCGCTCGTGTGCAAAAACATGCATGGTCCGTGTTCATTTTAAGGAGAAATTGAGATTCGAAATGATTGTTGATATTTGTTGTGATTCGAAATTCAAAGTGACAATACCTTCTGGTTCTGGACCTCATATATTTTAATAAAATTACCGTTTTAAACAATTTTATATTATAGTTATTGTGATGTAAAGAACTTTGTTAAAGATTCTAAAACTTCTACCACGTGCAGTAGTCGGTTAATTTAGAAGATGGTCATAATTTCAAAAGAAATCTAACAGTGAAAGTTCCTCATATTATGATGGCAAATACCGACTTATGCTTGCGCTAATAGGCCACACTTGTGCCACTAAATTTACTTTGCCTATCACAAAGTATTTAAGGAGTATATAAATAATTAAATTTAGAATAATAATAATAATAACTAAATAGAAAATAGTGTTATATTGTTTCTCAGTACTCTACTCCTCAGTAATTTGCGTGATGTGTTCCTGACATATTCCATTTTGTGTGAAAATTATGTGCTTCAAAATTTTATGATTTCATTGTGTTTTATTTGTGTTATGGAGCAGTTCTTGTGATATTCGTAAACACAAGTGATGTGTGTACCATTATTCACTCAATTTAACTGGATTAGCTGCGGCGGATAGAAAATAACACCTTGGTAAGTGAATTTTTTTCATAATTTTTAACACTTTAATTTCAATTGTTATTACTAAACCTCTCATTATTGTCATAATATTTGTAACCTATCAATTAATTATTAACACTGTCATGTTCCCTGTGAATTCCTCTTTAATTTGATATGTAATACAATACATCTGCTACCATTTTAACCATTTTAAAATCATTATTGTGACACACCCCTACTTCAAATTTTCTGCCTTGAATTTTTGTTTGGTCATGACCGCTTTTTTGTTTGGCAGGCAATCAGTTAAAGTAAAGCAAAATGGAGGTCAGCATGGCCAAATGGATAAGAACGCATGTTCTTAAACATCCGGTGAGGTGATGCTGAGGTAAGGGGTTCAACCCCTACACTGGACAGTTTGACTAAAATGTTGAACTCTCGTCCTTGACTTGGGGACATAAATTACAAGCACCTCTGAAGTGGGAGTGGGTTTGCCTGATGGTGAGAGACACTGTTAATAGGGAAAGGCTAATCCACACACAAAACTCAGACCAGCACTACTAGAAGCAGTGTGTATAGACTACGCTTGAGTTCAAAGCGAGTGAGCGCCCCCCCCCCCCCCCCCAAAAAAAGTAAAGCAAACCACTATAGTTTCAATGTGTGTTTAACTCTTTACATGGAGTACTCAAAGGGTCCTTTTGACGTCTTAGGACAGTGGTTCTCAAGCAGTGGGGAATTCCCCCCTAGGGGGGAATTTTAGGGTTTCCGGGGTGGGGGGGAGGGGGATCAAGATTATTTCAAGATCGCGTTAATACAAGAACCGATTACTTGATATTGTTTTTCCCTCCATACTTTACGGTTCTGTACTCCTTGCCCTTCTAATATTCATCTTATAACGTAAGTAGACCCACAAATCACGTTTTATGTAGATGTCTAAACTTGTTCTAGTATGTGTTATTAAAGTTAGCTTCCATTTTTACGTATACTATGTAGGGGATTGAAACGAGAAAAAGAGTGTTGAGGGGATACATAGAGCCTGTTCTTTTGTATGGATGTGAAACTTGGACAATGTGCAGTCAAGCTGAAAAACATCTGATGGCTGCAGAAATGTGGTTTCTGAGGAAAATGCAAAGAATACCATGGACACATAGAAAAACCAATGACCAAGTACTACAAGAGACAAATGAAAATCGTAGATTGATTAGAGAAATTAGACGTAGACAGTCAAAATTTTTTGGACATGTTATGAGAAGAAATGGACTGGAGAACTTGGTGACAGCTGGCAAGATCGAGGGGAACAGACCAAGAGGAAGACCGAGAGGAAAATACCTGGATGGCTTGGCCACATGACATGGACGAGACAGGAACACTGAGCTGATCCACGACTCTGGTGATCGAGTGAAATGGCGAATCATAACCGCCCACGCTTTCCGGCATGGCACATGATTGATTGATTGATTGATGTAGGGGCAGGGTGGGGGAGGGGAGAATTTATAGGGAGGAAATACAAAAGGGGAGGAATGACATTCTCAACATATGGTGAAGGGGGTCATGGGCCAAAAAAGGTTGATAACCATTGTCTTAGGAAGTCCTTAGTAGTCCTGAATTGTCCTTGGAATTCCTGAGATGGACTACACCTAATAATAACTCATCAATAGGTAATTTAAAATAATTTGTTTATGGTGGTGTTTTAATTGTGACAACTGGAAAGATCCGTGAGAAAAGAGGCAGAGGCAGATGCAGACGAAGAGAAATTATGCAGGATGGCCTGAGCCATGTGTTTAGTGCATAAGAACAGATAAATCATCTTTGCCCGGAGAGACTGGTGCTGCGTGGAGTGACTAGAGGTTCTGACCGACACTCAGTACTTCGAGGAAAGGCCAGACAGACACATAATCAGACTGCAACAGGTACCATTAATATTGGGACTCTTCGCTGTTGAAAATAAGGATGTAGCATGTATGGAAATATCCCAAGTGTTGCAATGTAGGTTTCTGATTCACCTCAACTCAACTCATCTCAGCTCGGCCCAATTCAAATCAGCTCAGCTCAGCTCAACTCAACAACTCAGCTCAACTCAACTCAGCTCAGACGATGAATCAGCACACAGCTCACATGAACTAGCTGAGATCAGACCAATCTGGCAATACTTCCTCACAGATTGTAGGTATTTCATCGTCAACTAACTAGAAACAAGGGCCAGGTCTGAAAAAGTATTACAAGAAAAGTAAACTTCATGCCAAAACATTTTAATGTTATTTTTTGGTGAATTTACGGATGTAAACCAAACTTACCATTGCAAGATCCAAATATTGACTCTGGTACTTCCAAGTATGAGAGGTTATTGCACATTAAACTGATCGTCACTTTATTCCTTTTACTACTAGTAATACTATCTTGCCGCCATTTCTTCAATGCCCAGACGTCACAGTCACACTCGATGGGATTATTATCCAGATTTCTGCATGCAGAAACACAAGTCAAATAGTTATTAAATTCATCATTCTCATAAAACATAGATGCTCATAAAATAATTTGTCTTCGTCAACAGTTTTCTTCATCTTCTTCATTTTCACCTTTGTCAGTCTACTTCATCTTCACTGTCATTTTCTTCTTTTCTTCTTCCTCCTCCACTTCCTCCCCCTCTCCTCCTCCTGCTTTTTCTTCTTCTTCCTCCTGTCTTCCATCTCTCAGTGGAACAGAGGCCCTCACATAACTCATGCCAAGTCCTATGTAGAGTTGTTCATGATTGGTCGGATTGTGCAGGTCAAAGTTTTCTAAGTCAGTCTCCCGCCAACCCTCTCAGTTGCCACTGATGACATGCATGGTAGGTTAAACTGTTAATATTCTTCTTCTTCTTCTTCTTCTTCTTCTTCTTCTTCTTATTCTTTTTCTTCTTCTTCTTCTTCTTCATTCGTCTGAAATGTTGTTTTGGACACATTTGCGTTGTGCCTGTTTACATCAGAGCTGTGATATTTGCACCTATCAGGCAACATATTCAACTTCTTCAGGCATTTGATGACCGGGTTAACCTTCCTGAAGGGTATATTATTCTTTGCTTCTCTTGCATGCGACATTATCATGCAGAAATTATGAAACATCTGGTTAGTGTTCATTCAATTTATTTTCCCACTACTAGGCATGCCCAGGAGCAAGGTGGCTTAGAGATTACGATATGTTCTGTTGGCCTGTGCAAATGTTGTCTGTTTCACCGTCTAGACCAGTGGTTCTCAACCTTTTTTTGGCCCATGCACCCATTCATCATATGTTCAGAATGTCACCTATAAATTCCCCCCCCCCCCCTAAACAGTATACATAAAAATAGAAGCTAAATTTAATAACACATACTGTAACAAGTCTAAGCATCTACATAAAATGTGATTTGCAAGTCTACTTGCGTTATAAAATGAATTTCAGAAAAACGAGAAGTACAGAACTGTAAATTATGGAGGGAAAAACAATATCAAGTAATCGGTTCTTGTATTAACGCGATCTTGAAATAATCTTGATCCCCCTCCCCCCCCCCCCCCCCCCCCCCCCCCGAAAACCCTAAAATTCCCACTGGTGGGGAATTCCCCACCGGTTGAGAACCACTGGTCTAGAGAGTATTGTTAATAAGAAAAGGGATGGAATACCCTCCCAGATCCCAGCATAGTGGATCAGACAGCTACCCGTCTTAGACAAGGGTAAAAAAACTCAGATAGTTAAAACTAGCTTCCAAGAAAATTGCACTTGTGAACCAAATGACATAGTCCAGAATTGAACCCACAACCCTAGGTGTGCAAGGCAGGTGATGTAATCACATCAACATGGATTCTTGCAGTAAAACGTTTTCATTTCTTAAAGATGATAACATCTCTATTTTTTTAACCTCACTATTCTTGCTTTAAAAGTCGCAAAAACTATACCAAGCGCAGACTGCTACAGCGACCATAGATTAATCTTAAGAAATTTACATATAAAATTAAAGAAAGTCAAATATTCACCAAGAAACACACAATTTGATCTACAAGCACTGAAGAGTGAGGAAATAAAAGATAAATTCAACGTAGAGGTTAAGAACAGATTCGATGCATTGTCCGATATGGAAATATTATTTCAAGACGTCAGTGACCAATGGGAGATTTTTAAGAAATCAGTCAACCAAGCTGCAGAAACAACCATCCCAAAAATAAAGATAATAGGACGCAAGAAATGGATGACAGAAGACATCTTAAAACTCATGGAAGTAAGAAGAAATAACAAAAATAACAAGGAAAAATATGAAGAGATTCACAGGAAAATTAGGAAGCTATGCAAAGAGGCTAAAGAAACATGGCTTGAAGAAAACTGCAAGGAAATTGAAAATCAACACAACACCCGGAATACCAAATTAATGCACAAAAGAATTAATGACATCACTAACAAAAGAACACACACATCAACGGGTTGCCTAAAAACCAAAGATGGCAAAATCATAATAGAAAAAGATCAGATTTTACATGCGTGGTCAGATTATGTGAAAGACCTTTATGATGATACAAGAGAAGAACAATATAATCATCGGAATAATAATGAAGGACCGGCAATTTTGAAGATAGAAGTTCAGAATGCTCATATGAAAACTGGCAAGACCCTGGATACAGATAACATCACAGTAGAAATGATCAATGCCTTAGAAGAATATGGAATTGACCAAGTCACCAGGCTGCTGAACGCAATATACGATACTGGAGATATACCTCCTGAATTATGTAATTCTATATTTATTGCAATCCCGAAGAAATCAGGAGCCATGGAATGCGATCAACATAGAACAATTAGTATAATGAGCCACATCACAAAGATTCTGCTGAGAATTATCATGCAAAGAGTTAGGAAGAAAATACAACCTGAAATAGGAGAAGAACAATGTGGGTTTGTAGAAGGCAAGGGCACAGTAAATGCTGTGTACATACTGAGAACAGTAACTGAGCATTCTATAGAAGTAAACAAAGATCTACACCTTTGCTTTATTGACTACACAAAGGCTTTCGATAAAGTGAGACATGCCGACATGATAAGGATGCTTGAAGATCTACAAATTGATGGAAAAGACCTTAGACTTGTAAAAATCATATATTGTAAACAACAATCTGCAATCAGAATTGATAACGATGTAGGTCAATATCAGCATATTAAAAGAGGGGTGAGACAGGGATGTGTAATGTCTCCAGATCTTTTTTCCCTGTACAGTGAAAATATATTTAGGAATATAGAAGATATGGATGGAATCAACATTGGGGGACGTTACATCAATAACATTAGATATGCAGATGATACAGTCTTGATTGCACAACAATGAACAGGACCTGCAAAATTTAGTAGAAGCGGTTGTTGCATACAGTGAACAACTAGGGTTAGAACTGAATATTAAGAAGACACAGATTATGGTCGTCACTGGGAAGAAGGAAATACCACAATGTGATATACGAGTAGATGGACATATTCTTACACAAGTGAATCGATACTGTTATCTTGGCACAGCCATAACATCTGATGGGAGATGCCTTGAAGAGATTAGAACAAGAATTGCCATTGCGAAGGTAGCCTTTTGCAAGATGAAAAACATACTGACCAATAAAAAGATATCAATTGAAACGAGAAAAAGAGTGTTGAGATGCTACATAGAACCTATACTTTTGTATGGATGTGAAGCGTGGACAATAAGCAGTCAAGCTGAAAAACAGCTAATGGCTGTGGAAATGTGGTTTCTGAGGAAAATGCAAAGAATATCATGGACAGATAGAAAAACCAATGAACAAGTCCTTCAAGATACAAATGAAGATCATAAACTGATTAGAGTCATTAGACGTAGACAGTCAAAATTTTTTGGGCATGTTATGAGAAGAAATGAATTGGAGAACTTGGTGACAACTGGCAAGATCAAAGGGAAGAGACCAAGGGGAAGACCTAGAAGCAAATACCTGGATGGCTTGGCCACGTGGCATGGTCGAGACAGAAAAACAGAGCTGATCCACGACTCTGGTGATCAAGTGAGATGGCAGAATATGACCGCCCATGCTTACCAGCATGGCACATGATGGATGGATGGATTCTTGCTTTCCAGTTTATTTGTTTGTTTGGCTGGTGGGTGGGAGGTTGGTTGGGTGGTTGGTTGGTTGTTGTTGTTTTTTTTTTAAGGCCAGACTTGTATTTGTCTTTCCCTTATCAAGCTGCCCAATCATATTACTTGACTTGACTCGTAAACAAACATTCCAAATTCAGTCTCATTCAACCTGCTTCTTTCAGCCATGGTTAGAGTTGTGATCCGTGGTTTTTGTGGGTTATTAACCCTGTTTTTGTCTGTGCGCTCTTATGAGTGAGTCTTCGTTTGGACTGGTTATATTAGCGTTTTGTGTCTGTGATGTCAGCTGGGGAATTGGGCGGCGGTGATCCATTGTGTTCGTCTCCTCTGGTGGTTTCTCTTGTCAGTGTTGGCGCCTGGGGCGTCTTGCTTGACTGGTTGTAGTCCTTATAAGGACTGTTTATTTGGTCTTTTTGCCTTCTTTTTTGTGTGTATTGCCTGTGGAAGCTTTTTGATGTTGATATTTTCTTCTTTGTGCCTTTGTTCTCTTTCGAGTTTGAGTTTTTGCTGCCTTCGCGTTCTTTCTCAGTGGTCAACCATGGGACGATCTCTCCATCATCTATATAGTATTGCCATGGGTGTTCGTCACCCTGGCATATACCTGGGTGTTCTTCAGCGATACAGAAGGGCATTGGTTTCCCCTTAAGTTTCTTGTACTTCTTTTCTTTTTCTTCCATGAGCCTTTTGTATTCCTTGCACTTGAGTTCATGTATCCTTTTCTCTGCGAGTTTCTCGTTGTCGCTGGTTGGTGTCGGTGTCTGAAGTAGCTTGACTTGTTTCTTTATCTCATCAATCTGGCTTTGCAGTTGAGCCCTTTCAGCTTGTGATATGCACATGGCTGTCTCGCACCTCCGTATTGCTTCCTTATATGGTGTCTTTGTGGTAATAGAGATCTTTAAGACATCTCTATTTTTGGAGGTACGGACAGCAGAAGTATCTTGCTCCATGCTTGCCCAGGCAGTTGGCACACTTTCTCTTGTTGTTGCATGCTCGAAGTCCGTGTCCTGTTTGGCCAGCGGACACGCCTTGAAGGCGTGGTGGGTGCAATATCGGCAGATCTCTGTTTTACTGCGTCATGTTGCTCTGCTGTGGCCGGCCCTCTGGCGTCTTGAGCATTGAGTGATTCTTGGTATGAATCTTTCAGGTTGTTGTACTTTCTGGTTTATCGATACTTGGCTTGGTATCTCGCTACCCTCAGTTGTCACCACCGCCACCATAGTAGGGATCTTGGAGTACATCAGGATCCGCTCCACCCTCAAGATTCGGATATGGAGATTCTCCTGTTGTAGCTGCTTCAGGACCTGTTCATCTGTTAGCTCCACTTTAATACGTTTGACAATCCATCTGACTGTCTGTGAGTCGGTGTTTCCGCTTCTGGTGTCTTTCTCCTCTCTCTCTGCTTCTCAGCTGTCTTGGCTCCTGTCTGTGGTGGGTTGTCATCGATCTTCCTCATGGTAGCTTTCATTGAGGTGACTGTAGTTTCAGGTTCTTTGTTGCAGCTTGCAGGCAGGCTCTCTCCGCTCATCTTCTTTATGGCCTTGTCGGCTTCCATGCTGCACATCTTGTAAGTCTGGTGTTTCTTTTTGTTGGTCTTGCCACATGACATTTTCCCTCCCCTGTATTAGGCTTCTTGAACTGTTTGGGTGACTTGTTCTTGATAGCACTCACAGTTGTGAATGATGCCTAATCATATTTTATGTTCATTCGCTTTTATATAACAGTCTGGCTCACAGTTTTGATGTTTCTATGAAAGCAGGCAGAAGTCTTAAAAGATTTAGTTTTCTATGAATGCAGGCAGAAGTGCAACCAGATTACCACAAAGACACTGTAGAATCTCTATCTGGTAATCATGTATGTACTATAATTTCATGGTCGTAAACAAACTTACACTGTAGCAGGCGTTAGGCTGTAGGCCGCCATTGTGAGAAATGAATACTTGTTGACTTTTGTGATCTGGTTGTTTTGTAGGTATCTGGAATAGAGTGGCAATATATTACATGTGTATGGATTACAGTTACAATACTACAAATCTGAAATAGAGTGGTAATAAATTACATGTGTCTGGATTACAATTACAATAGACTACATGTTGAAATAGAGTGGTAATATATTACATGTGTCTGGATTACAATTACAATAGACTACATGTTGAAATAGAGTGGTAATATATTACATGTGTATGGATTACAATTACAATAGGCTCATCTCATCTAATCATGTTCATCTTGTACCTTGCAGTGTTGAGGTGAAGTATAAACATCGTGAGAGTGCCCGATTATGGGCTTCATATATCGATATTCCCATGGACTCTGCTATTCCCTCCATCCAACGTTTACGTGGTCGGCCTCTTCCTCTGTTTCCATCTGGTCTGTACATCATTACTTGTTGTGGTATGCTGTTGACTGGTAACCTACTTGCATGGCCAAACCATTTGACTTGCTGCTTTCTAATAAAATCTAGTGCTGCTTTAACCCCCACTTTAGTCCTGATTTCTTCATTTCTGATCTTATCTCTTCTTGATACGTTGAGTATTCTTCTCAGGAACCTCATTTCTGTTGTTGTGATTTTTCTGTTCTCTTTTTCTGTCATTGTCCAGGTTTGGCATTGGTAGCACATAGTTGGTAGGAAGATTGTGTTATAAAGTGCTTTCTTAGTAGTTATTGATACATGTTTGTTTTTTAGTATTGGTGCCATTTGTTACAATAGACTATGTGTCTGAAATAGAGTGGTAATATATTACATGTGTCTGGATGACAAGTACAATAGACTACATGTCTGAAATAGAGTGGTAATATATTACATGTGTCTGGATAACAAGTACAATAGACTACACGTCTGAAATAGAGTGGTAATATATTACATGTGTCTGGATTATAATTACAATAGACTACATGTCTGAAATAGAGTGGTAATATATTACATGTGTCTGGATTATAATTACAATACTACATGTCTGAAATAGAGTGGTAATAGATTACATGTGTCTGGATTATAATTACAATAGACTACATGTCTGAAATAGAGTGGTAATATATTACAGAGGTCAACATGCCCAAATGGATAAGAACGCTTGCTCACCCAAATGGATAAGAACGCTTGCTCATAAACTTTTGGTGTGCTGCAGACTCGGTAGTAGGATAGTTTCCTAGACCAGACAATTGGACTTACGTTGACTTCATGTTCAGAAAGCAATGGCAAACTACTGAACATAAAGTTGCCTAGAAAAATGAACCTGGGGTTGGGGTTGAGTGCAAATTCCCGCAAAGAACATGAAAAATTTCTTTTACTATATTTTAGTTCTGAAATAGAGTGGTAATATGTGAGAGATAAATAGCAACAGATAAACATGTTGGGGATGGAAATGACAACCTGTCAGGAAAATACCTTGGACTGCAACACATCGGGGAGGGGGTTAAGTAAAGTCAAGGACCCTTTTCATGCCTTAAGACGCATTGGGTATATTGTGCTAGACTCATATTTTGATTGACCAATCGGCATTCAGTGGGTGATGAGGTCAGTATCACGCCAAGCACTTCCCAAGATATATTCTTGCACCCATTTTTAGGCTGGGTCAATCTTGAAGCCCAGATCAGTTTTGACGAGTGCGAATTTGCCCAGCTGTGGATTGACCTCCTGGTCGGCCGGCGAGTGTCTAGCCACTACGCCACTGAGGCTGCCAACATGGTGATGTACTGTAAGGAATTATCTTGAAGTCTGTGAAAGGAGAAGTCTTCAATAAGCGGAACAGAAACAATCCAAGGAAAAGGAGAAGTCTTAAATAAGCTGAGGAGAAATAATCCAAGGAAAAGGAGAAGTCTTCAATAAGAGGAGGAGAAATAATCCAAGGAAAAAGAGAAGTCTTCAATAAGCTGAGGAGAAACAATCCAAGAAAAAGGAGAAGTCTTCAATAAGCGGAGGAGAAACAATCCAAGGAATCATCTTGAAGTCTGTGAAAGGAGAAGTCTTCAATAAGCGGAGGAGAAACAATCCAAGGAAAAGAAAATGTCTTCAATAAGCGGAGGAGAAACAATCCAAGGAAAAGAAAAAGTCTTCAATAAGCGGAGGAGAAACAATCCAAGGAATCATCTTGAAGTCTGTGAAAGAAGAAGTCTTCAATAAGTAGAGGAGAAACAATCCAAGAAAAAGGAGAAGTCTTCAATAAGCGGAGGAGAAACAATCCAAGGAAAAGAAAAAGTCTTCAATAAGCGGAGGAGAAACAATCCAAGGAAAAGGAGAAGTCTTCAATAAGTGGAGGAGAAACAATCCAAGGAAAAGAAAAAGTCTTCAATAAGTGGAGGAGAAACAATCCAAGGAAAAGAAAAAGTCTTCAATAAGTGGAGGAGAAACAATCCAAGGAAATGGAGAAGTCTTTAATAAAAGGAGGAGAAACAATCCAAGGAAAAGGAGAAGTCTTCAATAAGTGGAGGAGAAACAATCCAAGGAAAAGGAGAAGTCTTCAATAAGCGGAGGAGAAACAATCCAAGGAAAAGAAAAAGTCTTCAATAAGCGGAGGAGAAACAATCCAAGGAATCATCTTGAAGTCTGTGAAAGAAGAAGTCTTCAATAAGTAGAGGAGAAACAATCCAAGAAAAAGGAGAAGTCTTCAATAAGCGGAGGATAAACAATCCAAGGAAAAGGAGAAGTCTTCAATAAGCGGAGGAGAAACAATCCAAGGAAATGGAGAACTCTTCAATAAGTGGAGGAGAAATGGTCCAAGGAAAAGGAATGCCACGATCTGTGGCTGAAGGCTTCCTGCTTGCTGGCTGTATCCACCCAGAGTTGGATATGACCAGAAGAGACTATTAATGTCTGTCTGTCTCATAACATTTTGTGTATGTGCACTGCATTCATATTACCAGGTTTTTTCTATGTGGAGGTACCATGCATACTAGATAATATATAACTAATGTGCAAACAGATGAGTGGTTGATGGGGGGCCAAATGTCAGACAGGCCTGAGTGGCCAATTTGTAACCCTTTGAAAATAGAATTCATTCGTTTGTCATTATTATTATTATTATACCCACAGAAGTCGGATGTGTCGGCCTAATGGTGCAAATAAACTTGGCACAACGCAATTACATCTGAAAAAACACTCTGGATAAAAGCAGAAGATTATTATCATTATTATTATTAATCCCACTAAAGCAAATTACTGCATGCTACATGTGTTATGCTGGTCTCCATGGCCTAAAGGCTTGCAAACGTGATTCGTGAGCCGTTACCACGGGTTCAAAACACAGTGTTGACCGATTTGGCAGCAGACTGTCGCACTGGGGTTTTAACATGTTGGTATGGGAGCCGGTTGTTCAGAAAGCAATGGCAAGCTGATGTTGACAGTGATGTCTTGTAAATAGGATATGCTCACACACACACACACAAATGTGTTATAGGAATACAAAGAAAATGGAAGTCATTACTGAGGTTGGCAGATTTCTTTATTATGTGCTGACCAAAAGTGAAAAGTAGGCTGACACATAATGTGATTTTTGGGGCACAGCTTTAGGAGCTGACTAAATATCACCTATTGCTTGGCAGTGTATGAGTTAAAGTTGCATGCTGACAGAGTTAAAGTTGCATACTGACAGAATTAAAGTTGCATGCTGACAGAGCTAAATGTATGTTCCAAGTTAAAGCATGCTCAAAGTAATTAGTGTATTGCTTACAGAAACTTCAGGGAAGTTAAATGCTGAAATGTACGTCCAGAAGGATCCAAACTGGCAAGCTGATTATCTTCCAGATTTCTGAAATGACAAAGTTTTAGAAACATTAGGTCAGTGTTTACAATGTTATGGTTATAAATGTGAGCAACTGTGAATGTTATTGCTTGATTGATTCATTGATTGATTGGCACCTTGCTGTCTTGACAGATAATAGTTTGTTACATTGTGCTTCAAATAGGCATAATAACTATAACATGGCGGGAGCGAGTGTGACTGATCAGACCAATTCGAGCTGTAAATGTTCATCCATAATAGTTGCATGTGAACACATGGTCATTTTCACCATCACACACCATCTTAAGTTTCAGGCATTCAGTGTGTGACCTATCTGCAATCATTTTCTCCTTTGTCAATATTTCATTTCTGATATTTGCCCTCCATGCAACACGTTCAGCGGCTACTTGCTCCCAATGTGCATTATCAATGCCTGCATCAATCATGTCCCGCTTACACACATCTTCGTATCGTAGTTAGAGGCTGACCCCGAGATCTTTTACCCAACTGCAATTCAGCAAAACAGATGTCCTTTGGTATTCTACCATCATCCATCCTCCTTTCGTGTCCTATCCATCTAAGTCTACAAAGACTGAGCATGGAACAAACCATCACACAACCTGACCTTTCCAATACTTCAGTATTGAATGTTATAGGTGTCTTGTATATCTATGATTACGTTATTGTTGACATCAGGAAGTGAAATTACTACTGCTGGTTATGAATTGAGAATGATGGAGACACCTTAAGGACATTAACTGATTCAGTGTCAAACAAAACGTCAGTTTGGACCAAACATGGTGCGGTACACAATGAAATGAACAAGTATCTTATATATAAAAGGCAATGTGTGTGGATGTGTATGTCTGTATGTATGTCCTTTATGCGTTCGCGAACGGCCCATCCGATTGAGATGAAATTTTCTACACGTCTTCCTCTCATTCCAGCGCTGCCAACTGTCATATTTT